>JANFOE010000114.1:0-420438 GCA_025667525.1 Glebionis coronaria | reverse complement strand
TCGACAATGAAGATGAGGTGTTGATTAGTGATGATATTTCTATTCCACCATTTCTTCGCCGATGGAAGTTATGAGTGTTGAACCTAAATCTTCAATCGAGGAACCGCCTATCCTTGAATTGAAAGATCTTCCTTCTCACCTTGAATATGCATTCTTGGAAGGTGATGACAAGTTGCCGGTTATTATTGCAAAAGATCTTGCTAATGATGAAAAAACCGAGCTCTTGAAAGTTCTTAAGGCTCACAAAGGGGCAATTGCGTGGAAAATTTCCGACATTAAGGGTATTGATCCAAAATTTTGTACTCACAAGATTTTAATGGAGGAGGACTACAAACCCGCAATTCAAAGTCAAAGAAGGGTAAATCCCAAAATTCACGATGTCATTAAAAAGGAGGTCCTTAAACTCCTTGACGCGGGAATGATTTATCCTATATCCGATAGCCCATGGGTGAGCCCAATCCATTGTGTCCCTAAAAAGGAGGAATGACCGTTGTGCCTAATGAAAACAACGAGTTAATTCCCACTCGTGTTGTGACCGGTTGGAGGGTGTGTATTGACTACCGAAAGTTAAATGACGCCACTCGTAAAGACCACTTTCCTTTGCCCTTCATGGATCAAATGTTGGAGCGACTTGCGGGAAATGAATTCTATTGCTTTTTAGATGGTTTTTCCGGTTACTTTCAAATTCCTATCGACCCTCGTGATCAAGAGAAGACTACGTTTACGTGTCCTTATGGAACGTTCGCTTATCGTAGGATGCCTTTCGGACTTTGCAATGCACCCGGTACGTTTCAACGGTGTATGATGGCGATTTTTCACGACATGATCGAGAAGTCGATGGAAGTGTTTATGGATGACTTCTCGGTGTTTGGTAATTCGTTCACGTCATGTTTATCTAATCTCGAACAAATGTTAAAACGTTGTGAAGAAACCAATCTTGTGCTTAATTGGGAGAAATGTCATTTCATGTGTAAACAAGGAATCGTCTTAGGACATAAGGTGTCGAAGGCGGGGATTGAGGTCGATAAAGCTAAGGTAGACGTCATCGCCAAGTTACCTCATCCCAAAACCGTTAAGGGAGTTCGTAGTTTCCTAGGCCACGCGGGCTTTTATCGTCGTTTCATCAAGGACTTTTCGAAGATTTCTCGTCCTATGACACACCTTCTCGAGAAGGATGCTCCTTTTAACTTTAATGAGGATTGTGTTAAGGCTTTCGAGACTCTAAAAAGGAAACTTACCGAAGCTCCCATTCTTGTTGCTCCTAATTGGGAATTACCCTTTGAAATCATGTGCGATGCAAGTGATTATGCTATAGGGGCCGTCTTAGGGCAACGATACGACAAGCATTTCCGTCCTATCCACTATGCTAGTAAGACGATGACCGAGGCTCAATTAAAGTACACCACAACGGAAAAGGAATTCCTTGCCGTGGTCTATGCTTTTGAGAAATTCCGACCTTATCTCGTCTTAACTAAAAGCATTGTGTATACCGACCATTCGGCTATCAAGTACCTCTTAGCTAAGCAAGATGCAAAGCCGAGATTGCTTCGTTGGATGCTCCTCCTCCAAGAATTTGATGTCACCGTGCTTGACAAAAAAGGAGCCGAGAATCTAGCGGCCGATCATCTCTCTCGTCTAGAAGATCCTCACAAAGATGTTTTCGAGAATAAGGAAATTACCGAAACATTTCCTCTTGAGACTCTCGGTGTAGTGAATTCTAAAGACACCACCCCATGGTTTGCCGACATTGCAAATTACCATGCGGGCAATTTCATAATCAAGGGTATGACGACACAACAAAAACGAAAATTCTTTCGTGACGTCAAGTTCTATTTTTGGGACGACCCTTATCTCTTTCGGATTTGTGCGGATCAACTCGTTCGACGTTGTGTGTTTGGTACCGAAGCTTCTAATATCCTTAGAGCTTGTCACGAGGGACCCACGGGTGGTCACCACGGTGCTAATCTCACGGCTAAGAAAGTGTTCGATGCCGGTTTCTTTTGGCCTTCTATCTATCGTGATGCACACGCACTTGTAAAGTCGTGTGATTCGTGCCAACGTCAAGGAAAATCGTCTCAACGTGATGAAATGCCGCAAAATATAATTCAAGTGTGTGAGATTTTCGACATATGGGGAATAGACTTTATGGGGCCGTTCCCATCGTCTCATGGCAACAAATATATCCTCGTCGCGGTGGACTACCTTTCTAAGTGGGTGGAAGCTAAGGCTTTGCCTACTAATGATGCTCGTGTGGTAGTGAAGTTTTTAAAGCAACTATTCTCTCGGTTCGGAACCCCTCGTGCTATTATAAGCGATCGTGGAACCCATTTTTGTAATGACCAATTCGAAAAGGTTCTAAAGAAATATGGAGTTACACATCGTCTTTCTACGGCTTATCACCCGCAAACGAGTGGGCAAGTCGAGGTTTCGAACCGAGCTTTGAAGAGGATTTTAGAAAGGTCGATTGGAGAAAACCGTGCTTCATGGTCCGACAAACTCGATGACGCTTTATGGGCCTTTAGGACCGCTTATAAGACACCTATCGGTTGCACTCCTTATAAGTTAGTCTATGGGAAGAATTGTCATTTGCCCATTGAATTGGAGCATAAGGCATATTGGGCCCTTAAGCATGCTAATTTTGACTTGAAAACCGCGGGAGATCACCGGAAAATACAATTGAATGAATTGGATGAATTAAGGGATAATGCTTATGAAAATTCATTAATTTTTAAAGAAAAGACTAAAAAGTTTCACGATTCAAAGATTAAAAACCGGGTTTTTAACGTTGGTGATCAAGTGTTGCTTTTTAACTCACGTCTTAAGATATTTTCCGGGAAATTGAAATCTCGTTGGTCGGGTCCGTTCACCATTACACAAGTGTTTCCATATGGGACCATTGAGCTAGCTCAAAATGATGGTCCCAATTTCAAGGTGAATGGACATAGGCTTAAGCACTACTTTGGTGGGGAAATTCCTTCAATGGTTGCCCCCGACCAAGACACCTTCCCCAATGATAATTAGCATTGAGGGGATCGAGTCGAGCTCATGACTCGGTAATCAAAAACGAGGTGCCTCGTGGGGGAGATCCCATGCTTATCTTTATGCTTTATGTTCACTAATAAGGGGACTTGTACCCTTCCAACTCGTTGTCTCGTGGTTGTTTGTGATTGTGTTATCTAGATCATCATCATCGTCTACGATTGAAGACTCTCGTGTTCGTTTACGTGAGCCTCCATCGTTCGTTTGAAGAAGTTTTTCACGATTCCATGACATATCCTTTATTGTTCTAACAATTATCTTTTAGCATAATTAATAAACGGCTTTAGATATATTGTTGATCACCCTTTCCATGCTAGATCCTAAGCATTCAATTCTTCGTCTCTAGTATGGGGGTGCTCCACCTTTAGACTCAAAACATTGAGGACAATGTTTACTTTTAGTATGGGGGGGTGAATAGGTACTTGCTTTGCTACGCCCTCACGTTTTCCAATTTTCAATGTTTTGCTAATAAGGCTAAAAATGGCCAAATTTTAAAATTTTTCTTAGTTTTCATAAGTGTTTTTAAGACACGAATGTATATTTTCCGATGGGTAGAATAAGAGTTAATTTTTGACTTGATGGGCATTTGGAGCCATTTACATTCCTTAACCCGCTCAATTCAAGTTTTGCTAGACTTTTATATAGGGAGCTTTAAAACGCGAAAGTCTTAATTCATTCGGGTTAAGAACAAGAACTTTTCGCAAGTTCCTATAATTGATTCTAGAAAGTCACTTATCAAGGGAACTTTAAAACGCATTCTCTAAACTTGAAAAAGTCCAAGAAAGTGCAAGATCCTATAGGTGGCTTGAAAACCCAAAACTTTGATTTGATATAGTCTTAATGAAAGCTAATCCAAATTTGGCTTAATTTTGACTTGCATGGCTAAGTATTCACGAGTCTCTTTAATTAGAGGTCTTTAAATAGTGAAGAACGAGAAATGATAGAGTTAGACAAGTGATCATGCTAAACGTAGAACATGAAAATGTTCTTTCAAAAACTCATATGTTTTTAATTGTGGCTTTTTCTTCCCATAAGATCAATGCATTAGGAATAAATCATAATTGCAATAAGTAAGGTCGTACGATTTGAAAGGTTACTTAGCCTCTAGCGCAAGATCGTTTAAAAGTTGCTCGGGGTTGAATAGAGTTCATAGCCAAGGCATAACTTATTGAAGCGGGACGCGAAGATTGGCGATCATCCAAAAAGGCCCTAACAAGGCATGAGGAGCTCTATTTTTGCTAAAGATCCAAAGATGATGTGAAGTATCATTGTTCCAAAATCAATATGAAGGATCGAGACACACGACGAGAAGCTATTACTCCCCTAAAGAATGGAGAAAGTCTATCCAAAAAGACCCTAACAAGGTATGAGGATGAATATATCCAAGTCCGAAAAGGAGGCGGATCGTTGTATATCAAAATCCAAAGTAAAGATTGAAGAAAAATGATGAAGTCGTGGTCCTATATGAAGAATCTCTCAAAAACGTCAAGTGAAGAAATTCCAAATATATGAAGAGAAGACCATAATTTCAAGAACGTCTTCCCAAGATTTGAAGTATGAAGTACATGCCAAATATCGGTCCGAGAAAGGTCTCAAATCGTGAAACGAGTTATGCCAAGATATGAACTTAAGGAGATACACGAGAAGCCGTTTTAAAAGATTTTGACCTTCGGCTAACTATTGATCAAATCGTGCTACTTTGCTTTCGGACTAATAACTACTTAAATAAGTCAATATGAATCACTTGTGATCCATGACAAATAGATAAAAAATGCTAGTAACCCATTTCCTTTTATAATAACTAGGATTGCGGGGAGAAAAAGTATTACACAATTTGGACGTATGAGTAGTGTTAGCATTGTGACTTGTACCAACAATGATCTTGTTTTTGCACTTAGCATGGAATGTATGACAATCAAGGACGACGAAATTTACTCTAAGGGACATTAACTTGTTTCTATTCTTAGACCCTAAAAGTCACATTTTGGTGATGAAAATCATACATTATGTCTTTACACATTCTCGTAGTATGCTGCAAGTCTTTTACTTTTCAATAAAGGTTAATAAAATTGAACTTTGGTGATGCTTATATACTTTATTCTTAGCATTGCGTGAGGGCACGGCAATGGCTTAGTATGGGGGAGTGATGAGATGGCATTTATACATGATCTCATCGTTCTTTTCGGGCTTTAAATGCACTAAAATGTCATAAAATACCATATATATGCTTGTGTTTGTTTACTTGTGTATTTTAGGTATGGATATCGTGAAAAAGACAAAAGATCACAAGATACAAGGAAAAACGAACACGAGAAACGAAGCCATACAAAGAACCGGGCCCTAATCATGGAATTTTCATCAAATACCCTTGAAGACTTGAAGACAAACAAGATTGATCCTCAATGAATGAAGAAATGACACTTAAAACCCTTGTATATTGATAAGTACAAGTTTGGTCCCTTAAGTTTGTCAAAATTGCAAAAAGGTCCTTCAACTTTGAAGAAATGGCAAGATTAGTCCCTCAACAAATTCAAATTGCCAAAAATGGTCCCTCATGAAGATTAAGATACAAAGAAGACCTTTGAAGATCAACTTTGTCCAAATTCAGCCCTTGAAATTACTCAAGATGTCAAAAATAGTCCTTGAAACATTTTTTGGAAAAGTTGGTGCCAAATATGTCAAAAGGTGA
This sequence comes from Glebionis coronaria, assembly GCA_025667525.1. Lineage (NCBI taxonomy): Eukaryota > Viridiplantae > Streptophyta > Magnoliopsida > Asterales > Asteraceae > Glebionis > Glebionis coronaria. The sequence continues at coordinate 414,710 of JANFOE010000114.1, read as the reverse complement.
AAGATATTTGCAAAGGATTATGTTTTTTAGGCTGAAAATCTTTAAAAGCCAAAAATCTGAAAAGACAAGGGCTGAAATTGCCAAACCCAAACATTTAAAAGAAAAAGGGCGCCTAACACATGTAACTCCCCTATTTTCGGATCAAATGGTAACTGTTCATCATTCTTACCACCCCAGATTTTACCCTCACTTTTACTTGGGTAATTCTCAATTAAACCCACACACACTTAATTCACACACTCACAAACCTTTCCCACTCCTAAAAACCTGCATCCCACTCATGTGCACCAAACCCCCAATTCCCCAATCCACCAATCACATCATTCCTTAGCCCCCAAGCATCATGACGTGTCCCAAATCAATGGCCAAGATTATTTGCTTCCTCCCAAAGCAAAATAAACGTTCAAGATCAAGAAAGGACAAAATGCACTCAAAATCATTCAAGGGCACATTTGGGATTTTCTATGTATTAGGTTTTATGTTTTTATGCTTCTAGGATGTTCTATAGGCTCTATAAAAGGAGACCCAAGCTGTGGTGATCCCTTTGTTCCAGTTTTTAAGCTTGCACATATAATACCTTTTTAAAGAAATAAAAAGTTTGGTTTTTGAAATATTCAAGTGTAATTCCTTTTTTATTGTTTTTAAAAGTTGAGTGTTGTGTTAAGCTTAATTCTGAGTTCCAAGTTTTAAGTTTGGTGAAGTGATTTGTGTTTCAAAACTTGTTTTCAAGTTTTTGAAAATTGGAAAATTTTGGTGAGAATTGTTCTAAGGTTTGGATGTTAAGAAGTTTGGATTAATTAGTGTTTTAAAAACGTATTTAAAAGGTTTGTTAAGGTTTTGAAAGTGTTTTAGAAAGAAAGAAAATAAAACAAAAAAAAAAAGAGAGATTGCATATTATCCTTGTATTTTCTTGTTTTTGTTTGATTTGTTTTAAACAGGGAAGAAGAAGGTGTTGATTTAGTTCAGCTCCAACCCGGGTTGGATTGGAGGAGGGTTACACACCCTCTAGGGCTTTGGATGTTAAAGCCCTAAGGTATCTTTCTTATTTCCCTTTTGAAAGTTCAAAAATAGTAGTTTATATGATCTTATGTGATTATGTGTTTAAGTGTGATTTAGCTGTTGATTTGATGATATTTTGAGTTGATATACATGTTATGAAGCTTTGATAACAATTTGGTTAGGTTTCATAAGGTTTTGATTTGGAAAAATTGGTTTTCAAAAAGTAAAGTGGTGTTTGGCAACACGTTTTAGCAGGACATAGTTTTGATTAGTGATAATTAAAAGGTGTTAGATTGCTTGTTTAGGGTTGATTAAGGTGATTAGTAAGTAGTTAATTAGTTTGGAACAAGATTTGAACAAGTTTGTTAGGTTTTTAAGGAAAGAGTAAGTTAAAAATCTGCATATTGCTAAATTGCTTGGTTTTTCATGATTTTGATGCTAAATCTTTGATTCTTGTTGTTATTTGTGTGTTACTTGACTCCTTGAGCTTCAATAAGCTCAAGGGTGCCCAATTGTCCAAAAGTAATCTCCAAACAAGCTCATTGCCAAGCTCCTCTTGGCATCAAAAGTGCATAAGTGTGCACTTGTTTGGTTCATCAGAAAAACCAGGCACGTTATACTAATTGCGCCGCAAGACCTCCTAGTTGCGGCGCAACTGAAGGAGCTGCAGACCAAAGGTACTCTCGCAACACTAGTTGCAGCGCAAGAAAAAAACGTTGCGGCGCAACTAAGTGCAAAAAGAGGGGTTGCCTGGACTCGAACCCGTGACCAGCCGTTCAACAACCCAACGTGTTAACCAAATGCGCCCTGGGGACTTTGATTAAGAGTTGTGGTTTGCATATTTATTTAACCCGTTTCTTATTTTTAGCTTATTTAAAAAAAACGTGGCTTATTTACTTCTTTTCAGCTTATTTGTTGGGCTTATTTTCTTTTGCTTATTTTTCCTGAGTGAGTAATAGTATTTTTGATTTTTAAAAAGTGGTTTTACATTTTTCCCTTTAATAGAATCATTATTAGGATTTAATTAATATACGTTTTTAATAAATCATTGAAAAATACCAAAAATAGTTTTTATTTTTAGGAAAAATAGTTTTTAGTTTTTAAAATATATTTTTGAGGTTTTCATCTTATTTTGGTTTCAAAAACATTTATTTTTAATTTTATAATATTTTAAGGTTTTTTAATATACTTTAAAGATTTTTATAAAATTATTAAAAAAGGTTTAGAAGCTTAGATTTGTGTTTTTCTCTTAATTATTTTATTTAGGATTTTTAGAAATTTTTTATTTTAAATTTTAGAAACTTTTATTTTTTAGTAATATTTTAATATTATTTTATTATTTAAATTTCAAAATTTTCTTTTTCTTTATTTTTCATTTATCTTAAGTTCTTTAGTATTAATTAGGATCATTTCCATTTTTAGAATAATTTTTAAGCTTTTAGATTTATTTTTATAATTATTTTAAGTTTAATTAGTTTTTAATTAGTTTAAATCATTTTTAGGGTTTTAAAAATAGTTTTAATAGGTTTTAATTTTTAGAAAATTACTTTTTAGTCTTCTAATAATATAAGTTAAGTAATTGTTCAATAAAATCATATTTTAGACTTTTGAATTAGTTAAATTTAATTTTAGGGCTTTAATTAGCATTTAAAATTAATTATTTAATTAACAAAAGGTTTTAAAATATCTTTGTTGGATTTTTAACTTTATTTATATTATTTTAGACTTGTTTTTAGCCTTGTTGATATTTTGTTTTTGGTTTTAATAATTTTTAATTTTTGTGGTTTTTCTACGGTCTTACGTTTTCGTCATAGTTTAATTTTCACGTATCCGTCTTTTCTTCTTCTCACCCCCATTCTTCTTAATATTAATCTCAAATAAATACAAGTTAATTCACAACACCATACCTCCTCGAGAACGAACTCACTTTTAGGGTCATTCACACACGGTTTTCCTAAATCGTCGTGCACGCTTACCCTATTTACGTTCTTTTTCCTAAAAGACGTATTTCTACTTCTATCACCCACTAACTTATGGATTTTATTTATATAAATAAAAGGTTAAATAAGTGTATAAATTATAAAAATGGTAGTGGAATAATACTTATAAGTAATAAAAACTATAAACTTGATTTTTATGACTTTTTCGGCTATTACCGTAAAATTAACGTTTTTGTTAAATAAAACTTAGACGGTTGGACCCGTCTAATGTAAACTTTATAAAACTCATATACTGATATATAAACATATATAACAAGTAAAAACCGATAAAACCCGAACTATAAGACATACGGACATTAACGAGCTAACTAAGCATATTGGACTAATAATTTGACTAAATAAGATAAACACTTATAAAAAGAACTTATTGGGCTTAACCCATTTGGTCCCAACATGGAAAGTATAGATACTGATAATATAAGTATAAAATGGATTAAAACAAGTTAAAGAACTTATAATAAGCTTATTGGACTTAAAAACACGTAAATAGGTAAAACTAGTAAACTAGTAAGAAGTTACCACTACGTAAACACTAAAATGAGTAAAAGAGAATATGTAAACCCACTTGATCATCATATATATATAATCATCATATGTATACATAATTGTTATTTTGATAAAGTCATTGGACATGAGTCTAAGACGAGTATTATTTGTCTAGGTTTCCGTGATTGAAGCACGTACCGTACGTCCGAATTGCCGATAACCCGCCTTCCCACATCAACGTGAGTTCATAGCCTCAAACTCTTTTAAATGTTTTCATGAAATGTTTTATAAACCCGCGAGGGAGATAACATGTTAGCTTTTATAAAATAGGACACCATTTGTCCCGATTGTTTGATTATTGATTTGGACCCGAATGATTGTATGACCTGATTGTATGACCCGATAAATGATTAAAGGACCCAATAGATGAAATTAAATGGATTATTAAAGTTAGGTTATGTCACTAAAAGTCCCATTAGCATGAATTGTGAACTACCGGGATTTGGTAGACGCTTGTGCATATAATAGTACTATTTGGGGACGATCACCCCAGTTCGCGCCTTGACGGTTGATCCCCGTCGTGCCACATTGATTGGTAAGCGAATTTATGTATGAGAAGATTTCCATAGCGTGACCTTTGTGACGACACGCTACTTTAGATGGGCAAATTGAGTATCGGGTTAGCTACCCGTTGTTGGTTTAGTAAGGTAACAATGTCATGCGGCTTATTATAATCCAAATTAACGAAATACTACTAGACGCTCCGAATTACGATGTATTGCCTGACTAGCAATACAGGGTCATACTATTGATATTATGTTCGTGTTTTGGTTTTCATAACCATATTCATATAACCATTTTATTTTTCATACAACGTCATAAGACGTATTGTATGATGTTTTTACGACATTGGCTCGTATAATGATTTTTAAAGCAAATGCCTATATTATGATTTTAAATAAGGATTTGTATAAAAATGACTTTGGCTATTTTATGGCCTATTACAATGATTTGTATGAAATGATTTTTGGTAATAATTTTACACCAAAGTTATACTGATGGAATTTATTAAACTCTATGAATTCACTCGGCGTTATCGCTGACCTTTTCTTTTAACATGTTTTATCTCAGGTACTTGAAGGTAATTCTCGGGAAGACAACAAGAATTCATGGCCCGCACCTAAATACTTATTTCCATTCAAATGTTTTGTAAAACCTGTATTAATTACAATGACTTGGGACCTATGTAACTTTGATATTTATGAATGGAAATGCTTTATTAATAAACGACGCGATTTTTATGTGTTGTCTATGATGTGAGTAATGTGCTATCCCGTAACATCAACTAGTCTTCCGCTGTATTGAGTTGTATAAATTTGGGGGTGTTACACATGAACCTTTGGTTGGAGAAATCCGCTTAGACACTTGATAAAATATTAAACTCGTTGGCAACTTGTTTTGAGCTTAATCGCTAAAATAAACATAAGTCTTGAATCAACCTAAGTAAGTTATGTAAACGCCATTTTGACGAAAAAGGATTATCACAATTTACCTACATAAACATATCTCGATCATTATTATCATCATCACAAACTTATACGAACTCTCGCATATTAGTCATATTTGTCATTATTGATATTACTTCAACCATTTATTTCTTCAATTGTTATCTTGATTACCAAAACGAAACTAAGTCTCAGCGAACGATCCTGGCTTACCACTACAAAGCTATATTACGAACGAAAGGGTATACTTGCCCGTGTTTGTCTTCTAGTCCCTTGTTTTGTCTAAACCTTGTAATATAAAATTAAGACTTACAAACGAACATCAAGTTTTTGGCGCCGCTGCCGGGGACTTATATTCCTGTTTTGTAACCAAATTAGTATAATCCTTGAGGAAATTGAACCATTGCTACTCATTTTAAACCAAAACTTTTCTGCAGTACAGAAAGTACGCCGCACAAACCAAAAAGTGCGCTGCACTTCCTGTAGCGAACGTAAGTGCGCCGCACAAAACCAAAAGTGCACCGCTAATAACTAGATTTTACTCAGTTATAAAAATTCGTTGTTCCAGTCTTTTCGAATTGATTACTAGTTCAAAGTGAGACTCAGTCATTCTTGGTAAATGAAAGAGGGGTAAAAGTAGTTTAACTAAATAGAAATAAAAGCCTTAACGTAAATAACAAAATTATAAAAGAGATAAATCTTAAAAAAAACGTAAACAAATTAACTATAAAAGCTTTGATAGAAAGTAAATGACGAAATATAAAAACTCGACAAAATGTAAATTGGACAACTAAATAAAGACGTGAACTTAAAATAATACTAAGACAAAACAAATAAAATAAAACTAAGTAAAAGGCGGGAAAAATAAAATAGATTTGAAGTTGAAATAAAAATAAAAATAGAAATAAAAAACTGACACCCATCGGAATGTAGTCGGAATCCTGATCGGAATGATGCAATCGGAATAAGCTTAAAATAATCCTATCGGAATACTACTAAAAACAGAGCTGTCAGAATACCACGAAAATAAGTCCTATCGGAATATATTAAAACAAATCCATCGGAATAAGTAAAATCAAATCCATCGGAATATCCAATCTGAATGTGCAAGCTGTCAGAATATGGCTGTCAAAAATTTGGGAGCATTCCGTCGCAATACAGCCTTAAGCCCGTCGCAATATACGATCGCAATGAACGATCACAATCTTGATCGGAATAAGGGGGAGTATCGCAATACAGATCGCAATGTAGAAACCCTTGTGGTTTTTGCGATCGTAACAAGATGTCGGAATCCAAGACCTCTTTCCGATGGAGTGAAATTCGCAATAAGCAAACCAAAATAAGCCAACATTAATAAGCACTAACTGAAACTTACCAAAGCAAAAATAAGACGAATAAAATAAGCACAAATAAGAAAAACTTTCAAGGCACAAAATAAATAAACTTTTTATATCAAACTTTGAAAAGACTAAACTTTTTAAGAAAACTAAAAAAAAGTAAACAAGCTAAACACAAAATAAGCCAATAAGCATGAAAAGCTCAAAGCTTAAGTTGTATAAAAAACTTAAAGATTGATAAAAAGATAAACTTTTTAATCAATCAAACATCAAGATTAAACAAAATCAAATATTATTTCAAATGAAACATAATTAAAAAGATCAAGAAATGTAGAATGAGAATGACTGTAAAAAGCTTGAAATAAGATGAGGATTAAATATTCAAAAGTACAAGATTAAAGATTCAAGATTAAGAAAACTTGAAACAAAAGCTTAAGAACATGAAATAAATCTAGAGAGAGAAAGTATTCTACTCCTAATCCTAATCTAAACTAACCACCTCCTAATGCCACATTAGGAGGGTATTTATAGGAGGAGTAAAATGCTCGTGCTTTCTTCCTTCTTTCTTCTTGTCTCGACTCGATTTAAATTCTTTGTCTTTGAAACTCGGATTTTTAGTCCTTTTTAATGTTCGTTTTTCCTCGATTCGACTCGAATTTGATTTCCGGTTTTACGTTTCAACTTAACTTGTTTTTGGTAAAATCTCTTTTTGGTATTTTTAATCTAAAAATTATATAATTAAATACTATTATAAGAAATCTATTTTAAAAACTAATTAAAATGATTAAACAAATCTAATTAACTTTAATAAACTAAATTTTAAACTTTTTAAATGATGTAAAAACTTTTAATCTAATCTATTTTAAAACGAATCTATTTAATTTGAAAAATAATTTGTATTAAATAAAACTTAAACTAATATTTGAAAACAATTAAATTTATAAAATTTAAATAAACTTTTTTTTTCTTTTTATATTTATTTTAAAATTGATTAAAGTAAATATTAAACTAAACTTTTAAATTGATTAAAACTAATTTGAATTTAAAACTGCCTACCTTATTTTAACGCTATATAAATGCTATTAAGAGAGATAAAACACAAATGAGAATGTGGCACAACTAGTTGGGACGTTTGGCGCCTGGACAGGAGGTCCAGGGTTCGAATCTAGGCAGTAGCAAATTTTTGCTAATATTTTTGATCTTTTTGCTGAACTTTTATTTGGACAGTAAGCAAAACTGAACAATTGGTTCAGTTTTTTAGCAATTAAATCAGTAATAAAATAAGCACAGATAGCAGATACAAGCTGAAACAAATAAGCTAAGGAACCAAATAAGCTAAAAAAAAATAGAAAAATAAACAGTTAAAACAAATAAGCCACTTATGCCGGTTAAGCAGAAACAAGTAAGCTAAATGAAACTGAATAAGCTACATATCAAATAAGCACACGAGCAATAAGCTGAAACGAATCTCAAATAAGCTATCAAAAACAAATCTTAAATAAGCTATCTAAATAAGAAACTAACCAAATAAACAAAGCGAACCAACTCAGATCAATTCAAACAGTTAGCCAAATAACTTGTGCAGATAAAATTAGATAAAATAGGCAGTAAACAAGCAGATTCTATTAAAATTATGCAGATAAAAATTATATTAAACAAACAGATATTCCATTTAATCTAAACAGTGTAAAATCCAAACAAAAACAATCTCACAGATAAACAAACTAAGCTAATCCAAACTAAGCAAATCCAAACTCTAAGCAGAATCAATCTAAACACAACCGAATAACAAATAAATTCAAACTATAGCAGATTAATCAATACTCTAAATAAACATAAAACTTAACTTAAATTTAAAAAGAAAATCAAACCATTTGTCGAAGCCTTTGAGAAGAAGCGTCGCACTGAGCGAGCTTAAACTGAAACGAACACCTAGCCTCTCGAACCAAATTAAACAAACACCACCTTGAATCGAACCAAAACAGCTTCTCGAACCCAATAAATACTGATGAACCGAATCCGAAACAAATATTGCCAACAGTAACTCTTTATAATCTTCTCAGTAGGGGAAGATCTTATCACTTTTCTTTATATATATATATATATATATATATATATATATATATATATATATATATATTTTATAATAATAATAACAAACCGACGAACAGTATTTTAAAAGTACCAAGCAGATTAAATTTAGAAATTAAATAAACGGAAATTAAAGCAGAGACAATAATATTTCAAACAAAACTTTTCATTAATTTTAATTAAAATTACAAATACTGGAAAAGAAGAATTACAAGATTTAAACCTATTCTATTTTTTTACTGAAAATAAAATAATAAAGAAAAGCATATCAAATTACATGATAGAATGGGATTTTTATAGAGGAACCCCATGAAACCCTAATCATAGCTTCATTTGTAAGCATCCAAATCCCATCGTTGATTCTTCTTTCTTCTTCTCTCTCTTGATCATACGGCTAGAAATCAACCTTGTAGCCACGGATTGCCCTCGTGGCAAGATGTGTGCTTCTTGTTTTTATTGATTGGTGAGGTGGAATGATATAAGTGGTTGATTAGTGTGTGGTGATTAGTCACAACCAATCAAAACACTTGAATTGGCCACGTGAGATGAGATGGAGGACCACCTTGAGTGGATGATCAGAAAACTGGGGGGATTTAATCCCAATCCGTGTGAATCACACGAATTGGGTAAAACCCCCAATTTTTACTTGTTAATTTTTACTGGATATTGAAATTAGGGTTTGTGTGCTGCGTGGTATTTGGAGAAGAGGATGGTGGGTGGAAAGTAAAATGTGTCTCGTTTGTATCAAAATAAAGTGGGGAGAGAAATATAAGGTTTATTTATTTATTTGGTTGGGGTAAATAGATGGGTAACACGTGGGGGGTAAAAGGGGTGAGGGTTGATCGGGTGTGGTGAGGGTGTATGGGAAGACGAGTGGGGTGAGGATGTGGGAATAAAACAAAGCGTTTTATTTAATGTGGGGTGAAGGTGTAGGGTAAGAGGTTGGGGATTTGACCGTCTCAAAGTAAATACAATTTACTTGTTTTTCGTTTGTGTATTTGACGAGTTGACTGTTTGACTATCAAACCAATTTTCGTTCCAAATTCTTTATTATTTGGGCTTTGTGATTCATTTGGGCTCAAAACCGAAAATCTCCTTAAATAATGCCCAAGTATATTGGGCTTATACTTTGGAATTGGGCTTATTTTTCAAATTGTATTTGTATTTATCCCATAAATGGGCTTTTAAGCCCATTAACCGGATGTGGGACCCACTTGGCCCAATAACTTCAAAAAGATTTAATCCGCTAAAGTCGAGCTTGAAATCGGCTTTCTTGATCATTTCTTCAATTTTAAGTTGACTTTGTCGGTTTTCCGTGATCTTTGGCACACTTTGGTCTTTTGATCTTTGTCTTGACTCTTTCTTGACTTTTCTTCGACATATGACAGTGAAATCCCGTGTTTTCTCTTCTTTTGATCATTTGTACCTATTTAACACAGAAAACACAAAACCACGCGTAATTCCGACATTTAAGATGTAAAACACATGATTAGGTCTTGTTTTTACTTGATTTTAGTGGCAAAAGGATAAGTGTTTACACACTTATTAAATCCCCTACACTTGACCATTGCAATGACCCCATGCAATGCATAGTTTTAAAACATAAGTTATATTTTTCTCATAATTAACCAATCTCGGCCTTTATAATTATTACTACTACTACTATGATGAAAAGATAAAAACTTTAAAAGGAGACAAAAATTTTAACAATTTATTTAACTTTAAAATTATTTGATGGAAGGAACTCGTAAAGAAATCTAAGACTTAGATTAGGGCTTAGGTGTCATGAATATAAATCACCCTCAAGTTTCACGTTCCCCATACCAAGCATAAAAACGAGATCATTGTTATTACAAGTTAGCACTACTAACACTTGCTCATGTGGTTTAGTTAATCACTTAGACTCCCTTATTCCTATGGTGTAACTCTTGTATTTTATTTTTGTCTTGAATGATCATAAGGATGCATTTTTGACTTATTTCGATAATTTATTAAGGCCGAAAATAAAGTGGGACGATTTAATCAATAGTTAGCTAAAGGACAAAATCTTTTAAAACTGCTTCTCGAAACCTCAAAAAGTTCATATCTTGGCATAACTCGTTTCACGATTTGAGACCTTTCTCGGACCGATATTTGGCTTGTACTTCAAACTTCAAATCTTGAGAGACGATCTTGAAATTATGGTCTTCTCTTCATTTTGGTATACATCTTCAAAAGGAGTGAAAGATGCTTCAAACGTTGACCACGACTTCTTCATTTATCCTCTTCTTTATTTAGGATTTTGATATACAACGATCCGCCTCCTTTTCGGACTTGGATCTATTTATCCTCATACCTTGTTAGGGTCTTTTTGGATAGACTTCTCCATGATCTTTAGGGGAGTAATTGCTTCTCGTCGTGTGTCTTGATCCTTCATATTGATTTGGATTAATGATCTTCACATCATCTTAGGATCTTTAGCAAAAAGTGAATCCTCATGCCTTGTGAGGGCCTTTTTGGACTCGGGTATCCTCATGCCTTGTTAGGGCCTTTTTGGATAAGCCAATCTTCGCGTCCCGCTTCAATAAGTTATGCCTTGGCTATGAACTCTAATTAATACCGAGCAACTTTTAAACGATCTTGTGCTAGAATCTAAGTAACCTTTTAAATTGTACAACCTTATTTATTGCAAATATATTTATTAACAAGTGATGGGAGAAAAAGCTCATAACTAACTCACATAAGTTAATGAAATAATACCAAACTTATAATTAACTCTATCATTTCTCGTTCTCCATAATTTAAAATCTCAAGGAATGAGACTCGTGGATGCTTAACCTAATAAACCAATTAAGGTCCATATGGTTAAGGATACTAGCTAGAGTAAACTTGGATAAGTAAACTCGGGTTGAGTCAAAATATTCACGATGGGCCTAATATATCAAAGACATCTAAACTTGTTAAAACCATTTTATTTATTTATTTTTTTGACTTTATTCTTGAAATGGAAATTATTATGATGCGATAATAAAAGGAAAGAAAATAAATAAAAAATACTACTAGGCCAAAATAGATCAAAAATTTGAAAAACGTTGAATTTTTTTTTAAATTTTCCGGTAAAATGGGGTCAAATTCATGGAAAAGGCCACTAAAATTCGATAGAAGTCCCCCCTACACTTGATATAAACATTGTCCTCAATGTTTAAGCATGTGGGCGAATAAACTCCCCTACACTTAGGACATTGAGTACGTTGTTTAAAATCAAGCTAAGGAAGGGACAACTAAAGTGATTACATTTATTTGTTTTATTTATATACAAGTATGAATCACAATAGTTTTGATAGAACCGGGTACACGGGAACACGGGATCACGGGTCGTGTCAAAAGTACCAAAAGTGGATCATCAAAGCACAAGTCCCTGCACACAATCACAACACACAAACAACCTACTCGGCTCCCCCCTACACTTATTGGTGGAAAATGGATGAAGGTGAAAAAGGGTGTAAAGGATGGTAAAGGTAAAAATCTAACTTAGTTATACGATGCTTGATTTATTTATCACGAGTCTCTAGCTCGACTCGATTTCCCGAATTAATTCAAGGGAAATGTGGAGAGGGATGGAATCATCTCGTGAGAGATGTCCTCTCCATAGTACAACTTAACCCGTTGGCCATTCACCTTAACGTTGGGACCATTTGGTTGGGATAACTCAATGGTGCCATAAGGGAAGACATGGGCCACGGTGAATGGACCGGACCAACGGCTCTTAAGTTTACCCGAAAATATTTTCAACCGAGAGTTAAATAATAAAACTTGGTCACCAACATGGAACTCTCGGTTTTTAATCTTGGAATCATGAATGAGCTTAGTCTTCTCCTTGTAGATTAATGAATTTTCATAAGCCTCATTCCTAAGTTCATTAAGTTCATTGAGTTGGATTTTCCTATGATCACCGGCTTTGTTAAGATCAAAATTAGCCCATTTCAAGGCCCAATAAGCCTTATGCTCCAACTCAATGGGGAGGTGGCACGCCTTTCCGTACACAAGGCGATAAGGGGTACAACCTATAGGTGTCTTATAAGCGGTACGGAAAGCCCACAAAGCATCATCTAATTTATCGGCCCATGAAGCACGATGCTCTCCCACGGTTCGCTCTAAGATTCTCTTAAGACCACGGTTAGAAACCTCGGCTTGTCCATTAGTTTGAGGATGATACGCGGTGGAAAGTCGGTGATTGAGTCCCACGATCACTAATATAGCACGAGGCACACCGAATCGAGCAAACAATTGTTTCAAGAAGTTAACAACCACCCTCGCATCATTAGTAGGTAAGGCTTTTGCTTCAACCCATTTTGAGACGTAGTCAACGGCTACGAGGATGTACTTGTTTCCCTTCGATGATGGAAACGGCCCCATAAAGTCGATGCCCCATACGTCAAAGATTTCACATTCTTGGATGAAATTTTGAGGCATCTCATCTTTATGTGTGATCTTGCCTTGCCTTTGGCAAGCATCACAATGTTTAACCATTTCATGTGCATCATGATAAATGGAGGGCCAATAGAATCCGGAGTCGAACACTTTTTTAGCGGTGTAATTAGGACCAAAGTGACCACCGGTAGGTCCTTTATGGCAAGCTTCAAGGATTTGTAAAGCCGCCGGCCCATCAACACATCTTCGAATGATTAAGTCCGCACATTGCTTGAAAAGATAAGGGTCGTCCCAATAGTACGTTTTAACGTCCTTGAAGAATTTTTTCTTTTGTTGGGACGTTAACCCTTCGATAAGAACACCACCCGCCAAATAGTTTGCAATGTCGGCAAACCATGGGGTATCATCAAGATTGGAATTAATAGACATTAAGGTCTCAAGGGGAAAGGATTCATTAATCTCTTGATTTGGAGATTCCCCTTGATACGGATCCTCAAGTCTACTAAGGTGATCCGCGGCTAGGTTTTCCGCTCCCTTTTTTATCACGAATATCGATTTTAAATTCTTGTAGGAGCAAAACCCAACGAAGGAGTCTCGGTTTAGCATCTTGCTTGGTCAACAAGTATTTCAAGGCGGAATGGTCGGTGTAAACGATGGTGGTGGAAAGCACAAGATAGGGGCGGAATTTCTCAAAAGCATACACTACAGCTAAAAGCTCTTTTTCGGTAGTGGTATAATGCAATTGAGCCCCCGTCATTGTCTTACTAGCATAATGAATGGGTTGGAAATGTTTGTTAACTCGTTGACCTAAAACCGCTCCTACCACGAAATCACTAGCATCACACATGAGCTCAAAAGGTAACTCCCAATTTGGGGAGACTAAGACCGGTGCCTTAGTTAATTTACCTTTAAGAAGTTCGAAAGAGTCAAGACATTCTTGAGAGAAGATGAAAGGAGCATCCTTTTCTAAGAGATGAGTCATTGGACGAGCTATTTTCGAGAAATCTTGGATGAAACGTCGATAAAATCCCGCATGGCCTAAAAAACTTCTAACTCCTTTGACGGTGGTAGGCGGAGGTAACTTAGCAATGACGTCAACTTTAGCACGGTCGACTTCGATACCGGCTTTGGAAATTTTATGACCAAGGACGATGCCTTCTTTTACCATGAAATGGCATTTTTCCCAATTAAGAACGAGACGAGTGTCTTCACATCGTTGGAGCATACGTTCTAAATTAGCAAGGCAAGAAGAGAAAGAATCACCATAGACCGAGAAATCGTCCATAAAGACTTCCATAGTTTCTTCAACCATGTCATGAAATATCGCCATCATACACCTTTGGAAAGTCCCGGGAGCATTGCATAAGCCGAAAGGCATTCTTTTGTAAGCAAATGTTCCATAGGTACAAGTAAATGTGGTTTTCTCTTGGTCTTTTGGATCGATAGGGATTTGAAAATATCCGGAAAAGCCATCTAAGAAACAATAGAAATCATTACCCGCTAAACGCTCGAGCATTTGATCCATGAAAGGAAGAGGGAAATGATCCTTACGAGTGGCATCATTGAGCTTACGATAGTCGATGCAAACTCGACAACCCGTTACAAGTCGAGTAGGAATCAACTCGTTGTTTTCGTTGGGAACAACGGTGATTCCGCCTTTCTTAGGCACACAATGGACGGGACTAACCCATGGCGAATCCGAGATAGGGTAAATCATTCCGGCATCGAGAAGTTTGATAACTTCTTTCTTAATGACTTCATGAATTTTTGGATTAACCCTTCTTTGATTTTGGATTGCGGGTTTAAAGTCATCTTCCATGACAATTTTATGAGTACAAAAATTAGGATCAATTCTGCGAATGTCGGAGATTTTCCAAGCAATTGCTTTCTTATGATTCTTAAGCACATCGATAAGTCAGGATTTTTCATCTTCTTTTAAGTCCTTAGCAATAATGACGAGCAACTTATTATCCTCCTCTAAGAAAACGTACTCTAGATGAGATGGCAAATCCTTAAGCTCTAAATCCGGCGGATTGTCAATGGAAGGCTTAGTCAAAGTAGGATCATCGTTTGTAACTTCTTTAGGAGTAGGTGGAGAGATATTGTCCTCATTGAGAAGTCTCTCAATAGTACGAATGTCTTCATCCCAATTGGTGGGAGAATTATCATAGTTAAACTCGAGAGGACCCAAACTAGCTTCAAACTCATCTAAGTCACTTTCTCCAAATGGAGTCAATGAAGGAGCAATAGAAGCTATGGTCTCAACATGAGGTAAAGGAGAAATCCCGCTCTTACAAGCCTCATAAAAATGTTCTTCGCATGCTTCGTCGAGCACATCGATGAAATTCACGGATTCGGGCTCATCGGGAAGTTTGGAAAGTTTACCCATGTTAAAGACAATTTTGTCATCCCCGACCCTCATGATAAGTTCACCCGCGGCTACATCGATTAATGTACGCCCGGTTCTCAAGAAGGGTCGTCCCACAATTAAGGGAACAAGGGGATCCATTTCATAGTCGACGACGACGAAATCGACGGGAAAAGTGAATTTGTCGACTCCTACGAAAACATCCTCGGCTATCCCCACCGGATAAGCAACCGTACGGTTAACTAATTCCAATGTCATACGAGTGGGGACTAGCTCGGGTAAAGATAATTGTTTCCACACGGACAATGGCATAAGATTGATACTCGCTCCGAGATCCGCCAAGGCCATACAATTCTCAACACCCGGAAAATTACAAGGAATAAGGAATCGACCGGGATCTCCTAACTTAACCGGTAATTTCCTCAAAAGAACCGCGGAACAATTCTCATTCAATTGGGTATTGGAAATATCAAGCAACTTTTCCTTATCACTTAAAAGATCCTTAAACATCTTAGCGTACTTAGGCATGTGAGCGAGCACCTCGGCAAAGGTGATATTAAAATTCAATTGTTTGAACATTTTTAGGAAGTTCGAAACTTGAATATCATCCTTATTCTTCAATTTCTCTTTCCGCAACCTTGAAGGATAAGGTATATTGGGTTAAGATGAAGGCTTTGGAGTGGATTGCTCACTCACATCCTTTGGAGGAGGAGGAGGAGTAGAAATAGAAGGTGAAGGAACCGGTTTTGGAACCGAAGGTGGGGTATAAAATTTGGGTATCGGTGGAACATAAGGTGTAGACGAATGCATAACGGGAGGTATGTCACAAGTGGAAGAAGAAGGAGGTTGTGTCAAAGAAGAAGGAATCTCGGGTCCTTGGTTAGGTGGGGAAGGTTCTACGGTGGTCTTACCGCTCCTAGTAGTGATAGCATTAACATTAGCCCTAGGATTGGTCACGGTGTTCGAGGGAAGGGTACCTTGGGGACGAAAGGTTTGAATCATAGTTAAAAACTTCTTATCGGTCGATTCTTGCATCTCTCTCATCATTCGTTCATGGTCGGATAATTTTTGTAAAACCAAGTCCATTTGAGGATTATGCATGTTCATTTGATTATAACCTTGATTAGGAAAACCTTGGTTTTGATATTGATTAGAACCTTGATTAAATCCTTGATTTTGAAAACTTTGGTTATTATATCCTTGATTATTTAACCCTTGGTTTTGCCCTTGAAAATTCCCTTGATTTTGATTAAAACCCCGTTGATTAGTATTTCCTTGAAAATTACCCCGTTGAGGACCTTGGTTCCTATTTTGGGCGGGTGGGGGTGGTCTTTGTGGTGCTACAAAACCCGGGGGAGCCAAATAGTTATTAGACTTGTAAGACAAATGGTTAACATCAACATTTGGTTTGAATTGAACCCGATCAATTTCATTGTTGTTATAAGCAGAAACTTCTTGTTGATCATTGTAAACCTTGTCACAATTAAAGTATGAATGTGGTCCACCACAAGTCTCACACGTCTCACTTTTTTCTTTCACGGCATGCACATGTGTAGTGAGGGCGTCGGTTCTAAGAGCAAGGGTTTTCACAATTGAAGTAAGCTCCTTAATTTGATCATTCACCTCATTATTACTCGTACTAGCACTTGCCATATTAGCCCTAACACTTTTGGTTTGCACTTTTGCCTTGTTCTCAATAATGGACCAAGCCTCGTTCATGGTTTTCACAAGAATATTGCCCCCCGCGGCACTATTAAGTGAGTCTTGGTCGTTTAGAGTTAAACCATTATAAAACGTGTTAATTTGATGAACTTTAGTAAAACCGTGTTGTGGACATTTTCTCAAAAGAGCTTTAAAACGATCCCAAGCCTCACTAAAGGTTTCCCCATATTTTTGCTCAAAGTTGATTATTTCATTCCTTAAGGAAGTGGTCCGTGATGGTGGGAAAAAGTAATTAATGAACTTGGTCTCTAAGTCGATCCATGTGGTAATACTTTGGGGTGGTTCCTTATCAAGCCAAATCCGGGCTTGTCCCTCGAGGGAAAAAGGAAAAAGTTGGAGGCGAACGGCCTCTTGGGGCACCCCATTGTATTTGACGGTATTAGCTAATTGGATGAAACGTTTGATATGAGCGTGTGGGTCATCATTAGTACGGCCTAAAAATGGTGTAGCGGAAACCATTTGAATAAAACCCGATTTAAGTTCGAAATGATTAGCTCCAATATTTGGCACCACAATCGCGTCATCGTTTCCTTCAGCGTGAGATTGTAGAATCTCAATCATTGGTCGATTATCCGTTGCCATCGTATTGTCGAAATCTCGATTCTCGGGATCGGCTTTGATGACGGTCTTTTTGTTTTTCTTCTTCTTCTTTTTAGAAGAATTAGAAGTATTTGGTACACCAATCGGTATGTATGTATGCGCGCGAGTGCGCATACAATTAAAACTTTGGAATGAGGTAGGTGACCTCGGTCGACTTTGAGAGGAAAAGGATTTTCCCTCTCGAGGAGCAATATGAAAAAGCTACAAAAATATATACGTAAATACTACTTGAGTTGGCAAACCAATAATCGGTCGTCCCTCTCAATATACGCACAAGCAAGCGGGGAAACGAGGTGGCACAAAGCACTTAAAAACCTTTTTCCTTAGACGGCCTTTTATAGCGCGTCGCCTTATACCCCCCTTATAGTTTGTATATGTCGAGTTCAAACGTCTTACTAGTATTTATCTATTTTGCCCTTTTCTCTTGTTATGGATTCGAATACAATAGTTAGGTGATGAAATCCCAACTAAGGCCTTATTTGATAAGTAGTTAATTTTATTGTGCTACGTAATATATTATAGTAAAAGGAAAAATCTTTTTGTATTTTTTTAGAAAAATATATATTCACAAGAAAAATCGATATAAATCGAAACGAAAAATTAACACTAATACGTAATATTTTTGGTGTAATACTTTTAGGAAAAAGTATTACTTTTGATTTTTTAATTTTTTTTGTTGCAATTCTTAGGAAAGAAATTGCTTTTGTGATTTTTTTAATTTTTTTTTGTAATTTAAGTTTTTGATTTTTTTGTGTTTTTGATTTTTTGTGCAAGAAACGTAACGTTCAAAGAATGAACGGATCCCAAAATCCAAACGTCTTCACGAAAAAATCGTCAATCGTACGAGCGAAGCGGCAGCGGCGCCAATTTGAAACTCGGATTTTTAGTCCTTTTTAATGTTCGTTTTTCCTCGATTCGACTCGAATTTGATTTCCGGTTTTACGTTTCAACTTAACTTGTTTTTGGTAAAATCTCTTTTTGGTATTTTTAATCTAAAAATTATATAATTAAATACTATTATAAGAAATCTATTTTAAAAACTAATTAAAATGATTAAACAAATCTAATTAACTTTAATAAACTAAATTTTAAACTTTTTAAATGAAGTAAAAACTTTTAATCTAATCTATTTTAAAACGAATCTATTTAATTTGAAAAATAATTTGTATTAAATAAAACTTAAACTAATATTTGAAAACAATTAAATTTATAAAATTTAAATAAACTTTTTTTTTTCTTTTTATATTTATTTTAAAATTGATTAAAGTAAATATTAAACTAAACTTTTAAATTGATTAAAACTAATTTGAATTTAAAACTGCCTACCCTATTTTAACGCTATATAAATGCTATTAAGAGAGATAAAACACAAATGAGAATGTGGCACAACTGGTTGGGACGTTTGCCGCCTGGACAGGAGGTCCAGGGTTCGAATCTAGGCAGTAGCAAATTTTTGCTAATATTTTTGATCTTTTTGCTGAACTTTTATTTGGACAGTAAGCAAAACTGAACAATTGGTTCAGGTTTTTTAGCAATTAAATCAGTAATAAAATAAGCACAGATAGCAGATACAAGCTGAAACAAATAAGCTAAGGAACCAAATAAGCTAAAAAAATAGAAAAATAAACAGTTAAAACAAATAAGCCACTTAAGCCGGTTAAGCAGAAACAAGTAAGCTAAATGAAACTGAATAAGCTACATATCAAATAAGCACACGAGCAATAAGCTGAAACGAATCTCAAATAAGCTATCAAAAACAAATCTTAAATAAGCTATCTAAATAAGAAACTAACCAAATAAACAAAGCGAACCAACTCAGATCAATTCAAACAGTAGCCAAATAACTTGTGCAGATAAAATTAGATAAAATAGGCAGTAAACAAGCAGATTCTATTAAAATTATGCAGATAAAAATTATATTAAACAAACAGATATTCCATTTAATCTAAACAGTGTAAAATCCAAACAAAAACAATCTCACAGATAAACAAACTAAGCTAATCCAAACTAAGCAAATCCAAACTCTAAGCAAAATCAATCTAAACACAACCGAATAACAAATAAATTCAAACTATAGCAGATTAATCAATACTCTAAATAAACATAAAACTTAACTTAAATTTAAAAAGAAAATCAAACCATTTGTCGAAACCTTTGAGAAGAAGCGTCGCGCTGAGCGAGCTTAAACCGAAACGAACACCTAGCCTCTCGAACCAAATTAAACAAACACCACCTTGAATTGAACCAAAACAGCTTCTCGAACCCAATAAATACTGATGAACCGAATCCGAAACGAATATTGCCAACAGTAACTCTTTATAATCTTCCCAGTAGGGGAAGATCTTATCACTTTTCTTTATATATATATATATATATATATATATATATATATATATATATATATATATATATATATATATATATATATATATATATATATATATATATATATATATATATATATATATATATATATATATATATATATATATATATATATATATATATATATATATATATATATATATATATATATATATATATATATATATATATATATATATATATATATATATATATATATATATATATATATATATATATATATATATATATATATATATATATATATATATATATATATATATATATATATATATATATATATATATATATATATTTATAATAATAATAACAAACCGACGAACAGTATTTTAAAAGTACCAAGCAGATTAAATTTAGAAATTAAATAAACGGAAATTAAAGCAGAGACAATAATATTTCAAACAGAACTTTTCATTAATTTTAATTAAAATTACAAATACTGGAAAATAAGAATTACAAGATTTAAACCTATTCTATTTTTTTACTGAAAATAAAATAATAAAGAAAAGCATATCAAATTACATGATAGAATGGGGTTTTTATAGAGGAACCCCATGAAACCCTAATCATAGCTTCATTAGTAAGCATCCAAATCCCACCGTTGATTCTTCTTTCTTCTTCTCTCTCTTGATCATACGGCTAGAAATCAACCTTGTAGCCACGGATTGCCCTCGTGGCAAGATGTGTGCTTCTTGTTTTTGTTGATTGGTGAGGTGGAATGATATAAGTGGTTGATTATTGTGTGATGATTAGTCACAACCAATCAAAACACTTGAATTGGCCACGTGAGATGAGATGGAGGTCCACCTTGAGTGGATGATCCGAAAACTGGGGGGATTTAATCCCAATCCGTGTGAATCACACGAATTGGGTAAAACCCCCAATTTTTACTTGTTAATTTTTACTGGATATTGAAATTAGGGTTTGTGTGCTGCGTGATATTTGGAGAAGAGGATGGTGGGTGGAAAGTAAAATGTGTCTCGTTTGTATCGAAATAAAGTGGGGAGAGAAATATAAGGTTTATTTATTTATTTGGTTGGGGTAAATAGATGGGTAACACGTGGGGGGTAAAAGGGGTGAAGGTTGATCGGGTGTGGGAGGGTGTATGGGAAGACGAGTGGGGTGAGGATGTGGGAATAAAATAAAGCGTTTTATTTAATGTGGGGTGAAGGTGTAGGGTAAGAGGTTGGGGATTTGACCGTCTCAAAGTAAATACAATTTACTTGTTTTTCGTTTGTGTAATTGACGAGTTAACTGTTTGACTGTCAAACCAATTTTCGTTCCAAATTCTTTATTATTTGGGCTTTGTGATTCATTTGGGCTCAAAACCGAAAATCTCCTTAAATAATGCCCAAGTATATTGGGCTTATACTTTGGAATTGGGCTTATTTTTCAAACTGTATTTGTATTTATCCCATAAATGGGCTTTTAAGCCCATTAACCGGATGTGGGACCCACTTGGCCCAATAACTTCAAAAAGATTTAATCCGCTAAAGTCGAGCTCGAAATCGGCTTTCTTGATCATTTCTTCAATTTTAAGTTGACTTTGTCGGTTTTCCGTGATCTTTGGCACACTTTGGTCTTTTGATCTTTGTCTTGACTCTTTCTTGACTTTTCTTCGACATATGACCGTGAAATCCCGTGTTTTCTCTTCTTTTGATCATTTGTACTTATTTAACACACAAAACACAAAACCACGCGTAATTTCGACATTTAAGATGTAAAACACATGATTAGGTCTTGTTTTTACTTGATTTTAGTGGAAAAAGGATAAGTGTTTACACACTTATTAGTCTTTCTCGACGTCATCTCGGGATTTGTCGATATAATTTGAACTCGTCTTATAATTTTCTTCTTTAATTAGACATGGTTGTTTGACTTCATTAAACTTCCGTCTTTAGACTTTTTCTTGATCTTTTGACTTCCGTTCTTTTTGCACTCTTGATCTTTTGACTTCGTCTTTTCTCGTTTTCTTCGATAAGAGCCCGTGAAAGTCCGTGTTTTCTTCCTTTTTCATCTTTTGGTCCTAAAACACAATAAAAACACAAACCACACATAATTCCGACTTTTACGACATAAAATACACGTTTTGGTCTTGTTATTATTGGAAATAAGTGGTAAAAGGATAAGTGTTTTCACACTTATTAAATACCCTACACTTGACCATTGCAATGCCCTCATGCAATGCATTAATTTCAAAGCACAGTTTACATTTTCCATCATAAATAACCTACCTTGGCCTTTATTAAATACTAAACTTTAAGGAAACTAAAAAGATAGAAATATGTACAAAATAAGTAAAGAAATCAAAGACTTACATTCGGGTTTTGGTTGTCATGAATTTTTATCATCCTCAAGTTTCACGTTCCCCATACCAAGCTTAAAAACGAGATCATTGTTATTATAAGTTAGCAAACTAACACGAACTCATGTGGCCCAATTATTCACTTAGAATCCCTTCTTCCTAGGTGTATCTCTTATATTTTATGATTGTCTTGAATGATCACGAGGATACATTGTTTGACTTATTTCGATAGTTATTTAGGCTGAAAATAAAGGGGGACGATTTAATCAATAGTTAGCTAAAGGACAAAATCTTTTAAAACTGCTTCTCGGGACCTCTTAAAGTTCATATCTTGGCATAACTCACTTCACGATTTGGTACCTTTCTCAGACCGATATTTGGCAGCGACTTCATACTTCGCATCTTGAGAGACGTTCTTGAATTTATGGTCTTCTCTTCATAATAGGAATTTCTTCACATGAAGTTTTTGAGAGATTCTTCAAATTTGGACCACGACTTCTTCATTTTTCTCCAATCTTTATTTTGGACTTTGATATACAACGATCCGCCTCCTTTTAGGACTTGGATCTATTTATCCTCATACCTTGTTAGGGCCTTTTTGGATAGACTTCTCCATTTTTTTTGGGGAGTATTTGCTTTTCGTCGTGTGTCTCGATCCTTCATATTGATTCTCGATAAATGATTCTTCACATCATTTTTGGATCTTTAGCAACAAATGTAGCTCTCATGCCTTGTTAGGGCCTTTTCGGACTCGCCAATCTTCGCATCCCGCTTCAATAAGTTATGCCTTGGCTATGAACTCTAATTAATACCGAGCAACTTTTAAACGATCTTGTGCTAGAAGCTAAGTAACTTTTCAAATCGTACAACCTTATTTATTGCAATTTAATTTATTAACAAGCGATGGGAGAAAAAGCTGATAATTAACTCACATAAATTCATGAAAGAATACCAAACTTATAATTAACACTATCATCTCTCGTTCTCCACAATTTGAAATCTCAAGGAATGAGACTCGTGGACGCTTAGCCAATTAAATTAAAGTTTTGGTTTTTCAAGTCGTCTATAGGATCTTGCAAATTATTAGACTTTTTCAAGTTTAGAATTCGCATTTTAAAGTTCCCTTGATAAACGACTTTCTAGGATCAATTATAGGAACTTCCGAAAAGTTCTTGTTCTTAACCCGTAAGAGTTAAGACTTTCGAGTTTTAAAGTTCCCTATATAAAAGCCTAGCAAAACTTGACTTAAACACGTTAAGGATACTAGCTAGAATAAATTTAGATAAGTAAACTCGGGTTGAGTCAAAAGATTCACAACGTTGAAAAATTTAAAACCACTTTATTGAAAATTTATTCTAACATAGAAAGTAAATAACAATAACAAAGGAAAATACTACTCTACTACTAGGCCAAAATAGATTAAAAATTTTGAAAAATGTCTAAAAATCAAATTTTCCGGTTAAAATGAGGAAAATACAAGGAAAAGCCCACTTAACCCGATAGAAGTCCCCCTACACTTGATATAAACATTGTCCTCAATGTTTAAGCATGTGGAAGTAACCTCCCCTACACTTAGGACATTGTGCACGTTGTTTAAATCTTGCTAAGGAAGAGACAACTAAAGTGATTCCTATTTTAATATTGAATAAATAAAAAAATAGTGAATCCGAAGAGTTTAGGATCGAACCAGGAAGACGGGTACACATGATCACGGTTTGTCAAAAGTCATCATGAATGGATCTTTGAAGCTCCAATCCTTGCACATGATAAGAAAGAAAACAACAAACACATAGTAGGGTCTCCCCCTACACTTATTATTAAAACAGATATAATGGATAGATACTTGGGTTGCCTCCCAAAAAGCGCTTGTTTTTGTTAACCGAGTCACAAGCCTGGCTCGTCCCGAAATTAAATGGTCCATGGGGAAGCCTCAATGTAATACCGGGATCAAAGACCTTGTCCTCGTTCCCGGAGGACATTAATAAAGGAGAGGCCAGAGGATAAGTTTTAAAGGGTAGAAAAGTCCTCTCAACATAAGAAAAGTAAGTGAAATCATGATCCACGGGAGGTGGGGTGGGTAAAGGAATCAAAAGGTCATCCCAAAAGACATATGATTATCACTAAGCGACAAAGCCGTAAAGGTGTCAATCATGGAATGGTCAATGTCACCCCCGGGTCAAAGCACTCATCCTCGGTAATGGTTTCTAAAGGTTGGGATAAAAGGTGCTCGGGAGGGGGACTTGGGACAATATCTTCATGCAACAAATTATCAAAAAGAATATCCCCCTCCGTGTCATCATCATCAATACCCGGAGGTATTGAGAGAATGTCGATTTCCTCCATAGCTGTATCATTATTCTCAATTAAAGTAATAGACGGAGGTAAAGACTCAGAAATAGGAGCAAAATTCAACGCTTCAATTTTAGAAATAAGAAGATGAACTTTCAGTAATTTGTCGTGAAGAATAACGTCTTCCACCTCATCTACAAGATCAAGTTCATGGTGAACTTCTCGTAAGTCGGAGAGAATAAATCAACATCGCCTTCATCGCCCTGAGGAGACGGAGAAATTTCAAAAGTGAAATTCTCATAGCATGGAGAAAAATCATCATCATTAAGAGCGACCTCTTCCGTAAGCTCCTCAAAAGTCAGCACATCACAAACTTCATCAAAGAATTTGTCGAGACCAAAATCACTAATCTCACTCGATGTATCACTATCCTTAGACACATTAGGGATATCAAGAGTTGGAGTAGTAATCTCAGAAGATGGGTTGAGATTATAGATATCATCCTCGTCATCATCATAATAGTAGTATGGACGCACAAGAGGAGGAGTATAATCACTAAGATTAGATACTTGTTCTTGTTGCTATCGCTTTTCCTCCTCCCTTGCTTCGCTTATTCTAGATAATTCTTGTTGAACGTATTGAAGTGTATTCAAAAATTTGGCTCGTTCTTCTTCACATATTCCAACAGAAGGTTGATGATCGAGGGTGTATTGTGGGGGCTCAAAATTGTGAAAACCTGAATTATAGCACGGATGTGGTCCATCAAAAATCATTGGTTGAAAAGAAGTAGAACACGGGTTTGGCTCATAATAATTCATCGGCTGACAATAAGAAGTATCGTGAGGGCCCCCACAATTGTTGCAATACGGGTATTGAGGAAAACCCGGTGCTTCTTGTAGATAGCTATTACCATTGTCATAATTGTAACCTAGATTTTGCTCGCCATGAGGCGGGTATCGAATTGGACACGAAACATGCCAATAAGAATCGCTTCCACAATATATGCAAGGGGGGGGGGGGAGTAGGTGGATTAGAAGAAAAGGATGAATTAGTCGAATTGCACGATGGACAAAATCCAAATAGTGAATCGGTTGAAATGGGTGGAAGATCTTTTCTGCATTGCTCGCATGAACACCATTGACATGATTCGCACCCATATAATCGTCTCCCACACCCTACGCAATGGACATAAGAATCCATGAATAATTAAAAATTAGAGGGGTTGAGAAAAAGAATTAAACACAATAGAGGGTTAAGAGGAATATTTTTGGTGTAAAACTTTGAAAAAGAGATGCTTTTTATGACTTTTTAAATGTTTTTGTATTTTTGAAATTTTTGATTTTTTATGGACTTTTTTGTTTTGAATTTTTTTTTTGAAAAATGCAAGAAAAAAAACATTCACGAATGAACGGATCCCAAAATCCAACGCGTCTCTCACAATAAACCGTTAATCTTCACGAAAAGAGCCGGCAGCGGCGCCATTTAATACCTAGATTTTACTCAGTTATGAAAATTCGTTGTTCCAGTCTTTTCAAATTGATTACTAGTTCAAAGTGCGACTCAGTCGTTCTTAATAAATGAAAAAGGGGCAAAAGTAGTTTAAGTAAATAGAAATAAAAGCCTTAACGTAAATAACAAAATTATAAAAGCGATAAATCTTAAAAAAAACGTAAACAAATTAACTATAAAAGCTTTGATAGAAAGTAAATGACGAAATATAAAAACTCGACAAAATGTAAATTGGACAACTAAATAAAGACGTGAACTTATGTTGGAAATACGTTTTTACGTATTTATGAAGGATCGGTCGCTCCAACGATATATTATTGTATTTGGCTCGTGATCCAGTTTGTACTAAATATAGTCCATATAGCCCACATGTAGGGTGGGCTATATATACCCCTCCTAGCATGTTAGGAGGGGTGGGTTCATTCATTTTACAAATTTTCATTTATCTAATAACACTTTCTCTATCTACTTTTCTTTTCTCTCCTTTCTCTCTCTACACCCCATCTCCTTCTTCCCCATTTCCACCATCTAATCAATAGATCATCCATCATTTACCAAATCCTTAGAAATCGTAGACCTACAATTGGTATCAAGAGCCATGGTTGAATCTTAGGATTTGTTTATTTCATTTTTTTTATCTTTTGATTTGGTGGTAAAAATCCTTTCTTTTCTAATTTTTTTTATCAATCTTTTCATCATTCGATCAACTTTTTATCAATTTTTATAAATTTTATCAATTTTTATTTTTTATTATCAGTTTTACTTTTTTCGTGTGTTTTTTTATAATCTGTTTTTATTATCAGTTTTATCAATTTTTAAATCATCTAGTTTTATTAAATTTTTTTTAAAATAATCAAGTTTTTTAATCATTTTTTTTATCAGTCATTTTTTTTAATCATTTTTTTAATCAGTTTTCTCTTTCATTTTCATATCTGTCCAATCCAATCTGTCGAATCTGTCTACAGTCCAAACTTGTCCAAAAATTGTCCAATCTGTCCAAAAATTGTCAAAAGTGTCATCTGTCTTTTTCCATCCAGTCTATCAATTTTTGAGTTTTTTTCTGATCGAGCAATTAATTTTTCCGAATAAGCCAATATTACGTATAAACATTCCGTATGGACAAACTTTGAAAAACTTTCCGAATAGACCATTTTTCAGAATAGAAAACTTTCCGAATAGGTTTTTTTTCCGAATAGGCTTTTTTCCGAATAGGCTTTTTTCCGAATAGGCTTTTTTCCGAATAGGGTTTCCGCATAAGACTTTTTCCGAATAGACTTTTCTAAACAACTCTGACTCGACTCCAACATCACCAAACGACTCGCATACCCAAAAACCTCTCAGCCACACAGACCAACAGACTTAATCTGACCAAGACTCTCGACCAACACAACACTCATCTGACAAATCAACTCACACTCTCGAACCACTCACACACACAAGACTAAACACCCCCACCCTCCTCCCTCGAACCGACTCAAACAAAAACACAACCTCGACTCGATTCTCGACTGACCTCAAACAAATTACACCAAACCAACATAGACTCAAACCAATCACCTAAACACTAGACCTCGCCCTCGAAATCTCCCTCAACTATCACACCCACCACAACCCAACTCTTTCCCCTCACGACACTAAAACCCACAACTCACACCCTCAGCACCCATCTCACACAGACCCCAAACTCACACAGACCCCAAACTCACCACGACGTCAACTCTCGTCTCCCTCACTCTCAACCGACATCAGACCCTCGACAACACCACTCTAGACTCAAAAAGATCGCAGTTTCAAAAAGAAAAAACTTTCATAGATCCAAAACACAAACCCACACAAATCTTTTACTCTCTCATCCCAACACTCAACCTACTAAACTGACACACACAAGAAAGACGCTACAGAAGAGAGAGACTAAACAAATCAAAACTGACATGCAATTACACCTACCCGAGACTCATGTATGAATCTTGAAGACTTTCCTGGATCTGCTTCGTTTTTGGTTAATCATCCATGTGGGATTCGGCTTATTCTTGTTTGGTTGTATTTGGTTGTATTTGGTTAATCATCCAAGTGGAATTTGTTTGGTTGTTTTGGTTAATCATCCAAGGAGGCGGAGAAAATAAGAGAGAAAAAAGGGGCGACATTTTTGAGAAGAGAGAGAGATATGGACGGATGAACCAAAGTGAGGATTAAATGTGAAAGGTGTGTTGGGCGGACAAAACAAGAAAAAAATTTAGCTTTGTTTCTAAAAGTCAACGAAAGATAGACGGAGAAACCAAGGGAACTTTCTGCATATTGAACACATTTTGGTTTTTTTTTGTGTATCTGCCACTTTTTTGTCCCATTTCAGCTTAAGGACACGTTTAGGGTGGTTTTATTTTTGTTGTTTCTAAATTGTACATTTCAAATACGTTTTTTTTTCTATTTTTGTTTTAGAAAAAATATATCAGATTTTTTTTGTGTTTTTTTTGTTTTCTAGTTTTTAGTTAAGTTAATTTTATTTTTTAATATTTATATATTTTAGAGTTAATTTTTTTTTAAATCTCAATTAGTTCGCAAAATAATTTTTTGAAGAAATTATTTCAATTCTCTTAAACGTTAATTTTGTAGCTTAATTTTTGGTACTTCGTATTGAGGCGGGTATTTAAAAAGAATCAAAGTGGTAAACTATTTATCAATAGCTTGGATTTATTCGTTGACAGACTTCATTTTTAGAGTGAGCTTTATTTGTATTGATCTTCGGTTTGTTTTATCAACGTTTGAGCCGACAACAATTATTGAGCCGATAAAAGATTTATATCATCCATCGAGGATTTTTAAGTATTATTTACGGGTCTTTCGTTTTTTCACGAACTCAAAAATCCCGACAACAACAACTTCCCTGTCATTCTTAATCGATCTTTAATGGATTCGTTCGATTCGACATGTCAAAAGGGAGAGTTGTATTTAAGGCAAAACGAAGTTAGGAAAAGTGGCATCACCTCCTTTCAAATACTCCAGTGTCATCTAGTTACTCTTTCACGGATTCAAGGAGGGAGAGAATTTGTGACAATCTTTGGTCAAGATCGTCATATATTCATGGACTCAATGTTCACCACTTTGACCGAACTCGCCGAGCAACTCAACCGTGCCAACTTTAATCACTCTGCATCGTCAGTTGCTTATAAGGCTCTTGTGACACAACTCACGCCTTTCCTCCAATTCAATATCATCAAGTCTGCAAGTTCAGTGATTTGCCAATCGTTTCTTCGAGATACACATACCGAGCTTCGAGTTTTCCGTGATACAATTTTGAAACTCATGTCATCGGTCTCGTCTTCGATTTATGAAATATCTCGACTTCAGCAAGGGTATGATAATGGAGTGCAAGACTCTTCGATGCAAGAGGAAACTGGTCATACGGTTGAAAACTTGGAGTCTATCGATGCCAAGAGCACGGAATCAGGAGGACAACATGATACCAGTGGCACGTCAGGGACTGTTCACGAAATTTCTTTTGCTGACACCTTACCCGTTTATGACAAAGCGCCTGCAAACATGGTACAATGTAATGTTGTTTATGATGTATATGCTGATGACATGTCGCATATTGAGCATTCCGCACTTAATTATGACAAACATGGGATGCAGAAGAGTGATAGCAATACCACTTCTGATTCATCCGATGTGAGTCATAATGGGGGAGAAGGTGTTCAAAATGCTAAACTTCATGATAATTGTCCTATAACTGCTTCAATGACTGCTTATGATTCCAAGATTAAAGAGCTCGAAACGATCGTAGCTCGGCAATCAAAAGATCTTGAGGATGCCAAACTTGAATTTTCTAAGAAAACGGACAAATTTGAAACATATTTTGAAAAACTTGAAAAGTCAAACGTTGTTCTTGAAAGAAAATTGGATCAAACTGTTCTAGATTCTAAAGCTGAAAAAGATAATCTTTTGAAACAAATTCAACTGCTTGAATCTAAGTTGGCATCCCAAGATAACTTGCTTAAAGAGAATGAGACGTTAAAGGCTCAAGTACAGGAAAAGGTCTTTGCTATAGCTGCGTTGAAAAACGAGTTAAGGAAAACTAAAGGATCTAGTGTGGACACTAAGCTTGAAAAACCATCAATCTTGGGGAAACCGCCTACAAATCAGTTCGTCAGACAACCGATTGTCAGACAACCTACTGCATTTAGATCCGAGCGACCACAATCCTCGAGACCGCGGTTTGCCTCCCAAGTTGATTTGAGTCATATTTCTAGAACAGTCTCTCCACCAACTAGGCCTAATGTGACTAAATCCATTTTAGCAAGACCTCATCACATGATTGCCCCTAGTTTCTCTAAGAATAGCTCAATGAACACGTCTAGAACTAGTTCAAATAACGTTTGCCATAAATCTGGTCAAAGGGAAGCTATTCAAAAGACACATGTAAGAGATAGCAATGTCCAACCTAGTCAGATGCCTTCTAGATTACCCAACACTGCTAACCGTAGCATGCCATCTTCTAGGAGCATCGATCAATCATCTAGGAATTATTCAGACATTAAATATGCTACTTGTAAAACATGTAGAAAATGTGTCTTTACGACAAATCATGATGCTTGTGTCAAGAAATTACTTGATGAGGTGAACTCCCGTGCTCGAATTAAGTCCCAGTGGATAGCTAAAATCAAACCCTTTGGTAAAGTTTGGCGCCCCACTGGTAGAAATTTCACTCTTGTAGGAAACGAGTGCCCTTTAACTAGGATAGTCTCCGATTCTACTAAGTCTACTAGGGAGGAAACTGATAAAGATGATACTTCACTTACGCCTAAACTTAAGGTTTTCTATAAAAGGAAACGTTTGCCAGCCAAGACTAGTGAATCATCTACTCAGGTCGCCTCTGAAACAAGTAAAGCCAACTGTGAACCCCCATGTGCTTCTATAATTGATATCGCTAACCCACGTCAAAGCATGCAAATTCCTAATGAGATTGCAGGTACCAAAGTTGATGTTCCAAAAGAACGAAGCGGTCCAATCGTTGTATACCGTTCAACTAAGGACACTCTTAGAGTTTGGTTGCTGAAGAAGCAGATATCAGAGAAACAAATGTCTCAGGGGATTCATGGTTAAGCTGCAACAAGGACTTACAGTCACATAACAGACTGTAACTCGCTCTCAAAAGACAGGAAAGTTTATCGCCGATGATAATCTTATCCTAAAAACGAGAAATTCATTTTTCTCGGGCATGAGCTTATATAAAAAACATTCCAAGTTTTTAAGCTCATGCATTAAGGTTTATAGATAAATGACAGTCTGTAACCCGTTCTTCAAAGGCAGGAAAGTTTATCGCCGATGATAAACTTATCCTTACAACGAGAAATTAATTTTTCTCGGGCATGAGCTAATATTAAAAACATTCGAAGTTTTTAAGCTCATGCACTATGACTTACAGTTAAATGTCAGACTGTAACTCGAACTTAAAATAAAGGAAAGACTATCTTTTATGATAACTTATCCTCTTAACAAGAAATTCATCTTTCTCGGTCATGAGCTTGTATTAAAACATTCGAAGTTTTAAGCTCATAAAGGAAAGTGTATCTTTTAAATAAGAAAATTTTTCCTCGTAACGAGAAATTAACCTTTCTCGGTCATGAGCTTTCCGTTAAAACAGTCAAAGTTTTCAAGCTCGTGAACACGACTTCTAAGTAAATGTCAGCTTAGGACTCGTTCTTCAGATAAAAGGAAAGTTTATCGCCGATGATAAACTTATCCTTAACAACGGGAAGTTTACAACTTCTCGGACTTGAGCTCGTTTTGTAAGATATTCAACATCTTAATCTCAAGTAATTGTTTTTTCAAAACTTAGAACACAATTTTTCGAGAATTTCTCAAAAGATTTTTCTAAATCTTTCAAAATTGTGTGTTCAAAAATGTTTTGATAAAAAGAGCATGTCTTCTGGAATCGATAATATTTACGAACCTAGAAATGTCATTCAATAATGACACGGGGTTGTAAATAAAGTTCGAGCAGAAGTTCAAACTTTTAAAACATGCTCAAAATGGTTTGCTATTATTTCAGATAGCAACCCGCTTTTCATAATCAAGTCAAGCATTTCACCGGAAAGCTTTGACTCAACAACGGTAATTAATTTTCTCGGGGACGTGACGAGGTGACCAACATTCGTGAACAAGAACCATGTGCTTCTTTCATATGCTGTTCTCCATTATTCAGGTCCAACCTCGTAAATTGCTAATATTGTGAATACATTATCATATATGATCTTTGCACGTATTAAATACCTTACACTTGTGTTTAAAAGGTATTTAATTTACGTTTCAAGTAGACCCTCATTAATTTGAGGGGGAGCTTGTGTAACTCATGAAGATAATTGGATTTGCATTTTTCTTCCTAAATTTTCTTAAAATGCTATTAAATCAATTGATATTAAAAACATCGATTGGGTTAATATTTTTAATATGGGGGAGAAAATGTGATTTAATATGGGATATGATCAATCATAAATGGTTTGACTTAACGTGTTAGCTCATCCCGACATGTGCGAAATGTTTTCGAATATCGTAGCATATGTTAAGGGGGAGCAAAATGGATTTGCACTTCAAAATGGATTTCATGGTGACATACACTTACCCAAAACATCTCTATTCACGACGGTGAAGGTTGTGGTGACATAAGGATGGTAGGATAGGTTAAAGTCCAATGATTTCTCTAGAACCGGAGGAATCTTCCCAAGGACATTCCATAGCTAGAAATAGTAGTCCTTAGGAAAGATGGAGAAAGATTGTGAACGTAGCTGAATGCCGACCAAGTACTTAAGTTAGCACTGGAACAATCACAACAAGGTGCTAGTTATGACGTATTGGTAAGCATTGAAGGGGTTGAAGAATGAAAAAGAATTGTAAAGATAAAGGGTGTAAAGAAAGAAGCCCTCCTTACAACCTTAGGCAGAAACCGGGTCAGTTCATATGCTATTGAGATCATTTTTAATGATTCTTGATATTGAAGAAAGACATCATGGACCCAGTGATGCAATGCACAACCCTTCCCAGCTAACTCAAATATCTCTCAAAAGGTATTTGTTTTAATCACACGGAGATCAACACATTATCTATTGATTTATTCACTCCGAATAAATTGGTATTGAAAAGGTGGCACTCCTCTCCAGCCTCCGATCACTAAAATCCAAAATGCACGATCGAGTCTAGAGCCATTTGAGATCATCAAATATCTCATTAGGACACACTTTCATTATTCCTTGCTTGTTCACACAATGTGAAAAGTAAGAAAGATATTAAGAGTCCTACGCAAAATCTTCATGATCTTGCCTGAACATCCGAGTAATACGAAAGTATTTACAATGAAGATGGAAATCCTTCTTGAGCGAATATCAAAAATCTCATGTAGGATTTCCATCTTCATTGTAAAAACTTTCGTATTACTCGGATGTTCAGGCAAGATCATGAAGATTTTGCGTAGGACTCTTAAGAACTTTCTTACTTTTCACAGTGTGTGAAGAAGCAAGTAAATATGAAAGTGTGTCCTAATGAGATATTTGATGATATCAAATGGCTCTATACTCGATCGTGCATTTTGGATTTTAGTGATCGGAGGCTGGAGAGGAGTGCCACCTTTTCAATACCAATTTATTCGGTGTGAATAAATCAATAGATAATGTGTTATCTCCGTGTGATTAAAACAAATATCTTTTGAGAGATATATGAGTTAGCTGGGATGGGTTGTGCCTTGCATCACTGGGTCCATGATGTCTTTCTTCAATATCAAGAATCATTAAAAATGATCTCAATAGCATATGAATTGACCCGGTTTCTGCCTAAGTTGTAAGGAGGGCTTCTTTCTTTACACCCTTTATCTTTACAATTCTTTTTCATTCTTCAACCCCTTCAATGCTTACCAATACGTCATCACTAGCACCGTGTTGTGATTGTTCCAGTGCTAACTTAAGTACTTGGTCGGCATTCAGCTACGTTCACAATCTTTCTCCATCTTTCCTAAGGACTACTATTTCTAGCTATGGAATGTCCTTGGGAAGATTCCTCCGGTTCTAGAGAAATCATTGGACTTTAACCTATCCTACCATCCTTATGTCACCACAATCTTCACCGTCGTGAATAGAGATGTTATGGGTAAGTGTATGTCACCATGAAATCCATTTTGAAGTGCAAATCCATTTTGCTCCCCCTTAACATATGCCACGATATCCGAAAACATTTCGCACATGTCGGGATGAGCTAGCACGTTAAGTCAAACCATTTATGATTGATCATATCCCATATTAAATCACATTTTCTCCCCCATATTAAAAATATTAACCCAATCGATGTTTTTAATATCAATTGATTTAATAGCATTTTAAGAAAATTTGGGAAGAAAAATGCAAATCCAATTATCTTCATGAATTACACAAGCTCCCCCTCAAATTAATGAGGGTGTACTTGAAACGTAAATTAAATACCTTTTAAACACAAGTGTAAGGTATTTATCACGTGCAAAGATCATATATGATAATGAATTCACAATATTAGCAATTTACGAGGTTGGACCTGAATGATGAAGAACATCATATGAAAGAAGCACATGGTTCTTGTTCACGAATGTTGGTCTTCCTCGTAACTTCTGAAGTTATCTCTTGACTCCATGTGTATGATTGATATCGTTGTCTTAATACCAATATGTGAACTTGGCACTCTCGGCATCAAGGATTCTGAATGCTGGACAATTGCTCCCCCTCAATTGTTGACCCGTGTTCTATTGAAAGAGCTGTAGTCACCGTTTGAGTAGTCGCATCGTCGAGTATGTAGATATCAATTGCAACGAACTTTGGATTGTGGAGTTGATAACTTCGGATTCTGAAGTCAAAGCTTTCCGGTGAAATGCTTGACTTCAAAGTGAAAAGCGGGTTACTATCGGAAATAATAGCAAACCAAATGGAGCATGTTTTAAATCTTTGAAACTTCTGCTCGAACTTTATTTACAACCCCGTGTCATTATTGAATGACATTTCTAGGTTCGTAAATATTATCGATTCCAGAAGACATGCTCTTTTTATCAAAACATTTTTGAACACACAATTTTGAAAGATTTAGAAAAACCTTTTGAGAAATTCTTGAAAAATTGTGTTCAAAGTTTTGAAAAACCAATTACTTGAGCTTAAGATGTTGAATATCTTAAAAGCGAGCTCAAGTCCGAGAAGTTGTAAACTTCCCGTTGTTAAGGATAAGTTACCATCGGCGATAAACTTTCCTTTTATCTGAAGGACGAGTCCTAAGCTGACATTTACTTAGAAGTCGTTTTCATGAGCTTGAAAACTTTGACTGTTTTAACGGAAAGCTCATGACCGAGAAAGGTTAATTTCTCGTTATGAGGAAAAGTTCTCTTATTTAAAAGATACACTTTCCTTTCTGAGCTTAAAACTTCGAATGTTTTAAGACAAGCTCATGACCGAGAAAATTGAATTTCTCGTTATGAGGATAAGTTCATCATTAATGATAAACTTTCCTTTATTTGAAGTTCGAGTTACAGTCTGACATTTAACTGTAAGTCATGTACACGAGCTTAAAACCTTTGAATGGTTTTAACGTAAGCTCGTGTCCAGAAAATTTAATTTCTCGTTAATGAGGATAAGTTTACCATTGGCGATAAACTTTCATGCCTTTGAAGAACGGGTCATCGTATGACATTTAACGATGAGCCATAATGCATGAGCTTAAAAACTTGGAATGTTTTTGATATAAGCTCATGCCCGAGAAAAATTAATTTCTCGTTGTTAGGATAAGTTTACCATCGGCGATAAACTTTCCTTTCTTTGAAGATCGAGTCATAGTCTGTAATGTGACTATAAGTCCTTTTTGCAGCTTAACCATGAATCCCCTGAGACATTTGTTTCTCTGATATCTGCTTCTTCAACAACCAAACTCTAAGAGTGTCCTTAGTTGAACGGTAAACAACGATTGGACCGCTTCGTTCTTTTGGAACATCAACTTTGGTACCTGCATTCTCATTAGGAATTTGCTTGCTTTGACATGGGTTAGCGATATCAATTTTAGAAGCACGTGGGGGTTCACAGTTTTCTTTTCTTGTGTCAGAGGTGGCCTGAGGGGATGAACTGTTTCAATTGTTGTTTGATGAATTCTTCGATCCCCCGACTGATGAAGTTCAAGCACCTGTAGTAATTGCTCCAATACCTGAAGTGGTTGCTCAAGCTAATGAACCTTTATCTAATGCATCTACAATTCACATTGAACCGGATGCACCTTCACCAAGTGATTCTCAAACTACACCTGAATCATCACCCCTACTTGTGCCTAATGATGTGGAAGAGGATTCTACTGATCACGACTTCGAATATGCTCACTTGCAAGAGATTCCTTTCTTTGGTGTAGCGATCCCTGAAAACCCTTCAGCCGCGTCTACCTCAGAAGAAGCTCCTTCTATTGTTCACTCCAGACCACCTAGGATTGAAAATCATAGCACTAAATGGACAAAAGATCACCCAATTAGGAATGTTATTGGAGATCTAGATCGACCAGTCTCTACACGCCATCAATTACAAGAGAGTGCACTTTATTGCTACTTTGATGCATTTCTCTCTGAAGTTGAACCTAAAAATTGGCAGCAGGCTATGACCCAATCATCTTGGATTGAAGCTATGCAGGATGAACTAAACGAATTCCAACGACTTGAAGTATGGGAATTGGTTCCTCTCCCTGACAAGGTTAACATCCTTACTTTGTTATGGGTTTATAAGGTTAAACTTGATGAGATGGGTGCGGTATTGAAGAATAAAGCTAGATTGGTCGCTAGAGGATATAAACAAGCCTTGGGTATAGACTTTGAGGAATCTTTTGCTCCTGTGGCTAGATTGGAGGCGATTAGACTATTCCTTGCGTTTGCTGCTCATATGAGCATGATCGTCTATCAAATGGATGTGAAGACGGCATTTTTGAACGGTGAACTAAGGGAAGAAGTTTATGTTAGTCAACCGGATGGGTTCGTCAGTACGGAGTTTCCTAATCATGTGTACAAGCTTAAGAAGGCTCTCTATGGGTTGAAACAAGCTCCACGCGCGTGGTATGATCTCCTGTCAACATATCTCATTTCGGAAGGCTTCTCCAAAGGCAAAGTGGACCCCACTCTATTCACTCTCAAGGAAGGCAACGACATTATTCTGGTACAAATTTATGTTGATGATATAATATTTGCTGCCACTAACATAGAATTGTCAAACCGATTTGAGAAGATAATGTCCACACGCTTTCAGATGTCGATGATGGGAAAAATTTCATTTTTCTTAGGATTACAGATTTCTCAGAATCCCAGAGGCATCTTTGTTAATCAATCCAAATATGCTCTAGAATCTCTTAAGAAATATAACTTTGAAAATTGTGACCCCGTGGACACTCCAATGGTGGAGAAATCCAAGTTAGATGAAGATAGGAATGGGACTATTGTCGATCCAAAACTTTACCGTGGGATGATCGGCACCCTTCTATATCTGACTGCTAGCAGGCCTGATTTGCAATTTGCTGTATGCATGTGTGCCCGGTATCAGGCTCGGCCTACCGAAAAGCACCTACATGTTGTGAAAAGGATCTTTCGGTATCTAAAAGGAACACTTCATCGTGGTCTATGGTATCCGAAAGATTCCTCGATTGCTTTAATATCATACGCAGATGCCGATCATGCTGGATGACAAGACACGAGGCGTAGCACATCTGGATCTGTGCAACTCCTTGGAGATAGATTGATCAGTTGGTCTTCAAAAAGGCAGAAAAGCGCTGCAATATCAAGCACGGAGGCTGAATACATCGCCATGTCCGGTTGTTGTTCTCAAGTCCTTTGGATGAGATCACAATTAACTGACTACGGTTTGGGATTCAACAAAATCCCGATGTATTGTGACAACAAGAGCGCCATTGCCCTTTGCTGCAACTATGTTCAACACTCCCGGGCCAAGCACATAGACATTCGCTACCATTTCATTAAGGAGCAGGTGGAGAACGGAGTGATCGAGCTGTATTTTGTCACTACTGAGTATCAGCTGGCGGATATGTTCACCAAAGCCTTAGATCGAGGACGAATCGAGTTTTTGATCGACAAGCTTGGCATGAAATCATTCACTCCAGCGACTCTCAAAGAGTTGGCAGAAGAATCAGCTGAATAGTCGTGGTAAACTATTCAGAGTATCCTTTGTTCGTGATCATGTATATTATAGTAAATATATAAACCACAAAAGAAAATACAAAAATATAAAACCAAGAAAAACCATAAAAAATATAAAACCTAGAAAAACCATAAAAATTATAAAATCAAGAAAAACCAAAAATATTTTTCGTTTAAAACGGGCATGTCTTTTAGTACGGTAATATTTACGGCCTTAGAAATGTCGATTAATATTGACACGGTGCCATAAATAGAGTCCGTATAAAAGTTGTAATGTTTTAAAACATGCCCATTATGGCTTGTAGTTATATCAGATAGCAACCCGCTTTTCATAATCAAGTCAAGCATTTCACTGGAAAGCTTTGACTCAACAACGGGAATTAATTTTCTCGGGGACGTGACGAGGTGACCAACATTCGTGAACAAGAACCATGTGCTTCTTTCATATGCTGTTCTCCATTATTCAGGTCCAACCTCGTAAATTGCTAATATTGTGAATACATTATCATATATGATCTTTGCACGTGTTAAATACCTTACACTTGTGTTTAAAAGGTATTTAATTTACGTTTCAAGTAGACCCTCATTAATTTGAGGGGGAGCTTGTGTAACTCATGAAGATAATTGGATTTGCATTTTTCTTCCCAAATTTTCTTAAAATGCTATTAAATCAATTGATATTAAAAACATCGATTGGGTTAATATTTTTAATATGGGGGAGAAAATGTGATTTAATATGGGATATGATCAATCATAAATGGTTTGACTTAACGTGTTAGCTCATCCCGACATGTGCGAAATGTTTTCGAATATCGTAGCATATGTTAAGGGGGAGCAAAATGGATTTGCACTTCAAAATGGATTTCATGGTGACATACACTTACCCAAAACATCTCTATTCACGACGGTGAAGGTTGTGGTGACATAAGGATGGTATGATAGGTTAAAGTCCAATGATTTCTCTAGAACCGGAGGAATCTTCCCAAGGACATTCCATAGCTAGAAATAGTAGTCCTTAGGAAAGATGGAGAAAGATTGTGAACGTAGCTGAATGCCGACCAAGTACTTAAGTTAGCACTGGAACAATCACAACAAGGTGCTAGTTATGACGTATTGGTAAGCATTGAAGGGGTTGAAGAATGAAAAAGAATTGTAAAGATAAAGGGTGTAAAGAAAGAAGCCCTCCTTACAACCTTAGGCAGAAACCGGGTCAATTCATATGCTATTGAGATCATTTTTAATGATTCTTGATATTGAAGAAAGACATCATGGACCCAGTGATGCAATGCACAACCCTTCCCAGCTAACTCAAATATCTCTCAAAAGGTATTTGTTTTAATCACACGAAGATCAACACATTATCTATTGATTTATTCACTCCGAATAAATTGGTATTGAAAAGGTGGCACTCCTCTCCAGCCTCCGATCACTAAAATCCAAAATGCACGATCGAGTCTAGAGCCATTTGAGATCATCAAATATCTCATTAGGACACACTTTCATTAAGAGTCCTACGCAAAATCTTCATGATCTTGCCTGAACATCCGAGTAATACGAAAGTATTTACAATGAAGATGGAAATCCTTCTTGAGCGAATATCAAAAAGCTCATGGTAGGTGACTTGTGCGATTCTTTATGAATCAAACTTGTGATAACTGGAAAGCAACAGTGGTTTAATTCTTAAATGAATTTAAACACGTTCCAGGCCTCTACGCAACATCTTAGTGATCTTGCCACAACATTCAGAGTAATACTATTAAGTATTTACAGTGACGAATGGAAATCCTTCTAGTGTTAACATCAAACAGCACTTGGTAGGTAACTTGCAAGATTCTATATGAATCAAGCTAGTGACAACTGGAAAGCAACGATGGTGCGGTTCTTAATTGAACTTCACTTGTTCCAGGAACATGAATTGACGGCTTCAAATCATGCGGATAATATTATCCAAATGATTCACTCTTTACGTTCGCAGTCAGCTTTGGACGGTCGAGTAAAGAGAACGAGTTTACCCGCGAAATCTTGTCAAGGAGGTTCTTTATTGAAACTACCTGTCACAAGTACGATATTTAATATCGTCCAACGGTCTTCGTCGACCGGAGGTAAAATGCTACCGAATTAGAATGAAATGTTCAAGGCCATTTCATCCGTGTATATGGTTTGTTGCTAACTGTCTTATGCAGCGTAACAAAAAGGTGGCATTGCGGTGTATAATCCAGAAGAAGTCGTCACCACATGCTTATACTACATACACTTAGTACTTCAACAAATTCAAGAAAGTCTGAAGGTCAAGTCTTCCGCTGTATCAAACTCTGAAGCTTTCAAGAATTTAAAGGTATAAGTATGTGGAACATGAAGTCACGAAGAGGCAAATTTCACAAGTGATGAATGCACAAGGTCAAGGCAAGGAAACATGCTCAAGACTAAAGTCAAAGATCACATCAAGCATATTCACAAGAACAAGATCGAAGACTCAAGCATAGTATGCTAGGTTTAAGATTTTGTAAAATGGTGTGACCTCCCTTAGGGGGAGATTGTTGGAAATGTGTTTTCCCAAAGAAAGTCTCGGTCACATCATTATTAGCATAGATCACGATCTATAGAATATTTAGAACTTTGTAACTTGGAGCGACCTCCCTTAGGGAGAGATTGTTGGAAATACGTTTTTACGTATTTATGAAGGATCGGTCGCTCCAACGATATATTATTGTATTTGGCTCGTGATCCAGTTTGTACTAAATATAGTCCATATAGCCCACATGTAGGGTGGGCTATATATACCCCTCCTAGCATGTTAGGAGGGGTGGTTCATTCATTTACAACATCTTTTCATTAATCTAATCACTTTCTCTCTCTACTTTTCTTTCCTCTCCTTTCTCTCTCTACACCATATCCCGACAGCTTGCACATTCAGATAGGATAGATCTAGTCCATCATTTACCAAATCCTTAAATCAATAGATCTAATCCATCATTTACCAAATCCTTAGAATTCGTAGACCTACAACTTAAAATAAAACTAAGACACAACAAATAAAATAAAACTAAGTAAAAGGCGGGAAAAATAAAATAGATTTGAAGTTGAAATAAAAATAAAAATAGAAATAAAAAACTGACACCCATCGGAATGTAGTCGGAATCCCGATCGGAATGATGCAATCGGAATAAGCTTAAAATAATCCTATCGGAATACTACTAAAAACAGAGCTGTCGGAATACCACGAAAATAAGTCCTATCGGAATATATTAAAACAAATCCATCGGAATAAGTAAAATCAAATCCATCGGAATATCCTATCTGAATGTGCAAGCTGTCGGGATATGGCTGTAAAAAATTTGGCAGCATTCCGTCACAATACAGCCTTAAGCCCCGTCGCAATATACGATCGCAATGAACGATCGCAATCTTGATCAGAATAAGGGGGAGTATCGCAATACCGATCGCAATGTAGAAACCCTTGTGGTTTTTGCGATCGTAACAAGCTGTCGGAATCCAGGACCTCTTTCCGATGGAGTGAAATTCACAATAAGCAAACCAAAATATGCCAAGATTAATAAGCACTAACTGAAACTTACCAAAGCAAAAATAAGACGAATAAAATAATCACAAATAAGAAAAACTTTCAAGGCACAAAATAAATAAACTTTTTATATCAAACTTTAAAAAGACTAAACTTTTTAAGAAAACTAAAAAAAGTAAATAAGCTAAACACAAAATAAGCCAATAAGCATGAAAATCTCAAAGCTTAAGTTGTATAAAAAACTTAAAGATTGATAAAAAGATAAAATTTTTAATCAATCAAACATCAAGATTAAACAAAATCAAATATTATTTCGAATCAAACATAATTAAAAAGATCAAGAAACGTAGAATGAGAATGATTGTAAAAAGCTTGAAATAAGATGAAGATTAAATATTCAAAAGTACAACATTAAAGATTCAAGCTTAAGAAAACTTGAAAGAACAGCTTAAGAACATGAAATAAATCTAGAGAGAGAAAGTATTCTACTCCTACTCCTAATCTAAACTAACTAACCACCTCCTAATGACACATTAGGAGGGTATTTATAGGAGGAGTAAAATGTTGGTGCTTTCTTCCTTCTTTCTTCTTGTCTCGACTCGATTTAAATTCTTTGTCTTTCTCGACGTTCTCGGGATTTGTCGATATAATTTGAACTCGTCTTATAATTTTCTTCTTTAATTAGACTTGGTTCTTCGACTTCATTAAACTTCCGTCTTTAGACTTTTTCTTCGATAAATCTTCAGAACAGGCCTTGGACTTCCGTTCTTTTTGCACTCTTGTGACTTCGTCTTTTCTCGTTTTCTTCGATAAAAGCCCGTGAAAGTCCGTGTTTTCTTCCTTTTTCATCTTTTGGTCCTAAAACACAATAAAAACATAAACCACACATAATTCCGACTTTTATGACATAAAATACACGTTTTGGTCTTGTTATTATTGGAAATAAGTGGTAAAAGGATAAGTGCTTTCACACTTATTAGCCGCACATTTCTACTGAAAACACCAAAAACCTTATTGGATGCACACCCGTTCATCCGGAACACCACCAACATCACCGTTACCTGAACCTGAACGTACCCTTAACCGAAGGTTACGTAGACTCTATCGCCATGTACCTTTATCTAGGAGACACGAACAAACTCAACCTCGCATTAACCCTGATGAGATGGCATTTATACATGATCTCATCGTTCTTTTCGGGCTTTTAATGCATAAAAATGTCATAAAATACCATATATATGCTTTTGTTTGTTTACTTGTGTATTTTAGGTATGGATATCGTGAAAAAGATAAAAGATCACAAGTTACAAAGAAAAACGGACATGAGAAACGAAGTCGTACAAAGAACCGGGCCCTAAATCATGGAATATTCAACAAATACCCTTGAAGACTTGAAGACATACAAGATTGATCCTCATTTATTGAAGAAATGACACTTAAAACCCTTGTATATTGATAATTACAAGTTTGGTCCCTTAAGTTTGTCAAAATTACACAAATGGTCCCTCAACTTTGAATAAATGGCAAGATTGGTCCCTCAACAATTCCAAATTGTCACTTATGGTCCCTCATCAAGCCAAAGATACATTGAAGACCTTTGAAGATCAAGAATGTCCAAGATCAGCCCTTGAATTATGCAAAAGTTCCAAAAATAACCCTTATAACTCTTTTGGAAAAGTCTTGTGCCAAAAATGTCAAGTTGAGAAAGATATTAACAAAGGGATGGATGTTTTTAGGCTGGAAAACGTTTAATACATGTTTTGCCAAAATACAAGGACCAAAGCTGCCAAGGTTAAACATTTGAAACGAAATTACGCCAAACAACTCACTTTCCCCCAATTTCAGATCAAACATGTTACTGTTTACCATTCTTCACCCCAGAATTTACACCAACTTAAACAAAGGGTAAATCTAAATTAACCTTACCCACACTTGATTCGCATGTGCAGAAACAAATCCCACATATAATACCCTCAATCCCACTACTCCTTGGGCCCCACACTCAACCTCCTCAACCAATGAAAATGCAACTTAGCCTCCAAGTAACCTGACGTGTCCAAATCAACAGCCAAGGATCCTGCTTCATATCAAAGCTATTTTTAACGGTTTGGATGCATTTGGACAACTCATTCCATCAAAACGTCTAGAAGACTCATGGGCATTATAGAGAAATCACTTCTAGGGTTTGTAAATAGTGTGTAGCCAGGCATTTGCCTATAAAAGGAGACCTCAACATGTGAGAGTCCCTTTGTTCCAGTTTTAGGCTATTAAATCTTTGTAATTCCTTTTTAATTAATAAAATTTGATTTTCTGAATTTTGAAAAATCTCTTTTATATTTTTTTAAAAGTTGGTGTTAGAATAGCCTGATTCTGAGTTCCATATTCATGATTGAAGGTTTTTGAGGCAAGGTTTTAAGTGATAAAGCTTGTGCATCAAAAATCAGAAAGTTGGTATTATTTGATCTTACTTTGTGGTTTGTTCTTGTTAGCAGCTTGGAAGCTGGTACTTGTTCTGCTAGTACCTCAGCTCAAACAATCCAAGGCCTGGATGTAGGTCTTGGAGGTTTGCATCTTCTTCCCTTTTCATTTCTTCTTTAAGTTTCTGATTATTTGTGATTTTTGTGGATTTGTTCTTGAATCTGTGATATTGTGGTTGAAAATTGTTAATCTGGCTTGGTTTGATGTTTATGAAGTGTTGTTAGACTGATTTGTGGGTAAAATCTGCATGAGTCTTTGAAAAATTGTGAAAACAAGTTTTTAAAGGGTGTTTGGGTTTACTGCATAAGTTGGGATGGTGGCTTGTTAAGTTGTGGTTTATTGTTTGCAAGTGTTAGTATCTGTTATTTGAGTGCATTTGTTCATCTGTTTGTAGGTTTGAAGGTTTGAAACACATAGATTCATAAA
Organism: Glebionis coronaria; assembly: GCA_025667525.1. Classification (NCBI taxonomy): domain Eukaryota; kingdom Viridiplantae; phylum Streptophyta; class Magnoliopsida; order Asterales; family Asteraceae; genus Glebionis; species Glebionis coronaria. The sequence continues at coordinate 370,111 of JANFOE010000114.1, read as the reverse complement.
ATAGGGTATAAAATCTTGAATACTTGGTAAAATTGGCTAGGATTTTGAGGACACCTAGATCTAAGCTTAGGCTAGGGCTAACAAGTTCTAAACCTTAGTTAATCACACCAGGGAAGAAGGATTTGAGTCTTGAAATTGGATCAAGTGTCAAATAGATCAGCAAACTTGTTTCTGCATATGTTCATTGTTCATCAGTAACTGTTTGTGCCTAGATCTTGTTGTTTCCTTTGATTCAGTGTTTGATTCAAGTTGCTTTGTGTTTATTCTTAGTTTATATAGCTTGTGTATGCATCCTGTTAAGTTTGGGTGGCTTATTTTTGCTAAATCTACTTATTAAGTGCTTAACTGCTTATTTCCATGTCTGTGTGGTATCTGGTGACTGTTTGATCATTTGTGGCTTATTGTGTGAACCAAATTGTGATTTTCTTGTTGCTATTGACTCCTTGTGATTCACTGATCACAAGGGTGCCTTTGTTTCCAATTGAATCCAACCAGAACTCTCTATAGAGCTCAGTCAAATAGTCAAAGCAGTGGGAACTCCTTTCCCCTGCTAGTTACCACTGCTAGTGTAAAATTGGGTTCAGCTTATCAATAAGCTATAATAGCTTATTTTAACCAGCAACAACTTGGATTTTGTAATAGGTGCTCATTATTTGACCCATTTGTTCAAACTAGAGCATTTGGTGGGTTGACTTTAGGGTTTGACTAGAAAACCAACTCCATTGACTTTTTCAAAAGTACATTAGTGCTTATTATGGATTATTGGTTGTGCTTATTGGAATTTTGATGATTGATTTGGCTTATTGAGTCCATTTGTGATTTTTTGCAAGTTGAATCAAGTCCTGAGGTGCTTTATTTCTCAAAAACAACTATTTTGTCTTTTAGTGAAATCATACTTTGCTTATTTCTGGCTTATTGAGTGTGCTTTTTCAAAATTTCTTTTTACAGATCTCATAAGCATCCCAAAAGAAGGTTGTGTGTCAAATTAGAGCTAATGGCATTAGCTTATTGCTTAATGGGCTGAAAAGCCCAATAAGAATAAGCTGTGTGTTTAATAAGCTGTGATAAACTCATATTCAGCTTTTGGGCCTTTAGAGTTTTGTTCTTAGAATTAAATTTTGAGTCAGATAGGGCTTTTCCAAGTCAATTGGGCCAAGTTTGACTTTTTGGGCCCAAAAGCCCATTTGGTTTAACTGTTTTTGGTTTTGGCCCATTTGAGGGCCCAATAGGGGTATTCTGGTCATTTCACTTTGATTTTCTGATTATTTAGGTTAAAATAAACTGGATTGCAAGTTTTTAGAATTTTTTAGAATTTTTAGATTTTTAATATTATTTTAATATTATTCTATTATTATTTTTCAAATTTCACATTTTTCAACTTTTTACATTTTTCTTAGCTTTAATACATTAAAATAGGAATTTAGCAACTTTTACAATAATTTTATCTCTTTTAGATTAATTTTTATAATTATTTTAAGTTTTAATAGTTTTTAAATCATTTTAAATAGTTTTTATTAGTTTAAAAATTTCTAAAAATAGTTTTTAATTCTTTTAGGTCACTTTAGAGGTTTACCAATTGAAAAATCTTTATTTGGGCTTTTTGATAATTTATTTGATTTTTAGGGCTTTAATTAGCATTTAAAAATTGAATATTTAATTATTTAAAAGGTTTGAAAAAGTTTTGATCATTGGTAAACTCTTAGTTTATTTATTTGGATTTTTGGTGAATTTTTGGTAATTTTAAGAATTGATTTTTATTTTTGTAGTTTGTACGGTTTTACGTTTTAACTTTCTAGTAGTAATTTTACGTCTTCGTCATCTTCTTTTCTCATCCCCTTCTAAACCAATCATTAATCACAAACATTTAACAAGTTTTTCACACACATATACCTCATTGGGAAACGAACTTTCATACCATAAGTGTCATTAGTGCTTGATTTTCCTAAATCATCACTCGATACTTACCGCTCATTTACCCTCCTTTGTTTTCCTAAACAAGAGGTGTAATTTACTTCAATCATTTTGGCGCCGCTGCCGGGGAGGTGTGTCGTGATTAATTTGTATTGTTGTATTTAATATTAACCATAAATAGTATTTGTATTAGTAGAAATCTACTAATACGTATTATCGGTTTTCTTGGTTTTTCTTGTAAAAATATTATTACTATATTGTATTAAGTATCACAACAAATAAACAATATCTCCAAAAGTGTGAAAACACAACCTTAATTGGGATTTCATCACTCAGTTATTGTATTCAAATCTCAAACAAAAAGAAAAAGGCAAAAATAGATAAATACTTTCGTGAAGCTCGATTTTGAAAAATACAAACTATAAGGTGGGTATAAGGCGGGTATTATAAAATATACCCTAAGGAAAAAGGCTCTTAAGTGCTTCGCGCCGCCTCGTTTCCCCGCTCGCTTGTGAGTATTTTGAGATTGAAGGCTAATCGAGGGTTTTGCTGCCCAAAGTATTATTACGTATAATATATTTGCTTGGTTTCTTTGTGATTAAACCCTCTTGAACAATTTGGTTTTCACCAAAGTTCTAAAGTCATTCGAAGGCGTTCACTCCACGTGATCGTTTTCATTCCTTTGAGGCTTCTTTAATCAAGAGTTTGATTCGAGGAGAGATTTTGTAGATTGTTGTCTACGAAGATACACCAAAATCCAAAAAAATTAAATATAATCAAAAACACAAAAAAATTGAAAATTCACAAAACACCCAAAAAGAATCTTCTTTGCTCACCTACCATTCTTCGTGAAGTTTATGATCACTCGTAATCAAGCAAAATGAGCTCGTAAACGTCTTCAAAAGCAAGCCAATCAAGAGACGTTGATTGAAGAACAACCTCCAATTGTTGAACCTATTGTAGAACAAGAAGTCGTCATGGCTAATCGTACTATGATGGAGTTGCTACAAGCACCCACCGAGGGTTTTGGAGAGGCTATTGTGATTCCCGCCATTCTTGCGGAGAATTTCGAGATTAAGACGGGTTTAATGTCGATGTTGCAAGCAAATAAGTTTAGAGGTCATGAGAAAGACAACCCGCATTATCACATTAGGAATTTTAACCGTCTCACCGCTACTAGCAAGTTTAAGGATGTTCCACATGACGCCATTAAGATGATGTTGTTTCCCTACTCGTTAGATGGACCCGCAAAAATTTGGCTTGAGAAAGAATCGCCAAATTCGATTTTGACATGGGCTGATCTTGTTTCTAAGTTTGTGAACAAGTTTTTTCCACCATCTAAAACAACACATTTGAAAAATGATATTTCACGATTTGTGCAAAGAAATAATGGAAGTTTTTCAATGGCATGGGAACGCTTTAAAGAAATGTTACATGAATGTCCACACCATGATTTTACGGAATTGCATCAAATTGATACTTTTTATAATGGGCTTAATGATCATGAACGAGATTATTTGAATGCCACCGCGGGTGGTAATTTTTTGTGTAAGACGAAAAATGAGGCTTTACAAATCATCGAGAATAGATCTAAGGTTTATAGCCCTCGTAACACACCGAGTGTTGCCAATTTGGGTTCGTCTTCATCGTCATCGTCTCGTAGCATTAATGCCTTACATGATGAAGCTAATGAGAAAAATCGGTTTTTTGATAGATTTGCTAATCTTATGTCCCATTGGAAAGCTCAAGAAGCTTCAAATTCCGCTTCGGTTAAAGCGGTTGTTAAGAGTTGTTTGTCTTGTGGTGGAGCTCATGATTTTTCCGAGTGCATTACCGCGGATGGTAACACTTCGAGTGCTTATGTAGCAACGGGAACTTACAACCTAAACGGTCAAGGTTCCCGCCAAAATCAAGCTCCACCAAATCAAAATGCTAATAATTATCGAAACAACAACCAAGGTGGTAATTACCAAGGCAATTCACGCAATTACAACAAGGGGAATTATCAAAATGGGAATGGACAAGTCACTAATCAAAACCAAAACCGTGATTTTCAAAACACTACACAAGGTTTTCAAAATGCTCACACTAAAAATCTTCAAGGAGAATTTTTGGATTATGCTAAAGCAAATGATGCTAAATTTGATAACATGCAACGTGAGATGATTAGCTTAAGATCCGAGTTGAAAAACGAGATAAAAAATGAACTTTCTAATGAACTTAAAACTCATGCAAACAAAATGGAAGGAAATGTCCAACGTCTTCAACAAAATCAACCAAAGATGGAATTAGGACAACATGAGATTAAGCAAGAGTTATTAAAAGCGGATGCTAGGCAATCAAAATTTGAGGACCGAATGGCTAGGATGTTTGAAGCAATCATGTGTAAACCCTCTTCCTCGGGTGGTCTTCCTAGTGATACCATTGCAAACCCGAAGGGAGAAATGAAGGTTATTACTACACGAAGTGGTAAAACTTTCAAGGAACCAATCTCTCGTCCAAGTACTTCTACGGAGAAGGAAATCGAGAAAGAACCCGAGGTGATGGTCGAAAAGGAGCACATTACAATCCCATGAAGTACCGCTCATACCACACCCACGGTTGAACCAATACCAATAGTGGAACCCGAGTTTCCAAGGCCATTGCCTAATGACCAACCCACACCACCTTTACCCTACCCTTCGAGACGAAACAAAGAGAAATTGCAAGAACGTAACAAACAACAAATCGAGCTTTTTATAAAGATGTTCCAACAAGTTCATTTTGATGTGATTTTAGCCGACGCGTTGTTGTATACGCCTCGTTTCGCTTCCACTTTTAAAAGTATGATGAGCGATAAGGAAAAGCTTTCAAAGCTTGCTAATTGTTCTTCGGTTTATCCTATCGCATACTGGAAAAAGTTGGTGATCCTGGAAAGTTCCTCATTCCTTGTGACATACAAGATATGAAAGAATGCCTCGCCTTGGCCGATCTTGGTACGAGCATTAATTTGATGCCATTTTCCATTTGGAAATCGCTTTCGCTTCCGGCTCTTATTCCTTCGAACATGTCTATCGAGATGGCCGATCATTCTACGATTTTAGCATGTGGAGTAGCCGAAGATGTTTTCGTGAAAATGGGGAAGTTCTACTATCCCGTTGATTTTATAGTAGTTGACATCCCCGCGGATCCTCAAGTTCCTCTAATTTTAGGTCGTTCATTTTTAGACACTTCGAGATCGCTTATCGATGTTCATGCAAGAACTATCACTTTGAGATTCAACGAAGAGGAACTTGTTATAAACGCTACTCAAAACTCGAAACCTTCTCATGTTTATGCAATCTCTACCATCAATCACATTGACATCGTTGATGTGGTTTGCGATGAGTTTTCACAAGAAGTGTTAGGTTTTTCCGATAGCTCGTCAAGTGGCAATCCCATTATTTTGGATCCGATTCTTGCTAATTCCACACCAAATCTCACTCCTTTCCAAGGAGGCGATCTCACTTCAAATGAAATCGACAATGAAGATGAGGTTTTGATTAGTGATGACACTTCTATTCCACCATTTCTTCCGCCGATGGAAGTTATGAGTGTTGAACCAAAATCTTCAATCGAGGAACCACCTATCCTTGAATTGAAAGATCTTCCTTCTCACCTTGAATACGCATTCTTGGAAGGTGATGACAAGTTGCCGGTTATTATTGCAAAAGGTCTTGCCAATAATGAAAAAACCGAGCTCTTGAAAGTTCTTATAGCTCATAAAGGGGCAATTGCGTGGAAAATATCCGACATTAAGGGTATTGACCCAAAATTTTGTACTCACAAGATTTTAATAGAGGAGGACTACAAACCCGCAAATCAAAGTCAAAGAAGGGTGAATCCCAAAATTCACGATGTCATTAAAAAGGAGGTCCTTAAACTCCTTGACGCGGGAATGATTTATCCTATATCCGATAGCCCATGGGTGAGCCAAATCCATTGTGTCCCTAAAAAGGGAGGAATGACCGTTGTGCCTAATGAAAACAACGAGTTAATTCCCACTCGTGTTGTGACCGGTTGGAGGGTGTGTATTGACTACCGAAAGTTAAATGACGCCACTCGTAAAGACCACTTTCCTTTGCCCTTCATGGATCAAATGTTGGAGCGACTTGCGGGAAATGAATTCTATTGCTTTTTAGATGGTTTTTCCGGTTACTTTCAAATCCCTATCGACCCTCGTGATCAAGAGAATACTACTTTTACGTGTCCTTATGGAACGTTCGCTTATCGTAGGATGCCTTTCGGACTTTGTAATGCACCGGGTACGTTTCAACGGTGTATGATGGCAATTTTTCACGATATGATCGAGAAGTCGATGGAAGTGTTTATGGATGACTTCTCGGTGTTTGGCAATTCGTTCACGTCGTGTTTATCTAATCTCGAGCAAATGTTAAAACGTTGTGAAGAAACCAATCTTGTGCTTAATTGGGAAAAATGTCATTTTATGTGTAAACAAGGAATCGTCTTAGGACATAAAGTGTCGAAGGCGGGGATTGAGGTCGATAAAGCTAAGGTAGACGTCATCGCCAAGTTACCTCATCCTAAAACCGTTAAGGGAGTTAGGAGTTTCCTAGGCCACGCGGGCTTTTATCATCGTTTCATCAAGGACTTTTCGAAAATCTCTCGACCTATGACACACATTCTCGAGAAGGATGCTCCTTTTAACTTCAATGAGGATTGTGTTAGAGCTTTCGAAACTCTCAAAAGGAAACTTACCGAAGCTCCCATTCTTGTTGCTCCTAATTGGGAATTACCCTTTGAAATCATGTGCGATGCAAGTGATTATGCTATAGGGGCCGTCTTAGGGAAACGTTATGACAAGCATTTCCGTCCTATCCATTATGCTAGTAAGACGATGACCGAGGCTCAATTAAAGTACACCACAACGGAAAAGGAATTCCTTGCCGTGGTCTATGCTTTTGAGAAATTCCGACCTTATCTCGTCTTGACTAAAAGCATCGTGTATACCGACCATTCGGCTATCAAGTATCTCTTAGCTAAGCAAGATGCTAAGCCGAGATTGCTTCGTTGGATGCTCCTCCTCCAAGAATTTGATGTCACCGTGCTTGACAAAAAAGGAGCCGAGAATCTAGCGGCCGATCATCTCTCTCGTCTAGAAGATCCTCACAAAGATGTCTTCGAGAACAAGGAAATCACCGAAACATTTCCTCTCGAGACTCTCTGTGTAGTGAATTCTAAAGACACCACCCCATGGTTTGCCGACATTGCAAATTACCATGCGGGTAATTTCATAATCAAGGGTATGACGACACAATAAAAACGAAAATTCTTTCGTGACGTCAAGTTCTATTTTTGGGACGACCCTTATCTCTTTCGGGTTTGTGCGGATCAACTCGTTCGACGTTGTGTTTTTGGTGCCGAAGCTTCTAATATCCTTAGAGCTTGTCATGAGGGACCCACGGGTGGTCACTGATACATGCGTTTTAGATGGGTTCAATTTTACTCTCTCAATATCCTCTCGAATTGATCTCGGCTCTAAGTGGAATGATTTGTTCTTGGTTAATAAAAAGATGTTGGTTTGTTTTTCTTTTTTTTTTAAACTAATAACGATTAAGTGTAAACGACGTTGAGTAAATTAAAGCTTAAATTGACAAATTACAAGTAAACGTTTGAAAATGTAAAGAAAAGATTAGACGAATACTTTGAAAACTAAATTGAATTAATGCTTAAAAACTTGTTCTATCGGAATATCGAAAATTATTTCTATCGGAATGTAAGAAAATCAAAAGCATCGGAATGTAATCAAAACTACCATCGGGATGTCCATGTTTGGTACTATCGGAATGTTCAAAGATCAATCTATCGCAATGATGCTATCGGAATATGGTAAACAAAAATTGGCCAGAGTTTCGACTTAATAAAGGACCTTAAAGCCCGTCGGAATGTGCGATCGCAATAAGCGATCGCAATCCAGATCGGAATAAGGTAAAATTACAACCTATCGCAAAGTAAAACCCCACTGGGGTTATTGCGATACTGAGCCAAGGAAACCGTTGGAATGAGGACAAACCCTTGTATTGCGATGGAATGAAAGCAGTTCCGAAAATGGTGGTAACTAAAATTTCAACAAGCATACACAATAAGCTAAGTAATTCGAAACTTAAATAACTTGAAAAGGCTTAAATTCAACAACTTGTAGAAACGAAAAATCTTGAACTTTTTGAAAGGAACTTTTATAAAACTAGAACTTATATGGAACCCGAAATAAAATAAGCCAAAACAAGCAATAAGCTAATAAGCATAGAAGGCTTATAACCTATACGTGTGAAAGCTTTGAAAAGAAACAAGAAAGATTGAATTTTGATCACGAACAAATCCACAAATCCAAACCGTATCGAATTTACAATCGGATTAAGGATTTTGACAAATCAAGAAAATTAGAAAAAGATTAAAGAACTTGAAAGCTTAACTTGATTGAGATTAATGAAATTCAAGGTACAAAGATTAAAGAAGACTTAAATTAGAAGATGAAAAACAAAGAAAAAGTTTAGTGAGAGAAAGTTTGGAACTTTCTCTCTCTAAAACTAGAGAAAATGAAAAACTAGACTAAGACTAGCTAACTAAGTGTGTGAAATTTGTGAAGTAGGGGCCTTTATATAGGCGTGTATATGGGCTTGTGAATGGGCTTTGGTATCGGGCTTCTTTTCTTCTTTCTTCTTTAGTCTTCACGCCTCTTTAAATAAACGTTCCCGACTTTGGATATTTTTTGAAGTGTCGGTGAATAATTCCAACTCGTCTTATAATCTTTTGATTAATAGACTCAAGGTCTTCGACATATATGAATCTTCCATCTTTGGCTCTATTCTTCGATACATCTTCAAATAGGCACAATGACTTCAAATCTTCTGCATCTCTTGGACAATAGACTTCGTCTTGAGTCTTTTTCCTCGATAAAACTCGTGCAATCCCATGTTTACTTCAATATGCATCCGGTTGGCTCTGAAAACACAATAACACAAAAACCACGCATAATTCCAAACCAATGATATTAAATACGTGTTTTGGTCTTGTTTTAGCCAGAAATAAGTGGTAACAGGATGGGTGTTTTCACACCTATCAAATCCCCTACACTTAACCATTGCCATGCCCTCATGCAATGCTTAGTGACAAAACACATTTACACTTTTCTCATAATCAATCAACCTTGGCCTTATTAATATACTACTAAACGAAAATGAAAATACTAAGAGAAATTAAAACTTTTTAAAGTAAACAAAAGGATGGAAATAACTTGCAAAGAGATCAAGGACTTACATTAGGGCTTTGTTGCTGCGAAGATTCATCACCCTCAAGTTTCACGTTCCCCAAACTAAGCTTAAAAACGAGATCATTGTTATTATAAGTTAGCATATCAAACACTTACACACATGGCTTATTAGATGCTTAAACTCCCTTATTCCTAGATGTATCTCTTGTATTTTATTTTTGTCTTAGAATGATCATGAAGATGCATTTTTGGACTTATTTCGATAGTTATTTAGGCTGAAAGCAAAGTAGGACGATTTGATCAATAGTTAGCTAAAGGACAAAATCTCTTAAAACTGCTTCTCGGGATATCAAAAAGTTCATATCTTGGCATAACTTGGTTCGCGATTTGAGACTTTTCTCGGGCCGATATTTGGCATGTACTTCATACTTCGTATCTTGAGAGACGTTCTTGAGATAATGGTCTTCTCATCGTAATAGAGTTTCTTCACTTGGAGACTTTTGAGGGGTACTCCAACTTTGTTGACCACGACTTCATGATTATTTCTTCAATCTCTAATTGGGATTTTGAGATACAACGATCCGCCTCCTTTTCGGACTTGGATCTATTTATCCTCATACCTTGTTAGGGTCTTTTCGGATAGACTTCTCCATGATCTTTATGGGAGTTGATTGCTTTTCTTCGTGAGTCTTGATCCTTCATATTGATTTTGGGAATAATGCTTTTCACATCACTTTGGATCTTCAGCAATAAAATTGAATCCTCATGCCTTGTTAGGGCCTTTTCGGACTCGCCAATCTTCGCGCCCCGCTTCATAAGTTATGCCTTGGCTATGAACTCTTATCATTACTGAGCAAATTTTAAACGATCTTGGGCTAGAAGCTAAGTAACTTTTCAAATCGTACGACCTTAATTATTGTAGATAATTTATTAGCAAGTGATGGGAGAATAGGCAAATAATTACACCAAGTGAGCTTGCGCAAGAATACCGACTTATAATTGACTCTATCATTTCTCGTTCTCCACAATTTAAAATCTCAAGTAATGAGACTCGTGGATACTTAGCCTAATAAACCAATTAAGGTCTACATGGTTAAGGATACTAGCTAGAATAAACTTGGATAAGTCTATTCGGGTTGAGTCAAAATAAACGCAACGGGCCTAATATGTCAAAGATTTCTAAACTAGCTACACCACTTTATTAAAATTTTTGACTTTATTGCGGGATATATACATATGAAAGCAACGATAAAAATTTAAAAATTACGACAAAATGGCCAAACTTAATAAAAAATTTGAAAAATGTTGAAAAAGATGATTTTTCGGTTAAATGAAGGCATTTTCATGGAACTCCCCCTACACTTAAGATAAACATTGTCCTTAATGTTTAAGCATGTGGGAAAAGTTTCCCCTATACTTAGGACATTGTGCACGTTGGTTAACTCGAGTTAAGGAAGAGACGACTAAAGTGATCAATTTCAAATGTGAGTATGAAGAGAATTGAATCACGATAGTTGAGAGATAGAACCGGATTTCGGATAACACGGGAGCACGGTTCTTCAAAGGTTCCAAGAGTGCATTCATCCCTGTAATCACATCACCACACAAAAACAAACACCTATACAGGTCCCCCTACACTTAGGAGGTTAGACGGAAAAAAGATAGATACTCGGGTTGCCTCCCGAGGAGCGCTTGTTTTTGATAACCGAGTCACGAGCCTGACTCGACCCAAAATCAGTTCATGGGAAACGTGGTGAGGGAAGGAATCACCTCCTGAGAGGTGTCCTCACCAAAGTACAACTTCAGACGCTGGCCATTCACCTTGAAATTGGGCCCATTTGGCTGAGAAAGCTCAATGGTCCCATACGGAAAGACTTTGGCGACGGTGAATGGACCAGACCAGCGGCTCTTCAACTTGCCAGATAAGATCTTCAACCGAGAGTTAAAAAGTAAGACTTGATCACCAACGTGGAACTCTTGGTTCTTGATTTTTGCGTCATGAAGGATCTTCGTCTTCTCTTTGTAGATCAGCGAGTTCTCATAAGCTTTATTCCTCAGTTCGTTGAGCTCGTTGAGTTGAATCTTGCGATGATCACCGGATTTGTTGATGTCGAAGTTACCCCACTTCAAGGCCCAGTGCGCCTTATGATCTAGCTCGATGGGAAGGTGGCATGCTTTCCCGTACACAAGACGATAAGGTGTACAACCGATCGGTGTCTTATAAGCAGTACGGAAAGCCCACAGAGCATCATCTAACTTATCGGCCCACGCGGCACGATGCTCTCCCACAGTACGCTCCAAAATTCGCTTCAATCCACGGTTGGATATCTCGGCTTGCCCATTGGTTTGGGGATGATAGGCGGTGGAAATACGGTGATTGACACCATACTTAGCCATGACTCTTGCAAATTGATCATTGCAAAAATGAGTCCCGCGGTCACTGATAATAGCACGAGGAACGCCGAATCGAGCGAACAACGATTTCAAAAAGTTACAAACCACCCTTGCATCATTAGTAGGTAAAGCTTTGGCTTCAACCCATTTGGAGACATAGTCAACGGCTACAAGGATGTATTTGTTTCCTTTAGATGAAGGGAATGGCCCCATAAAGTCGATACCACAAACATCAAAGATTTCACATTCTTGTATGAAATTTTGAGGCATCTCGTCTTTATGTGTGATCGTGCCTTGTTTTTGGCAGGCATCACAACGTTTAACCATCTCGTGAGCATCATGATAGATGGTGGGCCAATAAAATCCCGAGTCAAACACTTTTTTGGCGGTGTAGTTGGGACCAAAGTGACCACCGGTGGGTCCTTTGTGGCAAGCATCAAGGATTTCCAAAGCTGCCGGTCCATCAACACATCGGCGAATAATCAAATCAGCACATTGTTTGAATAGATACGGGTCATCCCAAAAGTAATTCTTAATATCGTTAAAGAACTTCTTCTTTTTCTGGGATGTTAACCCGTCAACGAGAATTCCACCCGCCAAGTAGTTTGCAATGTCCGCAAACCACGGGGTTTCATCAGCAGTCGAGTTGATAGACATTAAGGTCTCCAGGGGAAAAGAATAATTGATTTCTTTGTTCGGATGATCCCCCTGGTAAGGATCCTCAAGTCTGCTCAGATGATCCGCGGCCAGGTTTTTGGCTCCCTTCTTGTCACGAATTTCAATGTTGAATTCTTGAAGGAGTAAAACCCAGCAAATAAGTCTTGGCTTAGAATCATGCTTTGTCATCAAGTACTTCAACGCAAAATGGTCCGTGTATACGATAGTGGTGGAAAGGACAAGATAGGGGCGGAACTTTCCAAAAGCATAGACAACAACTAAAAGCTCTTTTTCGGTTGTCGTATAATGCAATTGTGCCCCCGTCATTGTCTTGCTAGCATAGTGGATTGGTTGGAAGTGTTTATTCACTCTTTGGCCCAAAACCGCACCAATAGCAAAGTTGCTAGCATCGCACATCAACTCGAAAGGCAGCTCCCAATTAGGGGTAACTAAGACGGGTGCCTTAGTAAGCTTATCTTTAAGCAAGTTGAAGGCTTCAAGGCACTCTTTGGAAAAGATAAAAGGAGTATCTTTTTCCAAGAGGTGGGTCATCGGGCGAGCGATTTTAGAGAAATCTTGAATGAAACGACGATAGAAGCCCGCATGACCCAGAAAGCTTCTCACACCCTTCACGGTTGAAGGTGGAGGTAATATGGCTATGACATCTACTTTAGCACGGTCAACTTCAAGACCGGCTTTAGAGATTTTGTGTCCTAGCACAATGCCTTCTTTTACCATAAAATGGCATTTTTCCTAATTCAGAACAAGGTGAGTGTCTTCTCACCGCTTAAGCATTCGTTCCAAATTGGCAAGGCAAGAAGAGAAGGAATCCCCAAAGACCGAGAAATCATCCATGAAGACTTCCATGGTTTGTTCAACCATGTCATGGAAGATAGCCAACATGCACCTTTGGAAAGTCCCGGGGGCATTACATAAGCCAAAAGGCATTCTTTTGTAAGCAAATGTGCCATAGGGACAAGTGAATGTTATCTTCTCTTGATCTTGGGGATCGATGGGTATTTGAAAATAACCTGAGAAACCATCAAGAAAGCAGTAATATTCATTACCCGCTAAACGTTCAAGCATTTGGTCCATAAAAGGTAGAGGGAAATGATCCTTTCTCGTGGCATCATTGAGTTTGCGGTAGTCTATACAAACTCTCCACCCAGTAACGAGACGAGTGGAAATCAACTCGTTGTGTTCATTGGGAACAACGGTTATTCCGCCCTTCTTGGGCACACAATGGATTGGACTAACCCATGGTGAATCCGAAATAGGGTAAATCATACCCGCATCCAGAAGTTTGATAACCTCTGTTTTGATAACTTCATGTATTTTTGGATTCACCCTTCGTTGGCTTTGAATTGTGGGCTTAAAGTCGTCCTCCATGAGAATTTTGTGTGTGCAGAAGTGAGGATCAATTCCGCGAATATCAGAAATTTTCCAAGCAATAGCTTTCTTATGATCTTTCAACACGGTGATAAGTCGAGTTTTCTCTTCATCTTTCAAATCCTTAGCAATAATGACGGGCGACTTCTTCTCTTCTTCAAGGAACACGTACTCGAGATGAGGCGGCAACTCCTTAAGTTCCAAATCCGGAGGATTCTCGACGGGAGGCGTGTTCAAAGTCGGAGTATCGATAGCAATAACCGTGGGAGATGGAGGAGAAGGATTGTCTTCGTTGAGAAGGTTGTCAAAGAAATGCATGTCTTCATTCCCATCGGTGGGAGAATCATCAGTAGCTAAGTTCACATCTCCCATGGTGGCTTCAAGATCTTTCCAAAACAAATCACTTTCTCCAAATAGAGACAGTGATGAATCAATAGAGGAAATGGTTTCAACATTGGGAAGAGAGGTAGGAATACTTTTGCAAGCATTTTGGAAGTGTTCTTCACAAGCCTCATCAAGAACGTCAATACAATTAACACTCTCGTAGGAATAAGGTTGTTTAGACAACTTTCCCATGTTGAAGACGATTTTATCGTCACCCACTCTCATGATAAGCTCACCAGCTTCAACATCGATGAGAGTGCGACCGGTCCTCAGGAATGGACGACCCACGATCAAGGGAACACGAGGGTCCATCTCGTAGTCGACGACGACGAAATCGGCAGGAAAAGTGAATTTGTCGACTCCTACAAAGACGTCTTCGGCTATCCCCACTGGATAAGCAACCGTACGGTTAGCTAATTCCAAATCATTTTGGTGGGGACTAGCTCTGGGAGAGATAATTGTTTCCAAACGCTTAGAGGCATTAGATTGATATTGGCACCTAGATCGGCTAGGGCCATGCAATTCTCTACTCCCGGGAAATTGCAAGGGATTAAGAAACGACCCGGATCACCAAGCTTGGTTGGCAATTTCCTTAAGAGCACTGCAGAGCAATTCTCATTAAGTTGGGTGTTGGCAATATCAAGAAGCTTTTCCTTGTCGCTCAGAAGATCTTTAAGCATTTTCGCATATTTAGGCATGTGAGCGAGAGCCTCAGCGAAGGAGATATTGAAATTCAGTTGTTTAAACATTTTAAGAAAGTTCGAAACCTGAATATCGTCCTTGCTTTTGAGCTTCTCTTTCCTCAACCTAGATGGATAAGGTATATTGGAAGAAGAGGAAGGCTTTGGAAGAATAGGATCACTCACATCCTTGGGTGGAGGAGGGGTAGAAGGAAGAGGTGGAGAAATTGGGAAAGGAGAAGGATGAGGAATAGGAGCAGGTGACTCGTTCTCCTTAGTCACAACCACCGGTGGAGGTATAGGAAGCTCGGGTTCCTTGGTACCTTTACCACTGCGAGTGGTGATTGCTTTCATCTCCCCTCTTGGATTCGCAACGGTGTTACTCGGAAGAGTACCCGAAGAAGAGGGTTGATTACCTTGGAAGAAACTAGCCATCATGTTCTTCAAGTCATTCGTTTGACTATCCAACGTGTTTCTCATGTCAGCTCATAAATCGTTCCCTTGTTTGACCAGGTCTGCTTTTAAGTTGAGCACTTCCCGCTGAAGATTCCCCACGATCACATCATTCGTCCTCATGTAAGTTTCCACTTCTTGGTGTAGAGCGGTGGGTTGGTTGGGAGGAGCATTGTATGCGGGTGGTTGATAAGCAGGTTGTTGGTAAACTTGGTTGTTACGTTGAGGAGGTTGTTGCTGCTTGTGAGGAGGGATGTATGGTGTACGAGGTTGTTATTGTTGTTGAGGAGGGCGGTTGAGGTTTTGTTGTTTGTTTGGGTTGTTTGGAGGAAAACCGGGTGGTGAGAGGTAGTTGTTGGAGCGGTAGCTAAGCAAATTACGGTCACCTTGAGGTCTAGCTTGATAAGCAGGTTGAGGATAGGTGCCATATGCCGCATTCACATTCTCAGCAGGGTAGTCTTGGGTGGCGGTACAAGTGGTGTAAGAATGAGGACCCACGCATATCTCACATGGTTGGCTAACAGCATTGACTTGAGCGTTTTTAGCGTTGTTGCTGTTGTTGTTGCTGACGGTGTGGGTAACAAGCGATTCAAGAAGCGTAGTGATTTTGTCCAGTCTCTTGTCGCTGTCACTAGTGCTAGAACTAGCGACATTGGTCCGAACACTCTTGGTTTGCACACGAGACTTATTCTCAATGATATCCCAAGTAGCATTGGAAGTATTAGCCAAAAGATTACCCCCCGAGGCACTGTTTAGTGAATCTTGGTCACTCATGCTTAAACATTGTAAAAAGTGTTAATTTGATGCTCTTTGGTAAAACCATGTTGTGGGCATTTTCTTAAAAGATCTTTAAAACGATCCCAAGATTCACTGAATGACTCATCGTACTTTTGTTCAAAATTTATGATTTCATTCCGCAAAGCGGTAGTACGAGAGGGTGGGAAAAAGTAATTGATAAACTTTGTTTCCAAATACGTCCACGAGAGAATACTCTGTGGTGGTTTTTTAGCAAGCCAATGCCGGGCTTGTCCCTCTAAAGAAAAGGGAAAAAGTTGTAACCTGATAACCTCTTGTGGAACACCATTGAATTTGACCGTGTTGGTTAGTTGCAAGAATCTCTTGATGTGGTCGTGTGGATCATCAATGGTACGTCCCAAGAATGGTTGAGCGGAGACCATCTGGATAAAGCCTGATTTTAGCTCAAAGTTGTTGGCGGCAATTGGAGGTATGACAATTGGATCAGTGTTGCCATCTACATGAGCTTGCAGCAATTCAATCATCGGGCGATTATCCGGTTGAGGCTCATTGTTGTTGTTATTCATGTTGTTGAAAGGTGGGTTGTTGTTGTTATTATTGTTGTTTGGAGGTGGTATGTTGTTGTTGTTTTGTACACCGGCCATGTCTAAGTGATCGAGAGGCTCGGGCTCTTGATAAGACGTGGATCGAGTGCGCATACACCTGCAAAAGAACTAACAAAAGAAAAACAAAGCAAAAATATTTTTGGTTTTTATGTTTTTATATATATTTTTTTTTTGTATTTTTGAAAATTTTATATTTTTTAGGATTTTTTTGAAAGTTTTTATGAAAAAGTAACGTTCACGGGGAACGGATCCCAAAATCCAAGTTCTCACAAAAAACTTTTGATCTTAACGAGAAGAGCCGGCAGCGGCGCCATTTGATACATGCTTTTTGTATGGGTTCAATTTTACTCTCTCAATATCCTCTCGAATTGATCTCGGCTCTAAGTGGAATGATTTGTTCTTGGTTAATAAAAAGATGTTGGTTTTTTTATCTTTTTTATTTTAAACTAATAACGATTAAGTGTAAATGACGTTGAGTAAATTAAAGCTTAAATTGACAAATTACAAGTAAACGTTTGAAAATGTAAAGAAAAGATTAGACGAATACTTTGAAAACTTAATTGAATTAATGCTTAAAAACTTGTTCTATCGGAATATCGAAAATTATTTCTATCGGAATGTAAGAAAATCAAAAGCATCAGAATGTAATCACAACTACCATCGGGATGTCCATGTTTGGTACTATCGGAATGTTCAAAGATCAATCTATCGCAATGATGCTATCGGAATATGGTAAACAAAAATTGGCCAGAGTTTCGACTTAATAAAGGACCTTAAAGCCCGTCGGAATGTGCGATCGCAATAAGCGATCGCAATCCAGATCGGAATAAGGTAAAATTACAACCTATCGCAAAGTAAAACCCCACTTGGGTTATTGCGATACTGAGCCAAGGAAACCGTCGGAATGAGGACAAACCCTTGTATTGCGATGGAATGAAAGCAGTTCCGAAAATGGTGGTAACTAAAATTTCAACAAGCATACACAATAAGCTAAGTAATTCGAAACTTAAATAACTTGAAAAGGCTTAAATTCAACAACTTGTAGAAACGAAAAATCTTGAACTTTTTGAAAGGAACTTTTATAAAACTAGAACTTATATGGAATCCGAAATAAAATAAGCCAAAACAAGCAATAAGCTAATAAGCATAGAAGGCTTATAACCTATACGTGTGAAAGCTTTGAAAAGAAACAAGAAAGATTGAATTTTGATCACGAACAAATCCACAAATCCAAACCGTATCGAATTTACAATCGGATTAAGGATTTTGACAAATCAAGAAAAGTAGAAAAAGATTAAAGAACTTGAAAGCTTAACTTGATTGAGATTAATGAAATTCAAGGTACAAAGATTAAAGAAGACTTAAATTAGAAGATGAAAAACAAAGAAAAAGTTTAGTGAGAGAAAGTTTGGAACTTTATCTCTCTAAAACTAGAGAAAATGAAAAACTAGACTAAGACTAGCTAACTAAGTGTGTGAAATTTGTGAAGTAGGGGCCTTTATATAGGCGTGTATATGGGCTTGTGAATGGGCTTTGGTATCGGGCGTCTTTTCTTCTTTCTTCTTTAGTCTTCACGCCTCTTTAAATAAACGTTCCCGACTTTGGATATTTTTAGAAGTGTCGGTGAATAATTCCAACTCGTCTTATAATCTTTTGTTTAATAGACTCGAGTTCTTCGACATATATGAATCTTCCATCTTTGGCTCTATTCTTCGATAAATCTTCAAATAGGCACAATGACTTCAAATCTTCTGCATCTCTTGGACAATAGACTTCGTCTTGAGTCTTTTTCCTCGATAAAACCCGTGCAATCCCATGTTTTCTTCAATATTCATCCGGTTGGCTCTGAAAACACAATAACACAAAAACCACGCATAATTCCAAACAAATGATATTAAATACGTGTTTTGGTCTTGTTTTAGCCAGAAATAAGTGGTAACAGGATGGGTGTTTTCACACCTATCAGTCACCACAGTGCTAATCTCACGGCTAAGAAAGTGTTCGATGCCGGTTTCTTTTGGCCTTCTATATATCGTGATGCACACGCACTTGTGAAGTCGTGTGATTCGTGCCAACGTCAAGGAAAATCGTCTCAACGTGATGAAATGCCGCAAAACACAATTCAAGTGTGTGAGATTTTCGACATATGGAGAATAGACTTTATGGGGCCGTTCCCATCGTCTCATGGCAACAAATATATCCTCGTCGCGGTGGACTACCTTTCTAAGTGGGTGGAAGCTAAGGCTTTGCCTACTAATGATGCTCGTGTGGTAGTGAAGTTTTTGAAGCAACTATTCTCTCGGTTCGGAACCCCTCGTGCTATTATAAGCGATCGTGGAACCCATTTTTGTAATGACCAATTCGAAAAGGTTCTAAAGAAATATGGAGTTACTCATCGTCTTTCTACGGCTTATCACCCGCAAACAAGTGGGCAAGTCGAGGTTTCGAACCGATGTTTGAAGAGGATTTTAGAGAGGTCAATTGGAGAAAACCGTGCTTCATGGTCCGACAAACTTGATGACGCTTTATGGGCCTTTAGGACCGCTTATAAGACACCTATCGGTTGCACTCCTTATAAGTTAGTCTATGGGAAGAATTGTCATTTGCCCATTGAGTTGGAGCACACGGCATATTGGGCCCTTAAGCATGCAAACTTTGACTTGAAGACCGCGGGAGATCACCGGAAAATACAATTGAATGAATTGGATGAATTAAGAGATAATGCTTATGAAAATTCATAAATTTTTAAAGAAAAGACTAAAAAGTTTCATGATTCAAAGATTAAAAACCGGGTTTTTAACGTTGGTGATCAAGTGTTGCTTTTTAACTCTCGTCTTAAAATATTTTCCGGGAAATTGAAATCTCGTTGGTCGGGTCCGTTCACCATTACACAAGTGTTTCCTTATGGGACCATCAAGGTAGCTCAAGATGATGGTCCTAATTTCAAGGTGAATGGACATAGGCTTAAGCACTACTTTGGTGGGGAAATTCCTTCAATGGTTGCCCTCGACCAAGTCACCTTCCCTAATGATAATTAGCATTGAGGGGATCGAGTCGAGCTCATGACTCGGTAATAAAAAACGAGGTGCCTCGTGGGGGAGATCCCATGCTTATCCTTTATGCTTACTATTCACTAATAAGGGGACTTGTACCCTTTGAACTCGTTGTCTCGTGGTTGTTTGTGATTGTGTTATCTAGATCATCTTCATCATCTACGATTGAAGACTCTCGTGTTCGTTTACGTGAGCCTCCATCGTTTGCTTGAAGAAGTTTTTCACGAATTCATGACATATCCTTTATTGTTCTAACAATTATCTTTTAGCATACTTAATAAACGGCTTAGATATATTGTTGATCACCCTTTCCATGCTAGATCCTAAGCATTCGACTCTTTGTCTCTAGTATGGGGGTGCTCCACCTTTAGAGTCAAACATTGAGGACAATGTTTGCTTTTAGTATGGGGGGTGAATAGGTACTTGCTTTGCTACGCCCTCACGCTTTCCAACTTTCAATGTTTTTGTTGCTAATAAGGCTAAAAATGGCCAAATTTAAATTTTTCTTAGTTTTCATAAGTGTTTTTAAGACACGAATGTATATTTTCCGATGGGTAGAATAAGAGTTAATTTTTAACTTGATGGGCATTTGGAGCCATTTACATTCCTTAACCCGCTCAATTCAAGTTTTGCTAGACTTTTATATAGGGAGCTTTAAAACGCGAAAGTCTTAATTCATACGGGTTAAGAACGAGAACTTTTCGCAAGTTCCTATAATTGATCTTAGAAAGTCACTTATCAAGGGAACTATAAAATGCATTCTCTAAACTTGAAAAAGTCCAAGAAAGTGCAAGATCCTATAGGTGGCTTGAAAACCCAAAACTTTGATTTGATATAGTCTTAGTGAAAGCTAATCCAAATTTGGCTTAATTTTGACTTGCAGGGCTAAGTTTTCACGAGTCTCTTTAATTAGAGGTCTTTATATAGTGAAGAACGAGAAATGATAGAGTTAGACAAGTGATCATGCTAAACGTAGAACATGAAAATGTTCTTTCAAAAACTCATATGTTTTTAATTGTGGCTTTTTCTTCCCATAAGATCAATGCATTAGGAATAAATCATAATTGCAATAAGTAAGGTCGTACGATTTGAAAGGTTACTTAGCCTCTAACGCAAGATCGTTTAAAAGTTGCTCGGGGTTGAATAGAGTTCATAGCCAAGGCATAACTTATTGAAGCGGTACACGAAGATTGGCGATTATCCAAAAAGGCCCTAACAAGGCATGAGGAGCTCTATTTTTGCTAAAGATCCAAAGATGATGTGAAGTATCATTATTCCTAAATGAATATGAAGGATCGAGACACACGACGAAAAGCAATTACTCCCCTAAAGATCATGGAGAAAGTCTATCCAAAAAGACCCTTACAAGGTATGAGGATAAATATATCCAAGTCCGAAAAAGAGGCGGATCGTTGTATATCAAAATCCAAAGTAACGATTGAAGAAAAATGATGAAGTCGTGGTCCAAATATGAAGAATCTCTCAAAAATGTCAAGAGAAGAAATACCAAATATATGAAGAGAAGACCATAATTTCAAGAACGTCTTCCCAAGATTTGAAGTATGAAGTACATGCCAAATATCGGTCCGAGAAAGGTCTCAAATCGTGAAACGAGTTATGCCAAGATATGAACTTAAGGAGATACACGAGAAGCCGTTTTAAAAGATTTTGTCCTTCGGCTAACTAATGATCAAATCGTGCTACTTTGCTTTTGGACTAATAACTACTCAAATAAGTCAATATGAATCACTTGTGATCCATGACAAATAGTAAAAAATGCTAGTAACCCTTTTCCTTTTATAATAACTAGGATTACGGGGAGAAAAAGTATTTCACAATTTGGACGTATGAGTAGTGTTAGCATTGTGACTTGTACCAACAATGATCTCGTTTTTGCACTTAGCATGGAATGTATGACAATCAAGGATGACGAAGCGTACTCTAAGGAAAATTTACTTGTTTCTATTCTTTGACCCTAAAAGTCACTTTTGTGATGAAAATCATACGTTATGTCTTTACACATCTTCGTAGTATGTTGCAAGTCTTTTACTCTTCAATAAAGGTTAATAAAATTGAACTTTGGTGATGCTTAGATACTTTATTCTAGCATTGCGTGATGGCACGACAATGGCTTAGTATGGGGGAGTGATGAGATGGCATTTATACATGATCTCATCGTTCTTTTCGGGCTTTTAATGCATAAAATGTCATAAAATACAATATATATGTTTGTGTTTGTTTACTTGTGTATTTTAGGTATGGATATCATGAAAAAGACAAAAGATCACAAATTACAAAGAAAAACGGACACGAGAAACGAAGCCGTACAAAGAACCGGGCCCTAAATCATGGAATATTCAACAAATACCCTTGAAGACTTGAATACATACAAGATTGATCCTCATTTATTGAAGAAATGACACTTAAAACCCTTGTATATTGATAATTACAAGTTTGGTCCCTTAAGTTTGTCAAAATTACACAAATGGTCCCTCAACTTTGAAGAAATGGCAAGATTGGTCCCTCAACAATTCCAAATTGTCAATTATGGTCACTCATCAAGCCAAAGATACATTGAAGACCTTTGAAGATCAAGAATGTCCAAGATCAGCCCTTGAATTATGCAAAAGTTCCAAAAATAACCCTTATAACTCTTTTGGAAAAGTCTTGTGCCAAAAATGTCAAGTTGAGAAAGATATTAACAAAGGGATGGAAGTTTTTAGGCTGGAAAATGTTTAATACATGTTTTGCCAAAATACAAGGACCAAAGCTGCCAAGGTTAAACATTTGAAACGAAATTGCGCCAAACAACTCACTTTCCCCCAATTTCGGATCAAACATGTCACTGTTTACCATTCTTCACCCCATAATTTACACCAACTTAAACAAAGGGTAAATCTAAATTAACCTTACCCACACTTGATTCGCATGTGCAGAAACAAATCCCACACACAAAACCCTCAATCCCACTACTCCTTGGGCTCCACACTCAACCTCCTCAACCAATGAAAATGCAACTTAGCCTCCAAGTAACCTGACGTGTCCAAATCAACAGCCAAGGATCCCTGCTTCATGTCAAAGCTATTTTAAACGGTTTTGATGAATTTGGACAACTCATTCCATCAAAACGTCTAGAAGACTCAAGGGCATTATAGAGAAATCACTTCTAGGGTTTGTGAATAGTGTTTAGCCAGACATTTGCCTATAAAAGGAGACCTCAACATGTGAGAGTCCCTTTGTTCCAGTTTTAGGCTATTAAATCTTTGTAATTCCTTTTTAATTAATAAAATTTGATTTTCTGAATTTTGAAAAATCTCTTTTATATTTTGTTCAAAGTTGGTGTTAGAATAGCCTGATTCTGAGTTCCATATTCATGATTGAAGGTTTTTGAGGCAAGGTTTTAAGTGATAAAGCTTGTGCATCAAAAATCAGAAAGTTGGTATTATTTGATCTCACTTTGTGGTTTGTTCTTCTTAGCAGCTTGGAAGCTGGTACTTGTTCTGCTAGTACCTCAGCTCAAACAATCCAAGGCCTGGATGTAGGTCTTGGAGGTTTGCATCTTCTTCCCTTTTCATTTCTTCTTTAAGTTTCTGATTATTTGTGATTTTTGTGGATTTGTTCTTGAATCTGTGATATTGTGGTTGAAAATTGTTAATCTGGCTTGGTTTGATGTTTATGAAGTGTTGTTAGACTGATTTATGGGTAAAATCTGCATGAGTCTTTGAAAAATTGTGAAAACAAGTTTTTAAAGGGTGTTTGGGTTTACTGCATAAGTTGGGATTGTGGCTTGTTAAGTTGTGGTTTATTGTTTGCAAGTGTTAGTATCTGTTATTTGAGTGCATTTGTTCATCTGTTTGCAAGTTTGAAGGTTTGAAACACATAGATTCATAAAATAGGGTATAAAATCTTGAATACTTGGTAAAATTGGCTAGGATTTTGAGGACACCTAGATCTAAGCTTAGGCTAGGGCTAACAAGTACTAAACCTTAGTTAATCACACCAGGGAAGAAGGATTTGAGTCCTGAATTTGGATCAAGTGTCAAATAGATCAGCAAACTTGTTTCTGCATATGTTCATTGTTCATCAGTAACTGTTTGTGCCTAGATCTTGTTGTTTCCTTTGATTTAGTGTTTGATTCAAGTTTCTTTGTGTTTATTCTTAGTTTATATAGCTTGTGTATGCATCCTGTTAAGTTTGGGTGGCTTATTTTTGCTAAATCTGCTTATTAAGTGCTTAACTGCTTATTTCCATGTCTGTGTGGTATTTGGTGACTGTTTGATCATTTGTGGCTTATTGTGTGAACCAAATTGTGATTTTCTTGTTGCTATTGACTCCTTGTGATTCACTGATCACAAGGGTGCCTTTGTTTCCAATTGAATCCAACCAGAACTCTCTAAAAAGCTCAGTCAAATAGTCAAAGCAGTGGGAACTCCTTTCCCCTACTTGTTACCACTGCTAGTGTAAAATTGGGTTCAGCTTATCAATAAGCTATAATAGCTTATTTTAACCAGCAACAACTTGGATTTTGTAATAGGTGCTCATTATTTGACCCATTTGTTCAAACTGGAGCATTTGGTGGGTTGACTTTAGGGTTTGACTAGAAAACCAACTCCATTGACTTTTTCATAATTGCATTAGTGCTTATTCTGGCTTATTGGTTGTGCTTATTGGAATTTTGTTGATTGATTTAGCTTATTGAGTCCATTTGTGATTTTTTGCAAGTTGAATCAAGTCCTGAGGTGCTTTATTTCTCAAAAACGACTATTTTGTCTTTTAGTGAAATCATACTTTGCTTATTTCTGGCTTATTGAGTGTGCTTTTTCAAAATTTCTTTTTACAGATCTCATAAGCATCCCAAATTAAGGTTGTGTGTCAAATTAGAGCTTATGGCATTAGCTTATTGCTTAATGGGCTGAAAAGCCCAATAAGAATAAACGGTGTGTTTAATAAGCTGTGATAAGCTCAAATTCAGCTTTTGGGCCTTTAGAGTTTTGTTCTTAGAATTAAATTTTGAGTCAGATAGGGCTTTTCCAAGTCAATTGGGCCAAGTTTGACTTTTTGGGCCCAAAAGCCCATTTGGTTTGACTGTTTTTGGTTTTGGCCCATTTGAGGGCCCAATAGGGATATTCTGGTCATTTCACTTTGATTTTCTGATTATTTAGGTTAAAATAAACTATATTGCAAGTTTTTTAGAATTTTTTATAATTTTTAGATTTTTAATATTATTTTAATATTATTTTAATATTATTTTATTATTATTTTTCAAATTTCACATTTTTCAACTTTTTACATTTTTACATTAAAATAGGAATTTAGCAACTTTTAGAATAATTTTATCTCTTTTAGATTAATTTTTATAATTATTTTAAGTTTTAATAGTTTTTAAATCATTTTATATAGTTTTTATTTGTTTAAAAATTTCTAAAAATAGTTTTTAATCTTTTTAGGTCATTTTAGAGGTTTACCAATTGAAAAATCTTTATTTGGGCTTTTTGATAATTTATTTTATTTTTAGGGCTTTAATTAGCATTTAAAAATTGAATATTTAATTATTTAAAAGGTTTGAAAAAGTTTTGATCATTGGTAAACTCTTAGTTTATTTATTTTGATTTTTGTTGAATTTTTGGTAATTTTTAGAATTAATTTTTATTTTTGTAGTTTGTACGGTTTTACGTTTTAACTTTCTAGTAGTAATTTTTACGTCTTCGTCATCTTCTTTTCTCATACCCTTCTAAACCAATCATTAATCACAAACATTTAACAAGTTTTTCACACACATATACCTCCTTGGGAAACGAACTTTCATACCATAAGGGTCATTAGTGCTTGATTTTCCTAAATCATCACTCGATACTTACCGCTCATTTACCCTCCTTTGTTTTCCTAAACAAGAGGTGTAATTTACTTCAATCAAACCTACCTTTTGACAATATTTCATACATCCTATTTCTCACCAAACTCATCAACCGTTACGATCCAATGTCGGACACTGATGATGAACCTATGTGGTCACCCGATAGAGTTGTCGCACCAAATCCTGGCTCTGCAATCGTTTTACCTGAAATTACAAACGATTTTGCAATCAAAGGGAACCACTTAACCCTTGTAAAAAATAACCAATTTGATGGACGAATCAAAACCGATCCTCACAAACACATCCACGAATTCAGCGGAATTTGTAAAATGTTCAACTATGGAGAAGGACAAGCCGAAGCCGTCCAACTCATGATGTTTCCGTCATCCCTGATTGGAGAAGCCAAGTCATGGCTCGATGAACTTAACGAAGGAACCATTAGAACATAGGAAGGTCGCTTTTTGATTAGTCGATTCTTTCCTCCTACCCTATTTGAGAAACTCCTTGGAGAAATCCGAAGTTTTTCTCAACAAGAACGAGAAACTCTCACTGACGCATGGTTAAGAAGGAAAGAACTACTCAGAAATTGCCATGGTCATGGACTCAAGAAAGAAGGAATAATTAAAATTTTCTATCATGGTCTTGACGATGTTACCCAAGATGCATTGAACACCGCAGCGGGCGGAATTTTCCTTTACAAAACCCCTAACCAAGCTTACCAATTATTGGATGACAAAGTCCTACTTACGCTTGATTGGTCCAAAAATCACAAAAACAAAAACTCACGGAAAACCGTAGCTTTTGCCGAAGGAAGCAACAACCCAACCGACACCGAGAAAATTATGGCTCGAATGGATGCCATGTCACTTAAGATTGAAGAGATTAAACACAAAACCTGCAAACATTGTGGAGGAAACCATCCTTCTAGTGCATGTGATGACGATGACACACCCATGACGAAGGAAGAAGAAGCCGACTTTATGAATACCTTTCGTCGAACTCGATTTTATAACGATTATCTTAATCGCAACCGCGATAATTGGAGATCAAATGATAAACCAAGTTATGATCGAGACGACAAGAAACCCACTCAAACCAAAGTCAAAAACAACCTCGAAAGCAAAATCGACAACTTTATAGAATCTCAAAGAAAAACCAACATTTTTGTTCGAGAAACATTCACTGACTTCAAAACCAAGTTCGAAACCACAACCAAAAACCACCAAGCTTCCATTCAAAACCTTGAAGCTAAATTTGATCGTTTGGCCGATAATGAATCAAATCGCGCTTCTGGTTCTCTACCAAGAAATACCAACCCAAATCCCAAGTACAACAACAAATATCAACCCCCACAAACCCGTAACGAGCAAGTGAATGTCGTATTCACGCGGAGCGGTTCATCTTACGAATCACCTACCAAACCTACTCAAGATACACCAATCAAAATTCCATTTGATAGTGACAATGAGGATGAAGCCCAACCAACCCATACCAAACCAACTGAAAACCCAACACCCAAACCGTATAAACCAAAAGTACCATACGCCTACGCAAGCAAAAGATGCAAGCTAAGTATGGTAAATTCCTCGACATAATACAAGAAGTTAGAATTAACATGCCTTTAGTCGATGTTCTGGCGAGAATGCCAAATTATGGCAATTTATCAAAGAACTTATCAAGAGCAAGCATAAGTTTGAAGAAGTCTCTTCAACTTTTCTAAACAATGAATGTTCTGCTATTATCCAAAAGGAAGTACCACCAAAACTGGGAGATCCTAGAAGTTTCCTAATCCCATGTACTTTTCCTCACTCATACTCTTGCAACGCCTTGGCCGATCTTGGCACAAGTATCAACCTCATGCCATACTCTTTGTATGCTAAACTCTCTAAAAACGTTTTAAAACCCACAAAAATGAGCGTTCGACTCGCGGACCATTCTTTCCAATACCCAATGGGGATAGCTGAGAACATGCTCATAGAATTCGGAATATTTGTTTTTCCTGTTGACTTTGTAATCTTAGAAATGGAAGAAGATAGCAAGGTACCCCTTATCCTTGATAGACCTTTTCTACACACAGCTGATGCTATAATGAAAGTTAAGCAAAAACAACTCAACCTTGGAGTTGGAGAAGATAGAATTTTTTTCTCTATCGACGAAGCTATGAAACACTCATACGCTAATGGCGATACTTGTTTTAGTATCGATGTCGTTGAAGAAATCGTTGAAGCCGATTTTGACGATCTTCTTGACGAAGGATGCGAAATTTTGCATTGTCTCGAAGGAACTCTAATTGAAAAAGATCTTTTTGCTGAATTTGATGCCTTCATAGCCGACCATACCGATGATGAACCGATCATAAAAATCGAAGATGAAATCGAAACCCCATTTGAAACCATAACTTTCGAAACCGATTTCAAAGTTAAGAAATCTGTTGAAGAACCTCCTACAGATATAGAACTTAAACCTCTTCCTGAACATCTGGAATATGCATTTCTTCATGAAGAAAAAATACTCCCTGTAATTATTTCATCCTAACTTTCGGAAGAACACAAAGACGATCTAATTGACATTCTCAAGAAGCACAAACAAGCCTTTGCTTGGAAAAATTCTGACATTTCTAGCATATGTCCATCATTCTGTAAACACAAAATCCAACTTTTGGATAACAAGAAACCAATTGTTGAAAAACAACGAAGATTAAATCCTAACATGATGGATGTTGTTAAAAAAATCCTTAAACTCTTAGACTCTGGAATAATCTACCCAATCGCCGATAGCTCATGGGTTAGACCTATTCATTGTGTACCTAAAAAGTGAGGTATCACTGTAGTAACTAACGAAAACAATGAATTAGTACCAACACGAACCATCACCGGATGGCGAGTTTGTATTGATTATGGAAAACTAAATGATGCAACCGCGAAAGATCATTTCCCTTTACCCTTTATGGATCAAATGTTAGAAAGAGTCGCAGGAAATGAATACTTTTGTTTCCTCGATGGTTTTTCTGGATACTTTCAAATCCTAATCGACCCTATGGATCAATAGAAAACTACGTTTACTTGTCCATTTGGAACTTACGCTTATAGGTGCATGCCTTTTGGCCTATGCAATGCACCTGCTACATTTCAAAGTTGTATGATTGCAATCTTTTACGATATGCTTGAAGAATCAGTCGAAGTCTTCATGGACGATTTCTCCGTCTTTGGAAATTCATTTGTCACATGTCTAAACAATCTCGATAAAATGTTAGCATGATACGAAGAAGAAAATCTTGTGCTAACGTGGGAAAAATATCACTTTATGGTTAAAGAAGGAATTGTGCTTGGACACAAAGTGTCTGGAGCTAGCCTTGAAGTTGACAAAGCAAAAATAGACGTAATCGCAATACTCCCACCACCTACTAATGTTAGAGGCATTAGAAGTGTCTTAGGTCATGCCGGTTTTTACCGATGATTTATCAAAGACTTTGCGAAAATCGCAAGACCTTTAACTCAACTTCTGGAAAAAGAAAAAACGCTCGATTTTACTGACGAATGTTATTCAGCATTCCAAATACTTAAAGAAAAACTTATATGCACACCCGTTATTACAAGCCCTAATTGGAACCTTCCATTTGTGCTTATGTGCGATGCTAGTGAACATGCCCTTGGAGCCGTCCTTGGACAAAAAGATGGTAAACAATTTCATCCCATCTATATATACAATTACGCAGTTCAAAAAAAAAGTAGAACTCTTAACGCAGCCCAACAAAATTATACAATTACGAAAAAAGAACTCATGGTTGTAGTTTACGTGTTTGACAAATTTCGTTCCTACCTCGTGTTGTCAAAAACGATAGTTTACACCGATCATTCAGCTTTGAAATACTTGTTCCAAAAGCAAGACGCCAAACCTCGTCTAATACGATGGATATTGCTTTTACAAGAATTTGATTTGGAAATTAAAGATAAAAAAGGAGCTGAAAATATTGCTGTCGATCATTTATCTCGCATAGTGGATGATGATTCTAGCGATGATGAAATTGACGATTATCCCGATGAGCATATAATGCAAGTGAGTACTAACAAAACACCATGGTTCGTAGACTTTGCAAACTTTTTTGCTGTAGGTATTTTACGAAAGGGAATGACGCACCAACAAAAGAAAAGTTTTTTCTCTGAACTAAAAAAATATTTTTGGGACGATCCCTACTTATTTAGAATCTGTCCTGATGGAATACTCCAACGTTGTATATCCGGATTCGAATCTCGAAAAATTCTTGATGAATGTCACTACGGACCGACAGGAGGACATTACGCCGCGAACACCACCGCTAAAAAAGTGTTCGACGCTGGCTTTTATTGGCCAACAATTATCCGTGAAGCTCATACCTTAGTACGACTACGCGAAGCATGTCAAAGGACTATAAATATTTCTAAAAGAGATGAAATGCCTCTAAATAAAATCCAAGTCTGCGAAATCTTTGACGTGTGGGGAATCGACTTCTTGGGACCATTTCCTAAATCTTACAAATGTGAATACATTTTAGTCGCAGTCGACTATGTATCGAAATGGGCCGAATTGCAAACAAACGTTGCCAGAGTTGTTATCACATTGTTAAAGAAATTATTCTGTCGTTTTGGAATGCCAAAAGCTCTAATAAGCGATAGAGGAACTCATTTCTGTAACAAACTCATGAAACTATTATGAAAAGATATGGAGTGAACCACCGATTTTCCACATCTTACCACCCTCAAACGAGTGGCCAAGTTGAAAACACTAATAGAGCACTCAAACGTATACTTGAAAAGACCGTTCAGAACAACCCTGCTTGTTGGTCTAAAAAATTAGAACATGCTCTATGGGCCTTTCGTACCGCATTCAAAACACAAACTGGAACCACGCCGTACAAACTATTGTATGGAAAGACATGCCATTTGCCTATAGAAATTGAACACCGTGCATATTGGGCACTTAAAAACTGCAACCCAGATCTTATTGCAGCTGGTGAAAAATGTAACTTTCAACTTCACGAGTTAGATGATTTTCGACATCACGCTTATGAAAGTTCACTATTATATAAAGAACGAACCAAAATTTGGCATGATCGAAATTACGACAAAGAAAAGAATTCAAAAAAGGAGACAAGGTACTTCTCTTTATCTCGAAATATAAATTCAAGCAACCTAAGCTGACTTCGAGATGGACTGGACCCTATCTAGTAAAACACCAATATCCATCCGGATATGTTGAATTACACGGTCTAAACAATACCACCTTTATAGTCAATGGACATAGACTAATGCTCTATCATGAAGAACACTGTAATGAAATCGAAGGAGAAGAAATTCCTTTCTTCTTAAAATAGATCCGAGTAGCCGAGTCTGGCTGAAGACTCTAAACTTAGCGCTATTCGGAAGGCAATTGATGAGATGGCATTTATACATGATCTCATCGTTCTTTTCGGGCTTTAAATGCATAAAAATGTCATAATATACCATATATATGCTTGTGTTTGTCTACTTGTGTATTTTAGGTAGGGATATCGTGAAAAAGACAAAAGATCACAAGATACAAGGATAAACGGACACGAAAAACGAAGCCGTACAAAGAACCGGGCCCTAAATCATGGAATATTCAACAAATACCCTTGAAGACTTGAAGACATACAAGATTGATCCTCATTTATTGAATAAATGACACTTAAAATCCTTGTATATTGATAATTACAAGTTTGGTCCCTTAAGTTTTTCAAAATTACACAAATGGTCCTTCAACTTTGAAGAAATGGCAAGTTTAGTCCCTCAACTATTCAACACTGTCAAAAATGATCCCTCATGAAGTCAAAGATACAATGAAGACCTTTGAAGATCAATAATGTCCAAAATCAGTCCTTCAACTATGCAAAAGTGGCAAAAACAACCCTTGAAACACTTTTGGAAAAGTTTTCTGCCAAAAGTGTCAAAGGCTGAAAGTTAATAACAAAGGAAACCAAGTTTTGATGGCTGAAAACACGTTTTACCAAAATTCCCAAAACACAAGGGCCAAATGTGTGCTATTGAAACATTTAAACATGAAATTGCGCCAAACAACTCCACTTCCACCATTTTCGGATCAAACGTGTCACTATTCACCTTTTCACACCCAGATTTTACATCAAATTAAACAAAGGGTAAAACTCAATTACCCTTACTCACACTTGATTCACACGCCTATAATCCCATCCCAACCTTAAAACCCTCACTCCCACTCACCAAGAGGCCCCACCATTCAAACCCGTCCACCAATCAAAACACAACTTGTTCTCCAAGCCTAGCCACGTGTCAAGATCAACAGCTGACACTCATTGCTTCATCACAAAGCTATTTTAAACGGTTTGGATGCATTTTGGACAGCTCATCAACAAGAAACGCCTAGAAGACCTCAAGGGCATTTTAGAGAATTCAGTGCTAGGGTTTGTGAATAGTGTAGCCTGGCATTTGCCTATAAAAGGAGACCTCAACATGTGAGAGTCCCTTTGTTCCAGTCTTTACCTTTAAAACTTGTAATTCCTTTTTAAAATTTATAAACGTTGGTATTTTGAGAAAATTGTAATTCCTTTTTATGTTTTTGAAAGTTGGTATTGTTTAAAGGTGATTCTGAGTTGCATTGATTGTTATAAGTGTGCTTGAATCATTTGGTTCAAGGACGTTTATGTTTGGTAAGTTTTTCAAGTTTGAAAAAGCTTGAAAGAAGGTTTCTGATTTTGCTTATTTTTGTGTACTAATCCTTAACCATAAGCTATAAGCTCTTGCAAGCTTGTTGACACCAAGCTTGTGAAGGGATTAGAGCCCTTGGTTGAGTTGTTTGCTGCTTGTGTTGAAGAAATCAAGTCCTTGAGGTTCTACTTTGAACCATCAACCAAGGCAGTCTTGCATCTCCTTTGTTGAAGTACCTTGGTCTTGTTCTAGTTGTTGAACAAGGTCCAAGGAGCATAGCTGGCCTTCCTAGGATGTTGTTGAAGGCAGCTATAACCTCTTGTTAAGATTCCTCTAAAAAATCCATGTTTATGTCTGATTTGGATTTGGTACTTGGATTTTGAGTTCTTGTGTTTGTGCTGGTAATTTTTTAGTTTGATTGTGTTAGTTGTCATCTAGTGTAGCTATTTGATCATTAAAATCAATTGGTTGTGTTTAAAAATCAGAAGTTTGTTTGAAAAGTGGTTGATTAAGGGTTGTTTGGGATTACTGGTTCATAAGGCCTTGTGGCCTTGAGCCCTTGGTTCTTAGGGTTTGGATGGTCTAAACAAGTCTTAATATACAAGTTTTAGTCATTGGTTAAGTTTCTGAAAGATTGGAAAAGGGATTTGAAGTTTTGCAAAAACCTGATAAAAGTGGTTTTGGAATTGGTCAAACACATCAGATCCAATAACTTCTTTGTTTGTTGGATCCAAGGTCTGAAATTAGGTTTGGGAGTAGTTTAGGTGATAAGCTATCTATTGGTTATCTGGTTGTTGAATTTGGTGGCTTATTGTGATTGTTATAGCTTATCAAAAGTTGCTGAAGTGGTCATTTGCATCAGCAAAGTGACCACCTCATTTTGTGCCTGCATTGGTTATCCTAGTGTATGCCTTGTGATTTTGCAGCTTGGAACTTGTTTATGTGCTGCTTGTGAGTGGATTTTGCTATTTGGTGTGCTTTGTATCTTGCTTATAAGCTAACTGGCTTATTAAGCCCTTATTGCCAAAATCTGCCATCAAAAGGTCAACTGACCTCTTGATTCACAAGGCCTCCTCCTTGAGTCCTTCACAAAATTTGCTTATAACAAGCCCATATACCATTCCTGATCATTTGGTGAACTTTGGAGTACGTTGACTTTTGGTCAAATAAGCACATATTGGCTTATTTTTGAGAACTGCTTATTGGCACATGCAACAACTTAGTTTTTGTAATAGAAATCATTTTTCTTAGCTTAATAACAAATCTGGAAGGTTACAAGTCTTTTGGTTAAGCTTTTGCTAGAAAACTAGCTTATTTGGCTTTTTCAGCCAGCTTATTTGCTCTTACAGCTTATTCTACTTGGCTTTTTGTGATTTTCTTGATTGATTATTCTTAGTTAAGCTATTTGTGAGCTTTTGCAACAAACTAGAGCTTCTGAGGTGCCCTAATTCTCAAACCCGACTATTTTGTCTTTTAGTGAATTTTTACTTTGCTTATTTCTGGCTTATTGAGTGTGCTTTTTCAAAATTTCTTTTTATAGATCTCATAAGCATCCCAAAAGAAGGTTGTGTGTCAAATTAGAGCTTATGGCATTGGCTTATTGCTTAATGGGCTGAAAAGCCCAATAAGAATAAGCTGCTTGCTTAATAAGCTGTGATAAGCTCACATTCAGCTTTTGGGCCTTTAGAGTTTTGTTCTTAGAATTAAATTTTGAGTCAGATAGGGCTTTTCCAAGTCAATTGGGACAAGTTTGACTTTTTGGGCCCAAAAGCCCATTAAGGTTGTCTGTTTTTGGTTTTGGCCCATTTGAGGGCCCAATAGGTGTATTCTGGTCATTTCACTTTGATTTTCTGATTATTTCGTTTAAAATAAACTAGTTTGCAAGTTTTTAGAATTTTTTATAATTTTTAGATTTTTAAGGTGGGTATAAGGCGGGTATTATAAAATATACCCTAAGGAAAAAGGCTCTTAAGTGCTTTGCGTCGCCTCGTTTCCCCGCTTGCTTGTGAGTATTTTGAGATTGAAGGCTAATCGAGGGTTTTGCCGCCCAAAGTATTATTACGTATAATATATTTTCTTGGTTTCTTTGTGATTAAAAC
This sequence comes from Glebionis coronaria, assembly GCA_025667525.1. Lineage (NCBI taxonomy): Eukaryota > Viridiplantae > Streptophyta > Magnoliopsida > Asterales > Asteraceae > Glebionis > Glebionis coronaria. The sequence goes on along the minus strand of JANFOE010000114.1, from coordinate 335,947 downwards.
CTCTTGAACAATTTGGTTTTCACCAAAGTTCTAAAGTCATTCGAAGGCGTTCACTCCACGTGATCGTTTTCATTCCTTTGAGGCTTCTTTAATCAAGAGTTTGATTCGAGGAGAGATTTTGTAGAATGTTGTCTACGAAGATACACCAAAATCCAAAAAAAAAATTAAATACAATCAAAAACACAAAAAAAATTGAAAATTCACAAAACACCCAAAAAGAATCTTCTTTGCTCACCTCCTATTCTTCGTGAAGTTTATGATCACTCGTAATCAAGCAAAACGAGCTCATAAACGTCTTCAAAAGCAAGCCAATCAAGAGACGTTGATTGAAGAACAACCTCCAATTGTTGAACCTATTGTAGAACAAGAAGTCGTCATGGCTAATCGTACTATGATGGAGTTGCTACAAGCACCCACCGAGGGTTTTGGAGAGGCTATTGTGATTCCCGCCATCCTTGCGGAGAATTTCGAGATTAAGACGGGTTTAATGTCGATGTTGCAAGCAAATAAGTTTAGAGGTCATGAGAAAGACAACCCGCACTATCACATTAGGAATTTTAACCGTCTCACCGCTACTTGCAAGTTTAAGAATGTTCCACATGACGCCATTAAGATGATGTTGTTTCCATACTCGTTAGATGGACCCGCAAAAATTTGGCTTGAGAAAGAACCGCCAAATTCGATTTTGACATGGGCCGATCTCGTTTCTAAGTTTGTGAACAAGTTTTTTCCACCATCTAAAACAACACATTTTAAAAATGAGATTTCACGATTTGTGCAAAGAAATAATGAAAGTTTTTCAATGGCATGGGAACGCTTTAAAGAAATGTTACATGAATGTCCACACCATGATTTTACGGAATTACATCAAATTGATACTTTTTATAATAGGCTTAATGATCATGAACGAGATTATTTGAATGCCGCCGCGGGTGGTAATTTTTTATGCAAGACGACAAATGAGGCTTTACAAATCATCGAGAACAGATCTAAGGTTTATAGCCCTCGTAACACACCGAGTGTTGCCAATTTGGGTTCGTCTTCATTGTCATCGTCTCGTAGCATTAATGCCTTACATGATGAAGCTAATGAGGAAAATTGGTTTTTTGATAGATTTGCTAATCTTATGTCCCATTGGAAAGCTCAAGAAGCTTCAAATTCCGCTTCGGTTAAAGCGGTTGCTAAGAGTTGTTTGTCTTGTGGTGGAGCTCATGATTTTTCCGAGTGCATTACCGCGGATGGTAACACTTCGAGTGCTTATGTAGCAACGGTAACTTACAACCAAAACGGTCAAGGTTCCCGCCAAAATCAAGCTCCACCAAATCAAAATGCTAATAATTATCGAAACAACAACCAAGGTGGTAATTACCAAGGCAATTCACGCAATTACAACAAGGGGAATTATCAGAATGGGAATGGACAAGTCACTAATCAAAACCAAAACCGTGATTTTCAAAACACTACACAAGGTTTTCAAAATGCTCACACTAAAAATCTTCAAGGAGAGTTTTTGGATTATGCTAAAGCAAATGATGCTAAATTTGATAACATGCAACGTGAGATGATTAGCTTAAGATCCGAGTTGAAAAACGAGCTAAAAAATGAACTTGCTAATGAACTTAAAACTCATGCAAACAAAATGGAAGGAAATGTCCAACGTCTTCAACAAAATCAACAAAAGATAGAATTACGACAACATGAGATTAAGCAAGAGTTATTAAAAGCGGATGCTAGGCAATCAAAATTTGAGGACCGAATGGCTAAGATGTTTGAAGCAATCATGTGTAAACCCTCTTCCTCGGGTGGTCTTCCTAGTGATACCATTGCAAACCCGAAGGGAGAAATGAAGGTTATTACTACACGAAGTGGTTAGACTTTCAAGGAACCAATCTCTCGTCCAAGTACTTCTACGGAGAAGGAAATCGAGAAAGAACCCGAGGTGATGGTCGAAAAGGAGCACATTACAATCCCACGAAGTACCGCTCATACCACACCTACGGTTGAACCAATACCAATTGTGGAACCCGAGTTTCCAAGGCCGTTGCCTAATGACCAACCCACACCACCTTTACCCTACCCTTCAAGACGAAACAAAGAGAAATTGCAAGAACGTAACAAACAACAAATCGAGCTTTTTATAAAGATGTTCCAACAAGTGCATTTTGATGTGAGTTTAGCCAACGCGTTGTTATATATGCCTCGTTTCGCTTCCACTTTTAAAAGTATGATGAGCGATAAGGAAAAGCTTTCAAAGCTTGCTAATTGTTCTTCAGTTTATCTTAACCGCATACCGGAAAAAGTTGGTGATCCCGGAAAGTTTCTCATTCCCTGTGACATACAAGATATGAAAGAATGCCTCGCCTTGGCCGATCTTGGTGTGAGCATTAATTTGATGCCATTTTCCATTTGGAAATCGCTTTCGCTTCCGGCTCTCATTCCTTCGAACATGTCTATCGAGATGGCCGATCATTCTACGATCTTAGCATGTGGAGTAGCCGAAGATGTTTTTGTGAAAGTGGGGAAGTTCTACTATCCTGTTGAATTTATAGTAGTTGACATCCCCGCGGATCCTCAAGTTCCTCTAATTTTAGGTCGTTCATTTTTAGACACTTCGAGATCGCTTATCGATGTTCATGCAAGAACTATCACTTTGAGATTCAACGAAGAGGAACTTGTTATAAACGCTACTCAAAACTCGAAACCTTCTCATGTTTATGCAATCACTACCATCAATCACATTGACATCGTTGATGTGGTTTTCGATGAGTTTTCACAAGAAGTGTTAGGTTTTTCCGATAGCTCGTCAAGTGGCAATCCCACTATTTTGGATCAGATTCTTGCTAATTCTACACCAAATCTCACTCCATTACAAGGAGGCGATCTCACTTCGAATGAAATCGACAATGAAGATGAGGTGTTGATTAGCGATGATACTTCTATTCCACCATAACTTCCGCCGATGGAAGTTATGAGTGTTGAACCAAAATCTTCAATCGAGGAACCACCTATCCTTGAATTTAAAGATCTTCCTTCTCACCTTGAATACGCATTCTTGGAAGGTGATGACAAGTTGCCGGTTATTATTGCAAAAGGTCTTGCTAATGATGAAAAACCGAGCTCTTGAAAGTTCTTAAGGCTCATAAAGGGGCAATTGCGTGGAAAATATCCGACATTAAGGGTATTGACCCAAAATTTTGTACTCACAAAATTTTAATGGAGGAGGACTACAAACCCGCAATTCAAAGTCAAAGAAGGGTGAATCCCAAAATTCATGATGTCATTAAAAAGGAGGTCCTTAAACTCCTTGACGCGGGAATGATTTATCCTATATCCGATAGCCCATGGGTGAGCCCAAACCATTGTGTCCCTAAAAAGGGAGGAATGACCGTTGTGCCTAATGAAAACAACGAGTTAATTCCAACTCGTGTAGTGACCGGTTGGAGGGTGTGTATTGACTACCGAAAGTTAAATGACGCCACTCGTAAAGACCACTTTCCTTTGCCCTTCATGGATCAAATGTTGGAGCGACTCGCGGGAAATGAATTCTATTGTTTTTTAGATGGTTTTTCCGGTTACTTTCAAATCCCTATCGACCCTCGTGATCAAGAGAAAACTATGTTTACGTGTCCTTATGGAACGTTCGCTTATCGTAGGATGCCTTTCGGACTTTGTAGTGCACCGGGTACGTTTCAACGGTGTATGATGGCGATTTTTCACGATATGATCGAGAAGTCGATGGAAGTGTTTATGGATGACTTCTCGGTGTATGGCAATTCGTTCACATCGTGTTTATCTAATCTCGAGCAAATGTTAAAACGTTGTGAAGAAACCAATCTTGTGCTTAATTGGGAAAAATGTCATTTTATGTGTAAACAAGGAATCGTCTTAGGACATAAGGTGTCGAAGGTGGGGATTGAGGTCGATAAAGCTAAGGTAGACGTCATCGCCAAGTTACCTCATCCCAAAACCGTTAAGGGAGTTAGGAGTTTCCTAGGCCACGCGGGCTTTTATCGTCGTTTCATCAAGGACTTTTTGAAAATCTCTCGACCTATGACACACCTTCTCGAGAAGGATGCTCCTTTTAATTTCAATGAGGATTGTGTTAGAGCTTTCGAAACTCTAAAAAGGAAACTTACCGAAGCTCCCATTCTTGTTGCTCCTAATTAGGAATTACCCTTTGAAATCATGTGCGATGCAAGTGATTATGCTATAGGAGCCGTCTTAGGGCAACGTTATGACAAGAATTTCCGTCCTATCCACTATGCTAGTAAGACGATGACCGAGGCTCAATTAAAGTACACCACAACGGAAAAGGAGTTCCTTGCCGTGGTCTATGCTTTTGAGAAATTCCGACCTTATCTCGTCTTGACTAAAAGCATCGTGTATACCGACCATTCGGCTATCAAGTATCTCTTAGCCAAGCAAGATGCTAAGCCAAGATTGCTTCGTTGGATGCTCCTCCTCCAAGAATTTGATGTCACCGTGCTTGACAAAAAAGGAGCCGAGAATCTAGCGGCCGATCATCTCTCTCGTCTAGAAGATCCTCACAAAGATGTTTTCAAGAACAAGGAAATCATCGAAACATTTCCTCTCGAGAATCTCAGTGTAGTGAATTCTAAAGACACCACCCCATGGTTTGCCGACATTGCAAATTACCATGCGGGCAATTTCATAATCAAGGGTATGACGACACAACAAAAACGAAAATTCTTTCGTGACGTCAAGTTCTATTTTTGGGAAGACCCTTATCTCCTTCGGGTTTGTGCGGATCAACTCGTTCGACGTTGTGAGTTTGGTGCCGAAGCTTCTAATATCCTTAGAGCTTGTCACGAGGGACCCACGGGTGGTCACCACGGTGCTAATCTCACGGCTAAGAAAGTGTTCGATGCCGGCTTCTTTTGGCCTTCTATCTATCATGATGCACACACACTTGTGAAGTCGTGTGATTCGTGCCAACGTCAAGGAAATTCGTCTCAACGTGATGAAATGCCGCAAAACATAATTCAAATGTGTGAGATTTTCGACATACGGGGAATAGACTTTATGGGGCCGTTCCGATCGTCTCATGTCAACAAATATATCCTCGTCGCGGTGGACTACCTTTCTAAGTGGGTGGAAGCTAAGGCTTTGCCTACTAATGATGCTCGTGTGGTGGTGAAGTTTTTGAAGCAACTATTCTCTCGGTTCGGAACCCCTCGTGCTATTATAAGCGATCGTGGAACCCATTTTTGTAATGACCAATTCGAAAAGGTTCTAAAGAAATATGGAGTTACTCATCGTCTTACTACGGCTTATCACCCGCAAACGAGTGGGCAAGTCGAGGTTTCGAACCGAGCTTTGAAGAGGATTTTAGAGAGGTCAATTGGAGAAAATCGTGCTTCATGGTCCGACAAAATCGATGACGCTTTATGGGCCTTTAGGACCGCTTATAAGACACCTATCGGTTGCACTCCTTATAAGTTAGTCTACGGGAAGAATTGTCATTTGCCCATTGAGTTGGAGCATAAGGCATATTGGGCCCTTAAGCATGCAAACTTTGACTTGAAGACCGCGGGAGATCACCGGAAAATACAATTGAATGAATTGGATGAATTAAGAGATAATGCTTATGAAAATTCATTAATTTTAAAAAAAAAGACTAAAAAGTTTCATGATTCAAAGATTAAAAACCGGGTTTTTAACGTTGGTGATCAAGTGTTACTTTTTAACTCTCGACTTAAGATATTTTCCGGGAAATTGAAATCTCGTTGGTCGGGTCCGTTCACCATTACACAAGTGTTTCCTTATGGGACCATCGAGCTAGCTCAAGATGATGGTCCCAATTTCAAGGTGAATGGACATAGGCTTAAGCACTACTTTGGTGGGGAAATTCCTTCAATGGTTGCCCTCGACCAAGTCACCTTCCCCAATGATAATTAGCATTGAGGGGATCGAGTCGAGCTCATGACTCGGTAATCAAAAACGAGGTGCCTCGTGGGGGAGATCCCATGCTTATCCTTTATGCTTACTATTCACTAATAAGGGGACTTGTACCCTTTCAACTCGTTGTCTCGTGGTTGTTTGTGATTGTGTTATCTAGATCATCATCATCATCTACGATTGAAGACTCTCGTGTTCATTTACGTGAGCCTCCATCGTTTGCTTGAAGAAGTTTTTCATGAATCCATGACATATCCTTTATTGTTCTAACAATTATCTTTTAGCATACTTAATAAACGGCTTTAGATATATTGTTGATCACCCTTTCCATGCTAGATCCTAAGCATTCGACTCTTCGTCTCTAGTATGGGGGTGCTCCACCTTTAGACTCGAAACATTGAGGACAATGTTTGCTTTTAGTATGGGGGGGGGGGGGGGGGGGGGGTGAATAGATACTTTCTTTGCTACGCCCTCACGCTTTCCAACTTTCAATATTTTGTTGTTAATAAGGCTAAAAATGGCCAAATTTTAAATTTTTCTTAGTTTTCATAAGTATTTTTAAGACACGAATGTATATTTTCCGATGGGTAGAATAAGAGTTAATTTTTGACTTGATGGGCATTTGGAGCCATTTACATTCCTTAACCCGCTCAATTCAAGTTTTGCTAGACTTTTATATAGGGAGCTTTAAAACACGAAAGTCTTAATTCATTCGGGTTAAGAACAAGAACTTTTCGCAAGTTCCTATAATTGATCCTAGAAAGTCACTTATCAAGGGAACTATAAAATGCATTCTCTAAACTTGAAAAAGTCCAAGAAAGTGCAAGATCCTATAGGTGGCATAAAAACCCACAACTTTAATTTGATATAGTCTTAATGAAAGCTAATCCAAATTTGGCTTAATTTTGACTTGCAAGGCTAAGTATTCACGAGTCTCTTTAATTAGAGGTCTTTATATAGTGAAGAACGAGAAATGATAGAGTTAGACAAGTGATCATGCTAAACGTAGAACATGAAAATGTTCTTTCAAAAACTCATATGTCTTTAATTGTGGCTTTTTCTTCCCAAAAGATCAATGCATTAGGAATAAATCATAATTGCAATAAGTAAGGTCGTACGATTTGAAAGGTTACTTAGCCTCTAGCGCAAGATCGTTTAAAAGTTTCTCGGGGTTGAATAGAGTTCATAGCCAAGGCATAACTTATTGAAGCGGGATGCGAAGATTGGCGATCATCCAAAAAGGCCCTAACAAGGCATGAGGAGCTCTATTTTTGCTAAAGATCCAAGATGATGTGAAGTATCATTATTCCTAAATCAATATGAAGGATCGAGACACACGACAAAAAACAATTACTCCCCTAAAGATCATGGAGGAAGTCTATCCAAAAAGACCCTAACAAGGTATGAGGATAAATATATCCAAGTCCGAAAAGGAGGCGGATCGTTGTATATCAAAATCCAAAGTAGAGATTGAAGAAAAATGATGAAGTCGTGGTCCAAATATGAAGAATCTCTCAAAAACGTCAAGTGAAGAAATTCCAAATATATGAAGAGAAGACCATAATTTCAAGAACGTCTTCCCAAGATTTGAAGTATGAAGTACATGCCAAATATCAGTCCGAGAAAGGTCTCAAATCGTGAAACGAGTTATGCCAAGATATGAACTTAAGGAGATACACGAGAAGCCGTTTTAAAAGATTTTGTCCTTCGGCTAACTATTGATCAAATCGTGCTACTTTGCTTTCGGACTAATAACTACTCAAATAAGTCAATATGAATCACTTGTGATCCATGACAAATAGTTAAAAAATGCTAGTAACCCATTTCCTTTTATAATAACTAGGATTGCGGGGAGAAAAAGTATTACACAATTTGGACGTATGAGTAGTGTTAGCATTGTGACTTGTACCAACAATGATCTCGTTTTTGCACTTAGCATGGAATGTATGACAATCAAGGATGACGAAGTTTACTCTAAGGGACATTTGCTTGTTTCTATTCTTTGACCCTAAAAGTCACTTTCGTGATGAAAATCATATGTTATGTCTTTACACATCTTCGTAGTATGTTGCAAGTCTTTTACTCTTCAATAAAGGTTAATAAAATTGAACTTTGGTGATGCTTAGATACTTTATTCTAGCATTGCGTGAGGGCACGGCAATGGCTTAGTATGGGGGAGTGATGAGATGGCATTTATACATGATCTCATCGTTCTTTTCGGGCTTTAAATGCATAAAAATGTCATAATATACCATATATATGCTTGTGTTTGTCTACTTGTGTATTTTAGGTATGGATATCGTGAAAAAGACAAAAGATCACAAGATACAAGGAAAAACGGACACGAGAAACGAAGCCGTACAAAGAACCGGGCCCTAAATCATGGAATATTCAACAAATACCCTTGAAGACTTGAAGACATAAAAGATTGATCCTCATTTATTGAAGAAATGACACTTAAAACCCTTGTATATTGATAATTACAAGTTTGGTCCCTTAAGTTTGTCAAAATTACACAAATGGTCCTTCAACTTTGAAGAAATGGCAAATTTAGTCCCTCAGCTATTCAACATTGTCAAAAATGATCCCTCATGAAGTCAAAGATACAATGAAGACCTTTGAAGATCAAGAATGTCCAAAATCAGTCCTTTAACTATGCAAAAGTGGCAAAAACAACCCTTGAAAGACTTTTGGAAAAGTTTTGTGTCAAAAGTGTCAATGGCTGAAAGTTAATAACAAAGGAAACCAAGTTTTGATGGCTGAAAACACGTTTTACCAAAATTCCCAAAACACAAGGGACAAATGTGTGCTATTGAAACATTTAAACATGAAATTGCGCCAAACAACTCCACTTCCCCCATTTTCGGATCAAACGTGTCACTATTCACCTTTTCACACCCAGATTTTACATCAACTTAAACAAAGGGTAAAACTCAATTACCCTTACTCACACTTGATTCACACGCATATAATCCCATCCCAACCTTAAAACCCTCACTCCCACTCACCAAGAGGCCCCACCATTCAAACCCGTCCACCAATCAAAACACAACTTGTTCTCCAAGCCTAGCCACGTGTCAAGATCAACAGCTGACACTCATTGCTTCATCACAAATCTATTTTAAACGGTTTGGGTGCATTTTGGACAGCTCATCAACAAGAAACGCCTAGAAGACCTCAAGGGCATTTTAGAGAATTCAGTGCTAGGGTTTGTGAATAGTGTAGCCTGGCATTTGCCTATAAAAGGAGACCTCAACATGTGAGAGTCTCTTTGTTCCAGTCTTTACCTTTAAAACTTGTAATTCCTTTTTAAAATTTATAAAAGTTGGTATTTTGAGAAAATTGTAATTCCTTTTTATGTTTTTGAAAGTTGGTATTGTTTAAAGGTGATTCTGAGTTCCATTGATTGTTATAAGTGTGCTTGAATCATTTGGTTCAAGGACGTTTTTGTTTGGTAAGTTTTTCAAGTTTGAAAAAGCTTGAAAGAAGGTTTCCGATTTTGCTTATTTTTGTGTACTAATCCTTAACCATAAGCTATAAGCTCTTGCAAGCTTGTTGACACCAAGCTTGTGAAGGGATTAGAGCCCTTGGTTGAGTTGTTTGCTGCTTGTGTTGAAGAAATCAAGTCCTTGAGGTTCTACTTTGAACCATCAACCAAGGCAGTCTTGCATCTCCTTTGTTGAAGTACCTTGGTCTTGTTCTAGTTGTTGAACAAGGTCCAAGGAGCATAGCTGGCCTTCCTAGGATGTTGTGGAAGGCAGGTATAACCTCTTGTTAAGATTCCTCTAAAAATTCCATGTTTATGTCTGATTTGGATTTGGTACTTGGATTTTGAGTTCTTGTGTTTGTGCTGGTAATTTATGAGTTTGATTATGTTAGTTGTCATCTAGTGTAGCTATTTGATCATTTAAATCAATAGGTTGTGTTTAAAAATTAGAAGTTTGTTTGAAAAGTGGTTGATTAAGGGTTGTTTGGGATTACTGGTTCATAAGGCCTTGTGGCCTTGAGCCCTTGGTTCTTAGGGTTTGGATGGTCTAAACAAGTCTTAATATACAAGTTTTAGTCATTGGTTAAGTTTCTAAAAGATTGGAAAAGGGATTTGAAGTTTTGCAAAAATATGATAAAAGTGGTTTTGGAATTGGTCAAACACATCAGATCCAATAACTTCTTTGTTTGTTGGATCTAAGGTCTGAAATCAGGTTTGGGAATAGTTTAGGTGATAAGCTATCTATTGGTTATCTGGTTGTTGAATTTGGTGGCTTATTGTGATTGTTATAGCTTATCAAAAGTTGCTGAAGTGGTCATTTGCATCAGCAAAGTGACCACCTCATTTTGTGCTTGCATTGTTTATCCTAGTGTATGCCTTGTGATTTTGCTGCTTAGAACTTGTTTATGTGCTGCTTGTGAGTGGATTTTGCTATTTGGTGTGCTTTGTATCTTGCTTATAAGCTAACTGGCTTATTAAGCCTTTATTGCCAAAATCTGCCATCAAAAGGTCAACTGACCTCTTGATTCACAAGGCCTCCTCCTTGAGTCCTTCACAAAATTTGCTTATAACAAGACCATATACCATTCCTGATCATTTGGTGAACTTTGGAGTACTTTGACTTTTGGTCAAATAAGCACATATTGGCTTATTTTTTAGAACTGCTTATTGGCACATGCAACAACTTAGTTTTTGTAATAGAAATCATTTTTCTTAGCTTAATATCAAATCTGGAAGGTTACAAGTCTTTTGGTTAAGCTTTTGCTAGAAAACTAGCTTATTTGGCTTTTTCAGCCAGCTTATTTGCTCTTACAGCTTATTCTACTTGGCTTTTTGTGATTTTCTTGATTGATTATTCTTAGTTAAGCTATTTGTGAGCTTTTGCAACAAACTAGAGCTTCCGAGGTGCCCTAATTCTCAAACCCGACTATTTTGTCTTTTAGTGAATTTTTACTTTGCTTATTTCTGGCTTATTGAGTGTGATTTTTCAAAACTTCTTTTTACGGATCTCATAAGCATCCCAAAAGAAGGTTGTATGTCAAATTAGAGCTTATGGCATTGGCTTATTGCTTAATGGGCTGAAAACCCAATAAGAATAAGCTGCTTGCTTAATAAGCTGTGATAAGCTCACATTTAGCTTTTGGGCCTTTAGAGTTTTGTTCTTAGAATCAAATTTTGAGTCAGATAGGGCTTTTCCAAGTCAATTGGGCCAAGTTTGACTTTTTGGGCCCAAAAGCCCATTAAGGTTGACTGTTTTTGGTTTTGGCCATTTGAGGGCCCAATAGGGGTATTCTGGTCATTTCACTTTGATTTTCTGATTATTTAGTTTTAAATAAACTAGTTTGCAAGTTTTTAGAATGTTTTAGAATTTTTATATTTTTAATAATATTTTATTATTATTTTATTATTAATTTTTAAATTTCACATTTTCCAACTTTTTGCATTTTTCTTAGCTTTAATACATTAAAATAGGAATTTAGCAACTTTTAGAATAATTTTATCACTTCCAGATCAATTTTTATAATTATTTTAAGTTTTAATAGTTTTTAAATCATTTTAAATAGTTTTTATTAGTTTAAAAATTTCTAAAAATTGTTTTTAATCTTTTTAGGTCATTTTAGAGGTTTACCAATTGAAAAATCTTTATTTGGGCTTTTTGATAATTTATTTGATTTTTAGGGCTTTAATTAGCATTTAAAAATTGAATATTTAATTATTTAAAAGGTTTGAAAAAGTTTTGATCATTGGTAAACTCATAGTTTATTTATTTTGATTTTTGGTGAATTTTTGGTAATTTTTAGAATTAATTTTTATTTTGGTAGTTTTTACGGATTTACGTTTGTCGTAGTAGTAATTTTCACGTCTTCGTCATCTTCTTTTCTCATCCCCTTCTAAACCAATCATTAATCACAAACATTTAACAAGTTTTTCAGACACATATACCTCCTTGGGAAACGAACTTCATAAGGGTCATTAACACTTGTTTTTTCCTAAAATCATTTGTTTAATACTTACCGCTCTTACGCACCTTTTCCTAAAGGTCGTAATTTACCACAATCAGCAATCCATATTTTATCCTCACATTTCAACTTAAGTGTGCAGGAGGACCTGCAAATAAATAAAACCGTCCTTGTATATATTGCATGTGTTTTTTTTTGTTTTATAGCATGCAGGAAAATAGCAAATTGGAGCTCTAAGCTGGATTTATCTCTCGAAGTCCCGCAATTTTCTACTAAGCCCCGAGAAGTTCTCGTTTCCCTTTGCATTTTTCCTATTTTTAATATTTTTTTCAGTTATTACCTCGAGGACGATGTTCAACTTAATTGTGGAGGAGGTGACAAATAGAAAAAATGAAATAATAATAAAAAAATATAATAAAATATCTCCATATCAAAACCGTTTTGAAAAAAACAATAAATATATATATGTTTTGTAAATAAAGTTTTTAGCAAAGCAAAAATCTCATTGATTGACATTATAATTTAACACAAAATCCATTTCCCAAATATGTGAGAAAAACTTAGCTTTATATTTCTCTATTTTGTGTGAAAGCCGATAATCTAGTATTCTTCAGAATTTGTGCTTGATCATCATTTACTAAACCACAGTGAGGTTAATTTATAGATATTTTCGAAAGGAAGCAAAATAAAATTCCCTTATATCATTTTATTTAAGCTACACTGGCTTACTAAAATATGTGGCACTCATAGGCATATGTTACATTATCCATTGTGCCAATATCCTTATATGTTATGCCTAACCACTTGTCAAGTTATAAAGTTTATGATTTGTTGTCTTAAAAAAATGTATGAAAAGAAAAAAAATATATAGTCAAGTATTCTAGTATAGTTTGTTCTATAACTTTGACAAAGGCATACACTTTTTGATCCTACACCCACATCATTTATCACGTTGTGCTTCTTTGAAAATTTATCTGGTGCTCACGCCAGAACGGTTATGTTTATGTGTCTTGTACAAACCTATGGTAGCTATCTATTTTATGACCGAGCTAATTGAGTGTTTCCTTACATTTACCTTTTTGTGAGTGACACGTGTGAGGTGCTAAAGTTATTTTGTCATTTGCTTTTGCTATTCATAATAATTAAATCATTTTCCTATAATACTTCACAACACTTAAAAGCATTTTTTAAAAATTGAATTTGTTTTCTCTCTTTGATTGCTTGAGGGCAAGCAATAGCTAAGTGTGGAGGAATTGGATAACGACCTAATTATACATATTCAACCTATCATTATAATGCCACTTTGTAGTATAAATAAGAGCTTCCGATACTTAATATGTTGTGTTTTATATGTAGATGTAAAGTATGAAGGAGCAAAGTGAAGATATACAAAGAAGGGGCCTCAATATACAATAAAGACAAAGTTATTAAAAGAAGATTATGAAATCGCCCAGAAGTGCGGCGCACAAAGTTATAAGTGCGGCGCACATTCACATCTCCAAAGTGCGGCGCACTTGAGGAGAAGTGCGGCGCACATTTGACCCCAGACAACACTATAAATAGAGGCCATTTCCATCCATTTTACACACACATCTCTCTCTCTCTCTCAATACTTCATAGCTCGAGTATTTTAGTCTTTCTAGTAAATTTTTAGTATTATCCACTTTTGGGAGATACTTTTAAGAGAGTATTCCACTCTTCGATTCTTGGAGGAACGATGCAATCGTGACACTTATGTACTCGTTTATTCAATCTAATCTAAGTATGATGTTCTCTTACTCTTTTCCAATTGTTACTTTGATTACTATGTTAGGCTAAGCTATTTGTGACTATATGGGTATGTGAATATAACTAGTGATGATGCTATGATATGATCCTTTATAAATGATTTCAAGCTAATGTTGTAGAACCATTTTACCTCCTAGTTCTACAAACCATATTTTATCTAAGTTGATTTGTTACGATAGTTTGGCGTTGAGAAACGCAAATTGTTATAATAAGTTTTCTAGAACTTGTCTATGGTCATGAATCTTTGGTTGGAGAAATCCGCTTAGAAACTTGATAAAATATTGAACTCGTTGGAAACTATTTTGAGCTTAATCGCTGAAATAAACATAAGTCTTGAATCAACCTAAGTAAATTGTGTAAACGCCATTTTGACGAAAAAGGATTGTCACACTTTACCTACATAAACATATCTCGATCATTATTATCATCATCACCAACTTATATGAACTATCCCATATTAGTCATATTTGTTATTATTGATATTACTTCAACCATTTATCTTTTCAATTGTTATCTTGATTACCAAAACGAAACTAAGTCCCAGCGAACGATCCTGGCTTACCACTACAAAGCTATATTACGAACGAAGGGGTATACTTGCCCGTGTTTGTCTTCTAGTCCCTTGTTTTTTATAAACCTTGTAATAAATTTCAGACTTGCAAAGGAACATCACCACCCTTCCCATTGACGAGATAGAGTTTGAACTTCGAGGCTTGGGTTATGATTTGCCCCCTGTTGGGCACTTAAACCGTTATACCAAACAACAATTTCCTCCATCCTGGAAGTTCCTCATTCATGTCATCCTTCAATGTTTGAGTCCCAAATGCTCTTCATTCAATGAAATCAACCGATATATCGGGAGTGCCATTGTTTGTCTTGCAAGAGGGCAAAATTATAATTTTTCAAAAATGATTTTCGATGGCATGTTTCACAACAAGGGTACAAGATGATTCTTGCGTATCCTAGATTTTTGCAAATGATTTTTGAAGTGCAAGGCTATTGTACTACGGACCATGATCATTTTTATAAAGTCCCTAAACAAAAGAAAACTGTGTTTGGCAACATGAATTCACCACCTTATAGATATTTGCCTCTTACCCCAGCTATGCAGGCTGTCATATTGGTAGCTGCAAACCCTCCACGACCACCACCATAACCTGCACACGACCATATTCCAGACCAACCACCATCACCCCAACATATGAATATAGATCCTTCCTCACCAGGCGCTGACATTCCCAATATCAACGATGATACCTCCAACCCCAACGCTGACACTCCCAATCTTGACGCTGACACCCTTCACCCACAATCCCAAACAGACGTTCATTCCTCTTTTTCTTAACCCTATCATTATAGCTTAGAAAAACGCCAATGGATTGCTGGAGTGTTCTCCTCCATTGGTCCTAGCCATGTTGGAGAGAGAACCACCAAAAGTGTGGTTGGTGCTATGGGTGAGGCTGGGACTAGTGGTACTCGCTTAGATGCAGGCCACGTCAGTCCCAACATCTTTAAGTCCACACCCATGCTCAATGAGTCTCTTATGGGAGGGAAACTTCCCATACTAGAGGAGGGCAGTATAGAACCCTTATCAGTAATGGAATTGACGATGGTTTGTATGAGCTTGCAAAAGCAAAATAAAAACCTTGTACAGGTTGTCAATGCTCAAGGCCGTGAACTCATTTCATTGAGGGAGCGGATAACTGTTTTGGAGGCTGCCAATGTTCGTACTAGGTAGGAGGATTCTTCCAAAGGGGAGGATGAACAGGTCCATGTTAGTGACAAAGGCTCACATCAAGGTGCTTCTTTTGGTAATTCGCTGGATGTAGCTGAAGCCCTTACAGGTTTGAAAGACAAACCAAGTTTTGATGCTTTACTGGTTACTCCTACAAAGTTGACATTTACAGAGATGATGGAGCAGTTCACAAAATCAAGCGCTGATAAGAACAAACCAAGCACTGACATTCAAGTTTTAGACGCTGATAAGACTGCAGATGTAGTTGGTGTATCCCAGTCATCAACTATCATTAAGGATGTGTCTACACAGGTACCATCAACTTCTTTACCTTCTATTGATGTATTTGATAAAGGTAAATGGATTATGGTAGAAGCAGAAGTTCCCAAGGATGCAACCTAGGTAAATTTTGATTCCATTTTGGCTGCAAAACTTGAGGAAAAGGAGAAGATGAAGACGAATACTATTGAGTCACAAATTTTGACTACTTCTGGAAGTAATAAGGAAGGCAATGATGGTGAGAGCACTGATTCAAGTGTGATGATACTTGAAGAGCATGAGAGACTAGAATATGGGGAGGAGTTGGGTTTGTAGAAGCTTAGAGAATTGAAGATGAAATTTGATTTGGATATACCTAAGATTGTTGAGCTTTTCTTTAAGTATGAATATGAAGTTTTGAGTGATCCAAATGTTTCTATGTCTGAGAAGATTTGGTGTCTTGAAGGGATATTGAAGTTGAAGGATGATCTTAAGGTATGGGAGAAGAATAAACCTAGCAATATCAAACTAGAATCCAAAACAGTAATGAGAGAATTGTATTATTTGCTGTTAAGGAATCATCAAACTGGGTGGACTTATGCAAAGTTTAGAGGTCTTAACTTTGAACAATTGGAGTGTTTGGCTTATCCTATTTGGGATTCTTTGTATAAGGATAGAACTTTTGAGCTGCTCTCAAAGGAAAGACAAGAGGAAATGGAGGAAGATATGAGGATTAAGAAGGCATCTATAGTTCCTAGGCAAGTGAAGAAAGGATTGCCAATTGAGTTTCTAAAGCTTGATCCATTAAATCCAAGTGAGGTTGTTTTAAGGAAGAGTATGAAGCTTTCTTCATTGGAGACTTCAAATTTTGTAGAAGTATTGCGTCTTGACTTTAGAAACCCCATAATTAACTATGAAGAAGATGCAAGTGGTTTTTAGAAGATCACCAGGACTGGTGATAAGGTACACACTTTCACTTCTTTCATGTCTATGTTTGCTAGTTTTGATAGAGAAGACTTGGTCGACTTGTGGTCGTTGATGAAGGCCAAGTATGAGATTGAAGAACCTACTTCAGTTAATGGAATAAAGATTTGGTCTACATTCAAGAGAATGAATGAGCCAAATGAAGCTGATCCAGTCTGGTTGGATCTGGACGCTATTAGTGGGATGATATGGCGTATCTACTCAGCTGCTGGTGTATATCATCTTAGTACATCCAATTTTTAGAATATCTTTTGGTTGATGCTGAATATCCTATGTCACAAGATGTTTTGAAGTTGATGATATCTACACCTCTGGAGGTTGATTATACCAGTGATGTTAGTAAGGATTTGGTTAGATTTATTTATTCCCTTATTAAGAAAGAAGATTAGTTTGTAAGAATCCTCCTTGTATTTTGTTTTTATTATGAAACTTGATTACTAGAGTAGATATCAAGTTTAGCGGAGGATTGTTGGGAATAAAAATAGCTAAGTCACTAGGACGCTGACAAGAAGAACTAGACGCTGACAAGAGATAATAAGGCGCTGACAGCTGGACACTGACAAGAGATATTGAAGCGCTGACAAGAAGAAGTTCAACCACTAATAAAATACTTAGTCTACACGTTTTGCACTTCTAGTAAAGATATGTTTGACATTGTATTTTCTATGTTTATCTTTACCTAAAATAGTTGATACGTAGACTCTTGTACAAGGTTCCTTATTCTATTAAAGGAGGCCTTTAGGTTTTAGTTAAATATATGTTTTCCACTTTCATTCTACGCAAGTTTTGATCATCAATCAAAGTGAAAGTTTGGGTTATTCTGTTTTGTGTGTTCTTGTTCTAAGTGTTAAATTCCGCATAGTACATAGATTTTTTCATAACACAAAGTTTCTCTAAGTGTTAATCTTGATCTAATCTCGTTAACACAAAGCTAATCGATCTAAGTTTGGGATCAACACTTATTAAGTCCATCAACGATAACCCAAATCGCATCATGCATCCTTTTTGTCTACGGAAGACCGGTAACAAAATCCATGGTGATCTTGTACCATTTCGACTCTGGAATGTCTAACGGTTGTAGTAGACCACTAGACCGTTGATGCTCGATCTTAACCTGCTGGCAGGTAAGACATTTGGAGACATAAGTAGCAACACCTTGTTTCATACCACTCCACCAAAAGTACTGCTTGATGTCGTGGTACATCTTGGTCGAACCAGGATGAATGGATAATGGGGAGCTATGAGCTTCAGCTAATAATGCTTCCCTGAGTGCAAGATCATCAGGAACACAAAGTATGGTGCCCTTCCATAAGATACCATCATCATCTAACCGAAACTCCGTCTGCTGATCCAAGTTCCGAATGATCTCCCAAATTTCACGATCATAAACCTTCAATAGCTTTAACCATCTTCTCTGACTCATGTTCAGCTCACGTTGAGTGAAGATGTATTTCAGGTTCTTGTGATCTGTGAAGATATCACATGATTCTCCATACAAGTAGTGCCTCCATATCTTCAATGCAAACACGACTGCTGCAAGTTCCAAGTCATGCGTAGGGTAGTTCTCCTCATAAGGCTTAAGCTGCCGTGAAGCGTACGCAATCACTTTCCCATGTTGCATGAGAACACAGCCAAGTCCCTTCCCTGAAGCATCACTGTAGATTTGAAATCCACCTGTACCAAATGGGAGAGTAAGAATCGATCCAGATACTAGCTTCTGCTTTAGGTCTTCGAAGCTCTTCTCTCTTTCTTTAGTCTAGAAGAATTTCTCCCCTTTCCGCATCAGTTTGGTCAATGGCAGTGCTAAACGGGAAAAGTTCTCCATGAACCTACGGTAGTAACTAGCTAAGCCTAGGAAACTACGAACTCCAGTCGCTGATGTCGGTCTTGGCCACTTGGTAATAGCCTCAACCTTTGTTGGGTCCATGGTTATTCCTTCTGCTGATACAATGTGGCCTAGAAACGCCACCTTGTCTAACCAGAACTCACACTTGGAGAATTTGGCATACAACTGCTTTTGGCGAAGTACCTGTAGTACAGTACGAAGATGGTCTTCGTGTTCCTCCTTTGACTTAGAGAAAATCAGAATGTCGTCAATGAAGAAAATGACGAACTTGTCCAGGAACTCATGGAAGATACGGTTCATCAGATCCATGAAAACAGCTGGAGCATTAGTAAGGCCAAATGGCATGATTACGAATTTGTAGTGCCCATTGCGTGTACGGAAATCAGTCTTGGCGATGTCCTGCTCTTTAACCCGTAACTGATGATAACCTGACCTTAGATAAATCTTGGAGAAATGTTTGGCCCCTTGGAGTTGGTCAAACAAGTCATCAATGCGTGGCAACAGATATCTATTATTGATGGTGATCTTATTGAGCTCACGATAATCTATGCACAAACGCATATTGTCGTCCTTCTTCTTTACGAACAGAATAGGTGCGCCACTTGGAGAAGCACTAGGTCGAATGAAACCACATTCCAAAAATTCCTACAGCTGTTCCTTTAACTCCTTCAACTCTATGGTAGCCATGCGATAAGGAGCCTTAGAAATTGGCTTAACTCCTGGGAAGAGCTCAATATTAAACTCTACTTCATGAGCAGGTGGTATGCCCGGGAGTTCTTCTGTAAACCTGTATGAAAATTCTGACAAGATCGGCTGATTCTGGATGGATGGAGATTCAACCTCCAAATCATGAATAGTAGCAAGATAGCCCTCACAACCACGTGCTTGTAAGGTTGAAATTATTTGTACAGACCTTCCGGGTACGAACCCGTTGTGAATGTACTCTGGTGCATTTACATTACCGAAGATGGCCTGATATGTATGGCAGTCAATGGTGGCGTGATGTTTGGATAGCGAGTCCGTGCCTAATATCATGCTAAAATCGCACATATCCAATGGAAGTGTGTCAACAGGACGAATCTTGTCATCAAACTCTAAGGGAAGGCTCTTGTACCCATGGGTTATGCGTACAGAGTCTCTTAAAGGCGTGGAAATATTTAATACATTCTCTAATGGCATAGGGATATCCTAACATTCTTGGCATAAGCAGTAGAAATGACCGAGTGAGTAGCACCCGTGTCAAATAAAACACATGCAGCTTGACCATACATATACAAGATTCCAGTGATGGTACATGTAGACTTGTTGGCCTGATCGCGAGAAGTCGTGTACACCCGCCCACTAGTAGGAGGTGACTTAGAGTCGGCATGTCCAGATGTTCTATCCATCTCGCCCTTGCGGCAGTCCTTCATGCGATGACCAGTAAGGCCACACTTGAAGTAAGCATCACTGTCGCGGTGACATGGCCTTGGGTGCCTACGGTTGCAGGTAGTGCAGAGAGGGTGAGTATACCCTCCAACAGGTGCCCTTGCTGGCTGGGAGCCTGTTCAGAAAAGGACACATGAGACATGGTTTATAGGTACAACAGGACAATGCGGAAAATCAAAAGACGTAATACAAGTTATAGCTGTACGGTTAGGATGTGAACCACTACGGTCCTGCTCCCTTCCGTTACCATGATTCCTGGTAGAAGATGCTAAATTGTCAGAATTTGAATCATAAACGTGTAACATAAGAAATGAGTAAGTTTAGGGACCTGCTGCTGTTGGAGTTGCCAGCGTTGTTATGGTAATTATCATTACCGCCACCCCTATCCGTAGCAGAACGGTCTTGAGTCTGACCGTTACCCTTGGGCTGAGTAGCTTGTTGCTGAGTAACCGGTTGAGACCGGTCCCCAGTCTTCTACCTCTTCTCGGCTCTCTCTACTTCACCGAATTCCTCTCTCTGCTGCAGCATCTCCAGTTTACGTGCTACATCGGCTACTTGTGCCACCGTATTGAAGGTAGAACACACCATGTTGTTGGAGACCGATGTACGATGAGCCCAACGAAAGTGGTGTGCTTGCTCTTTGGCAGTACCTACAGCTGCGCTAAGGTAACCAGCCAAACGAAGAAAGCGCTGCATGAACTCCTGGCTGTTCTCCCCAGCTCTCTGCCTGATCCCGTGGTACTCCCTCTTCAGCTTGTCTTGCTCAGCCTTGGGGAAGAACTGTCCCATCACTAACTCCCTGAACTGAGCCCAAATCAAGCCAGCCACCCAATTGTCACCTCCCTCAGACTGCTTCACTGCCTTCCACCATCCCAGTACGTCATCTTCGAACTTGTAACAGGCCAACCTCGACTTGAAGACGGGGTTGCAGCCCATTGCATCAAATATCTTCTCGATATGAGCTAACCAGCTTTCAGCCTTACAGGGGCTGTCAGTTCTCTCGAAAGATCGAGGACGTTTCTTGTTGAATCTCTCCACTCATGTGACCAATGTTGATGGAGGAGGAGGAGGAGGATTAGGATGCTGGTGTTGGTGCTGATTGTTGGCAGCTTGCACCTCGGCCCTGATATTGTTCCTCAGCTGAGGAAGCAGAGCCTGCATCGCAGCTTGGACTGCTGCATTGAGTTGTTCCTGCTCGTGTGTAAGAACCATCTGACAGTATAAACAAAATGCATGATCAAACTGATAAAACATAATATGTATACATGAAAAAAATTATGCCAATAAATCATGAGAATAAATTTATGCATGAAAACAATGTAGGAATGCATGAGGCAGTTTTTAAAAACTTTTATATGCGCGAGGGTAAACGCATATGGTCAGTTCACCTAAACAAAAGACATGGTGAGGGGACGCCTATGGGTCGGTCCCAAAGTTAAAAGTTTCGATAAAAGCACATGCGACTATATAGGGCCAGTCTTGTACCAACCATTACTTAGTCATAAACCTGCGACAATGACATGTGACATAAATGCATGAAAACAATGAATGCATGAAAACTGACTGTCAGTTCTAGGAAGACCATAGTGACTACCCACTAATCACAGGTCATGTTTTGACAGCCTACATGTCAAAGCTTTAGCTCTGATACCATAATTGTAACACCCCATTTTGGTAAATGGAATGTCACGCGTGATTATGGCGTGTCATCAAAGCATACAAGGCAAATGTCTTAATAACGTTAAATGACCATGAAAGGAAATACCGGAAACAAACATTGGTACCCCAAGTATAAGCTCATCACACACAAACTTAAGTGCTGCAAAGGAAAAGGACTAAACAATGTCCAAAGAAATAAGTAGAAAAAAGTATGATGAAATGCATAAAGTAGAGACGCCTAGATAGCTTCCAATCCATATGCACGTACGCTTAAAGTCTACGAGCGCCTTTGAGTACCTGCCTTTTGGGAACATGAAAGGAAAACGGATGATCATAACGCTCAGTGCACGGGTTTACAAGCATAGCATGTAATAACATAAGCATAAAGACTAATAGCAGTGGAAAAGTATAATTATTAAGCAAACTAGAATAATGTTCATAAAACTGGTTTTATAGTTTGAAAAGACTTATGTTTTTATGTAAAATCTGTATTAATTATCCAAATATCCCATATAGGTCATGAGGTTCCACCGTGCATTAATACTTGGAGGGGAGACCTCGTCATGCAATTAGAGGGGTTGCCTTTATTTAAATAGTGTGGGTAGGAGGGATCAACTCCTAGTGAAGGATGCAAGGCACACATCGTAATCACTATGATAATACTAGTAAACATGTAACTAGGATGCACCCATACGCCCCACATGATAATATAATATAATGATCAGAACTGAAAAGGGACGCCACGAGCAATCACTTTGCCGTGGGGAAGTCATAACACTGGTGCCTCCAGTGTTATGGTTATGTTACCTCCATAACTAGGTGACACTGGTCATGCATGTATATGGCTAATATAGGATTTTGCAATTCTTTAAAGATTATTTTTTTTTGTTCCTCGACTCGACTCGAATTGATATCCAATTTATACGTAAGATTAATTGTTCTTGGTTAAAAGTACTTTGTTTAGTATTTAAAAACTCTAAACTATTCAAGCTAATTAAAAAGAAAATCTTTAATTAAAAACACTTTTTCACTATTAAAAATTCGAATTAAACAAATTAAACAAATCTATCTAAAACTATTTTTACTAATTTAAAAAAATAAAACTATTTAAACAAATTTAAAAAAAACTATTTTAAATTTAAACAAAACGTAAAACTAATTTTATAAAAAACTAAATTAATTAAAAACTAATTTTAAAAACTAACTTTAAAACTAATTTAAATTTCTAAAAGTTATAAAATATTTTTATTTTATTTTTTATACTTTGAAACTATTTAAAAACTAAAAGTAAATTTAATTGAAATTATTAAAATAAAAACTTGTATTTAAACTAATTATTAAAACTGACAGCTAATTAAAAAACCTATATTAACGACCACGGTAATAATTAAACCAAAAGAGAGCTTAGACGAGATGGTTATCACGTTGGGTGCACGAACAGGAGGTCATGCGTTCGATTCTAGTAGTGGACAATTTTTTGGATGATTTTTTTATTTTTTTTAACAAGCTGAACGAAAACCCAGGTGAAAGTAATCACTTGTTGGCTGCTATTTTGGACAGGTAAATCAGTACTAAACCAATAGACCAATGAGCAGAACCTCAGAAAAGAAAATGCAACAATTCTAAATACTTGAATCAGCAAAAATGAACCATCTAAGCAATATAATCAAAACCTCAACAACTTAAAACAAAACAAGTCAATACCAGTTTATAGTAGATTAAATCAGATCTTAAACCAAAGCAAACTAAAATCAAAATCAGCTCTAAAAACAGATGAATATCAACTTAATTCAAAACTTATTAACTAAAACAATATGCACCCTAACTATATCAGCTAAATAGAACAAACTCAGCAATAATAATAAGCAGATAAGAAAAAACAGACTATTATCAAATCCTTTAGACAATAAATTTAAACTACTAGTACTCAAAATCAAATTATTAACAATGCCCTAGCAATCTAAAATATATATTATAGCTAACTTTTAAAACAAGATCAAATCATATTAACTAGAATCTAAAACTCAGATCAACTAAAACAAAAGAAGCTTCAAGTTATCAAATAACCAATATCAACCAAAGCAAGTTCAGGAATAAATTACACAATCAAAACAGATTTATCTAAAACATGTAAATGAAATAACAAGTAAAAACTGTAAGTGAACCTTGTGACGAATCCTTTGAGCAGTAGAGCGACGTTGAGCCGTCTATGAAACCAAATCGAGACCACCTTAACCAAACATCATCGAACCATCAACAGCAAACCATCATTCTCTCGAACCAGATTTAATATAAACTTCCTAGTGGGGGAAAATTCTTCCAATATTTACTTTATTTATTCAAAACAAGCTATTAATTAACTTCATTAAATAAAATGAAAGTTATTATAACCAAACATATAATAGATTAAATTGTAAATAAAAATTACTTAACAGAAAATAAGGCACGATTTAAATGAAAATAAACTTTTATTAATATTAAAAAGAGATTACAAATACTGGAAAGGAAAAATTACAATTAACCTAAAAACTATTTAGCATAAAATAACTAGGAAAAATATAAATTGAACAGAATAGAAATTACAATAATGGGGGTTTTATAGGCAAACCCTAAAACTTGCTGAGGAAGGATTGGTGAGCACGATCTACAATCTTGATCGTTCATTATACATCTTTTCTTCTCTTTCTTCCCAAAGCTTAATCAAATGGCTGAAACTCACTTACGTGCACACGGATCGGCAGGTTGGATTGGATGTGTGTTTCTTGTTCTTCTTCGATGCTGATGTGTATTTAGATGATTGGAT
This sequence comes from Glebionis coronaria, assembly GCA_025667525.1. Taxonomy (NCBI): domain Eukaryota; kingdom Viridiplantae; phylum Streptophyta; class Magnoliopsida; order Asterales; family Asteraceae; genus Glebionis; species Glebionis coronaria. The sequence continues at coordinate 311,581 of JANFOE010000114.1, read as the reverse complement.
GATTGAGGAGAGTGATGTGTATTAGCCAATCACATGAGAGAGATGAGCTACGTCACTGGATGCCCTCCATCTTCTTGATCCGAAATACTAGGGAATTAATTCCCTTGCGTGAATAACACGCGCCTCACAAAAGTAAAAAGCCCCAAAGTAATTTATTAACTAGGGTTTGGGTAATAGTAAAGTTACAGGTTTTGGGGGTGAGGGTAAATGGATGTATCTGGTTATTGTCTTTTGGGAGAGAGAAGGGTAAACATTGTTTTTAACGAATGAAAGGGACGTGGTGAATTTGACCAAGTGATACCAAATAGCTTTTAACCGTCCCATGGTTTTTAACCCTAATTGGGTCATGTAAAACCAAAACACTTCCCTTGTTTATTAATTTTTTCAAGACAATGGGCTTGCAGCCCATTACACTCCGTCCGTCTCATAGAAAGTTTATTAGGGCCTTGTATTGGGCTTGTTTTCATCAAGGTAAATAAGTTGAACCCCTTATTGGGATTTTGAGCCCAATAACCAAAAGTGGGGCCCACAAGGCTTAAATGTCTTCATTAAGATTAAATCCACTAAAAACGGATTCGTTTTTGGCTTTGTCGATCTTTTCTTCAAAGTCGTGTCGATTTTGCCGGTTTTAGTGATCTTTGGTACACTTTTGGTTCTTTGACTTTGACTTTGTCTCTTTCTTTGACTTTTCTTCAAGAATTGACCGTGAAATCCCGTGTTTTCTTTCCTTTTGATCTTTTGTACCTATTTCACACAAAAACACAAAACCACGCGTAATTCCGACTTTTACGATATTAAACACGTGATTAGGTCTTGTTTTTCATTGATTTAAGTGGTAAAAGGATACGTCTTTACACATTTATTAAATCTCCTACACTTGACCATTGCAATGACCCCATGCAATGCATAATTTTAAAGCATAAAGTTACATTTTCCTCATAATTAACCCATCTTGGCCTTTATTAAGATATACTATTACTACTACAATAAAAAGAAACTAAAGGACGATGAAAAGATAAAAACGTTTTTTCAAGGAAACAAAGTTTACAATAATTTCCATTAATTTTGAAATTGTTTGATGGAAGAAACTCGTAAAGAAATCTAAGACCTAAATTAGGGCTTTGGTGTCATGAATATTAATCACCCTCAAGTTTCACGTTCCCCATACCTAGCTTAAAAATGAGATCGTTGTTTACCATAAGTTCTTAAGTTAAATATAAGACAATTGTGTAATACTCTTTCTCCAATTCCTAAGTTGTATCTCTAGATTTTAAAGATTGTCATTCACCCGTAGGCTTATTTGACTTATTTAATAGTTATTAGTCCAAAAATGAAGGCAAAACGGTGCAAACCCGACACTCAGAACCTAACCTCGTCCTCAAAAACGTTGTCACTAAAGTAAGCCCACATCAAGGATAATTTAACACGATTTGGGGAATAAATTCCTGGATCTGAAATTTGGCCAATAGTACTACTTATTATTTATTCCTCCAAAGTCATGTAGACTTTATGTGGAGTTTAGAAAGTTCATATCATATACCCTTAGGCTCTTTAAGATGTAAAAATTCTCCTTATCTAGGGTCCACACCCTAAGGCTCCTTGAACCATAAACAAGGGAATTGATTTTTGATCAACTTTTTTTCAACACTTACCATGCCATACACCCTAAGGCTCTAATTACAAGGTTCGTGCTACATGCCCCACACCCTAAGGATCCTTGAGGTCATGTTTTAATCTTACTCTTTCTTTATTTATGATATATATATTAGGCCAAATTCCGTGGTCCCATGGTCTGAATACCTCATACTTAGTGGCTATGAGCCACCTTAGTCGGAAGTCCACAACGCTGGCACCCTCAATGTGTTCATGCTTTAATTACAAGGAGATAAAAGATTTGGCTAAGAGCTAAGATATCGAATCTACACCGCAAAAATCCTCATTTATTAAGCAATTAAATATACAAGCGAGAAGAAAGAGCCACAAAAACTCATATAAGCAAGAGTTAACCGTTAAACTTATTATCAACTCTATCATCTCTCGTTCTCCACAATTTAAAATCTCAAATAATGAGACTCGTGGATGCTTAGCCTAATAAACCAATTAAGGTCCATATGGTTAAGGATACTAGCTAGAGTAAACTTGGATAAGTAAATTCGGGTTGAATCAAAATATTCACGACGGGCCTAATACATCAAAGATATCTAAACTTGTTAAAACCATTTTATTTATTTATTTATTTTTGACTTTTTTTCTTGAAATAGAATTTATTCATACGATGCGATGACAAAAGGAATAAAAGAAAATAAATGGAAATACTACTAGGCCAAAATAGATCAAAAATTTGAAAAACGTTGAAAATTTTTAATTTTCCGGTTAAATGAGGTCAAATTCATGGAAAAGCCCACTAAAATTCGATAGAAGTCCCCCTACACTTAATATAAACATTGTCCTTAATGTTTAAGCATGTGGGAGAATAAACTCCCATACACTTTGGACATTGAGTGTGTTGTTTAAATCGAGCTAAGGAAGAGACAACTAAAGTGATTACATTTATTCAACTTATTTATATACATGTATGAATCACATAGAACCGGGTACACGGGAACACGGGATCACGGGTCGCGTCAAAAACACCAAAAGTGGATCATTCAAGCACGCATCCGTTCACAACATCACAACACAAACAACCTACTTGGCTCCCCCTACACTTATTGGTGGAAATGGGTGAAGATGAAAAGGGTGGAAAAGATGGAAAAGGTAAAAATCTAACCTAGTTATACGATGCTTGATTTATTTATCACGAGTCTCTATCTCGACTCGATTTCCCGAATTAATTCAAGGGAAACATGGAGAGGGATGGAATCATCTCATGAGAGATGTCCTCTCCAAAGTACAACTTAACCCGTTGGCCATTCACCTTAAAGTTGGGCCCATTTGGTTGGGATAACTCAATGGTGCCATAAGGGAAGATTTGGGCCACGGTGAATGGACCGGACCAAAGGCTCTTAAGTTTACCCGAAAAGATTTTCAACCGAGAGTTAAAGAGTAAAACTTGATCACCAACGTGGAACTGTCGGTTCTTAATCTTGGAATCATGAATGAGCTTAGTCTTCTCCTTGTAGATTAATGAATTCTCATAAGCGTCATTCCTAAGTTCATTTAGTTCATTGAGTTGGATTTTCCTAATATCACCGGCTTTGTTTATGTCAAAATTAGCCCATTTCAAGGCCCAATAAGCCTTATGCTCCAACTCAATGGGGAGGGGGCACGCCTTTCCCTACACAAGGCGATAAGGAGTACAACCTATAGGTGTCTTATAAGTGGTACGGAAAGCCCACAAAGCATCATCTAATTTATCGGCTCAGGAGGCACGATGCTCTCCCACGGTACGCTCTAAGATTCGATTAAGTCCACAGTTGGAAACCTCGGCTTGACCATTAGTTTGTGGATGATACGCGGTGGAAAGTCGGTGATTGACACCATACTTCTCCATGACTCGTGCGAAATGATCATTGCAAAAATGAGTCCCGCGATAACTAATAATAGCATGAGGCACACCGAATCGAGCAAACAATTGTTTCAAGAAATTCACAACCACCCTTGCATCGTTAGTAGGTAAAGCCTTTGCTTCAACCCATTTTGATACGTAGTCAACGGCTACGAGGATGTACTTGTTCCCTTTGGATGATGGAAATGGCCCCATAAAGTCGATGCCCCATACGTCAAAGATTTCACATTCTTGTATGAAATTTTGAGGCATCACATTTTTATGTGTGTTCTTGCCTTGTCTTTGGCAAGAATCACAATGCTTAACCATTTAATGAGTGTCATGATAAATGGTGGGCCAATAGAATACGGAGTCGAAAACTTTCTTAGCGGTGTAGTTAGGACCAAAGTGACCACCGGTGGGTCCTTTGTGGTAAGCTTCAAGGATTAGTAAAGTCGCCGGCCCATCAACACATCTACGAATGATTAAGTCCGCACATTGCTTGAAAAGATAAGGTTATTCCCAATAGTACATTTTTACGTCTTTAAAGATTTTTTTCTTTTGTTGAGACGTTAACCCTTTGATAAGAACACCACCCGCCAAATAGTTTGCAATGTCTGCAAACCATGGGGTATCATCAAGATTGGAATTAATAGACATTTAGGTCTCAAGGGGAAAAGATTCATTAATCTCTTGATTTGGAAATTCCCCTTGATAAGGATCCTCAAGTCTACTAAGATGATCTGCGGCTAGGTTTTTCGCTCCCTTTTTATCATGAATTTTGATTTTAAATTCTTGTAGGAGCAAAACCCAACGAAGGAGTCTCGGTTTAGCATCTTGCTTGGTCAACAAGTATTTCAAGGCGGAATGGTTGGTGTAAACAATGGTGGTGGAAAGCACAAGATAGGGGCGGAATTTCTCAAAAGCATACACTACAGCTAAAAGCTCTTTTTTAGTAGTGGTATAATGCAATTGAGCCCCCGTCATTGTTTTGCTAGCATAATGGATTGGTTGGAAGTGTTTGTTAACTCGTTGACCTAAAACCGCTCCTACCGCAAAATCACTAGCATCGCACATGAGCTCGAAAGGTAACTCCCAATTTGGAGAGACTAAGACCGGTGCCTTAGTTAATTTACCTTTAAGAAGTTCGAAAGAGTCAAGACAATCTTGAGAAAAGATGAAAGGAGCATCTTTCTCTAAAAGATGAGTCATTGGACGAGCTATTTTAGAGAAATCTTGGATGAAACGTCGATAAAATCCCGCATGGCCTAAAAAACTTCTAACTCCTTTGACGGTGGTAGGTGGAGGAAACTTAGCAATGACGTCAACTTTAGCACGGTCGACTTTGATACCGGATTTTGAAAATTTGTGACCGAGGACGATGCCTTCTTTTACCATGAAATGAAATTTTTCCCAATTAAGAACGAGACGAGTGTCTTCACACCGTTTAAGCATACGTTCAAAATTGGCAAGGCAAGAAGAGAAAGAATCACCATAGACCGAGAAATCATCCATAAAGACATCCATAGTTTCTTCAACCATCTTATGAAATATTGCCATCATACACCTTTGGAAAGTCGTGGGAGCATTGCATAAGCCGAAAGGCATTCTTTTATAAGCAAATGTTCCATAAGGGCAAGTGAATGTGGTTTTCTCTTGGTCTTTTGGATCGATAGGGATTTGAAAATATCCGGAAAAACCATCTAAGAAGCAATAGTAATCATTACCCACTAAACGCTCGAGCATTTGATCCATGAAAGGAAGAGGAAAATGATCCTTGCGAGTGGCATCATTGAGCTTATGATAGTCTATGCAAACTCGCCAACCCCTTACAAGTCAAGTAGGAATCAACTTGTTGTTTTCATTGGGAACAACGGTTATTCCGCCTTTCTTAGTCACACAATGGACGGGACTAACCCATGGCGAATCCGAAATAGGGTAAATCATGCCGGCATCTAGAAGTTTGATAACTTCTTTCTTAATGACTTCATGAATTTTTGGATTAACCCTTCTTTGATTTTGGATTGCGGGTTTAAAGTCATCTTCCATGAGAATTTTATGAGTGTAAAAGTTAGGATCAATTCCGCAGATGTCGGAGATTTTCCAAGCAATTGTTTTCTATGATTTTTAAGCACATCGATAAGTCGAGATTTTTCATCCTCTTTTAAGTCCTTGGCAATAATGACGGGTAACTTATCATTCTCTTCTAAGAAAACGTATTCTAAATGAGATGGTAAATCCTTAAGCTCTAAATCCGATGAACTGTCGGTGGAAGGCTTAGTCAAATTTGGATCATTGTTTGTAATTTACTTAGGAGTATGTGGAGAAATATGATCCTCATTGAGAAGTCTCTCAATGGTACGAATGTCTTCTTCCCAATCGGTGGGAGAATCGTCATATTTTAAATCCACGTCCCCTAAACTTGCCTCAAATTCTTGTAAAAGAAAGTCACTTTCTCCAAATGGAGTCAATGATGGAGCAATAGAAGCTATGGTCTCAACATGAGGTAAATGAGAAATCCCGCTCTTACAAGCCTCGTGAAAATGTTCTTCACATGCTTCGTCGAGCACATCGATGTATTACACGGATTCGGGCTCATCGAGAAGTTTGGAAAGTTTACCCATGGTAAAGACGATTTTATCATCCCCTACCCTCATGATAAGCTTACCCGCGGCTACATCAATAAATGAACGCCCGATCCTCAAGAAGGGTCGTCCCACAATTAAGGGAACATGGGGATCCATCTCATAGTCGACTACAACGAAATCAGCGGGAAAAGTGAATTTGTCGACTCCTACAAAAACATCCTCGGCTATCCCCACCAGATAAGCAACCGTACGGTTAGCTAATTACAAAGTCATACGAGTGGGGACTAGCTCGGGTAAAGATAATTGTTTCCACACGGACAATGGCATAAGATTGATACTCGCTCTGAGATCCGCCAAGGCCATACAATTCTCAACACCCGGAAAATTACAAGGAATAAGGAATCGACCAGGATCTCCTACTTAACCGGTAATTTTCTCAAAAGAACCTCGGAACAATTCTCATTCAATTGGGTATTGGACATATCGAGCAACTTTTCCTTATCACTTAAAAGGTCCTTAAACATCTTAGCATACTTAGGCATGTGAGCGAGAGCCTCGGCAAAGGTGATATTAAAATTCAATTGTTTGAACATTTTTAGGAAGTTTGAAACTTGAATATCATCCTTATTCTTTAATTTCTCTTTCCTCAACCTTGAGGGATAAGGTATATTGGGTTGAGATGAAGGCTTTAGAGTGGATTGCTCACTCACATCCTTTGGTGGAGGAGGAGTAGAAATGGAAGGTGAAGGAACCGGTTTGGGAACCGAAGGTGTGGTATAATATTTAGGTTAAGGTGGAACGTAAGTTGTAGACGAAGGCATAACGGGTGGTATGTCACAAGTAGAAGGTGAAGGAGGGTGGGTAGAAGAAGAAGGAATCTCGGGTCCTTGTTTAGGTGGGGTATAAGATGGTTCTTCGGTGGTCTTACCTCTTCTTGTAGTGATGGCATTAACGTTAGCCCTAAGATTGGTCACGGTGTTAGAAGGGAGGGCACCTTGGGGACGAAGGGTTTGAATCATTTGCAAAAATTTCTTATCGGTCGATTCTTGCATTTCTCTTATGATTCGCTCATGTTCGGTTATTTTTTGTAGAACCAAGTCCATTTGAGGATTATGCATGTTCATTTGATTATACCCTTGATTATGAAAACCTTGGTTTTGATATTGATTATAATTTTGAAAACGTTGATTAAATCCTTGATTTTGAAAACCTTGGTTATTAAATCCTTGATTTTGATTATTAAACCCTTGGTTTTGCCCTTGAAAATTCCCTTGATTTTGATTAAAAACCCTTGTATTAGAATTCCCTTGAAAATTACCCCGTTGAGGACCTTGGTTCCTATTTTGGGCGGGTGGGGGTGGTCTTTGTGGAGCTACAAAACCCGGGGGAGCCAAATAGTTATTAGACTTATAAGACAAATGGTTAACATCAACATTTGGTTTGAAATGAACACGCTCATTTTCATTGTTGTTATAAGCATAAACTTCGAGTTGTTGATTATAAACCTTGTCACAATTATAATACGAATGTGGTCCACCACAAGTCTCACACGTTTCACAAGTCTCCTTTAAGGCATTTACTTGCACATTGTTCTTAACATGTAGAGCAATGTCGGTCATGATTGAAGTAAGCTTGTCAATTTTCTTGTCGGCCTCACTAGTACTAGCACTTGCCGTAGTAGCCCTAACACTCTTGGTTTGTACTTTTGCCTTGTTTTCAATAATTGCCCAAGCCTCGTTCATGGATTTCACAAGAATATTACCCCCCGCGACACTATTAAGTGAGTTTTGGTCATTAAGAGTTAAACCATTGTAAAACGTATTGATTTGATGCACTTTTGTAAAACCATGTTGTGGACATTTTCGTAAAAGCTCCTTAAAACGATCCGAAGACTCACTAAACGTTTCCCCATATTGTTTTTCAAAGGTAATGATGTCATTCCTTAAAGAGGTGGTCCGTGATGGTGGGAAAAAGTAGTTAATGAACTTGGTCTCTAAATCAATCCATGTGGTAATACTTTGGGGTGGTTCCTTATCAAGCCAAATCCGCGCTTGTCCCTCGAGGGAAAAAGGAAAGAGGAGTAAACGAATGGCCTCTTGCGGCACCCCATTGTATTTGACGGTGTTTGCCAATTGTATGAAACGTTTTATATGAGCGTGTGGGTCATCATTAGTACGGCCTAAAAATGGTGTAGCGGAAACCATTTGAATAAAACCCGATTTTTAGTTAAAAATTATTCGCTCCAATATCCGACACCACAATCGCGTCATCATTTCCTTCAACGTGAGATTGTAGAATCTCAATCATTGGTCGATTATCCGTTTCCATCGTGTTGTTAAAAGCTCGATTCTCGAGATCGGCTTGATTGATGGTCTTTTTGTTGTTCTTCTTCTTTTTGGAAGAACTAGAAGTATTTGGTACACCACCCGGTATGTGTGCACGCGCGCGAGTGCGCATACAACTAAACTTAAGGAATGAGGTAGGAGACCTCGGTCGACTTTGAGAGGAAAGGGATTATCCCTCTCGAGGTTCAATATTAAAAAGCTACAAAAAAATATATACGTAATACTACTTGAGTTGGCAAACCAATAATCGGCCGTCCCTCTCAATATACGCACAAGCAAGCGGGGAAACGAGGTGGCACAAAGCACTTTAAAACCTTTTTCCTTAGACGGCCTTTTATAGCGCGTCGCCTTATACCCACCTTATAGTTTGTATAAATCGAGTTCAAACTTTTTACTAGTATTTATCTATTTTGCCTTGATTTTTTGTTTTGGATTCGAATACAATAGCTAGGTGATGAAATCTCAACTAAGGTCTTATTTAGAAGCAGATAAATTGATTGTTCTACGTAATATAATATAGTAAAAGAAAAATCTTTTTGTATTTTTTTAGAAAAATATATATTAACAATAAAAAGCGAAAGAAATCGAAATAAGAAAAATAACAATGCTTTACAGCAAGTGACTTATCATTCCAAAGCTACGAATACCTTTATAGATATCAGATATAAATCCACTTCTGAAGTTCCTTAAATTCATGATCAGCAGATTATTCCAGAGTTCCCAGATGTAATTTCAGAAAGTTTTCAAAAAATTCCTTCCTAACCACGAGACATAATTTAACATCGAGCTAGTCTCAAGAACAGAACTTGTTTCCAAAACTCTTTATTGTAGGGCTTCAACTAAGTTAAAAGAGTTGCAGCAATTGCTGTGAGAGTTACCGGAACGAGGATTTATTCGCCCTAACGCACCACCAGGACGTGCACCGTTTCTGTCTATCAGGGAGAAGGCCGGTAACCTGAAATCATGTATCGACCACCAAAGTTTATTTTTTTGACAAGATCACTATTCATAAACGATATTCATTCCACGAATATAAGGTTTACCCGACCTGCTATGATGTCTAAAATATTTTCCAGAACAATTCACGATCATGCCACCATCAGTGGTGAGAGAAGGAACATGAGATTTTCCAGACTGCTGTTGCACACGTTATAGTCTCTCTAAAAAATTTGACTTATACTTATGAGCTCCCTAATACTCCAGCTATAGTATAAAATTTATGAATAAAATTGTTCCCATGACTTCTCAGACAAAACCGTCAGTATATTCATTGATAACATTCTGAGCTGCTAATTTCTAAGAGAATTACTAGAGAATCGTCTTCTCACAGTTGTACAGAATCTTCGATAGGAGAAAATTATATAAGCAGCTTCCCAGATGCGAATTCCGGTTGAACACGGTGGCATTTCTGAACCACCCTATTTCAGCAGAAAGAAATTCCAGACAATCCTGCAAAGGTGAGGGCCATCACCTGATGGTCCTGACCGACGCCTGTGAACGAAGTTCAAAATTTTCTAGAACTCAATTGACTGTTACCGCAGAAATTGCCGACAGTTCTCCCTAAAAATTTCTTCCATGGCTATTCAAATAGATTTCCACCAGAATGTTCCATAGTCCCAGACAGGATGTTGATAGAAGCAGTATTACACATTGATGCAGCTATGTTCATATCTAGATGCCTGACATACCGCAAGTTCGATATAGAACGCCGTCATGTTAGTGAGTTACTACAATCCTTAGAAATTTCTGAGCAAAAATGAGACGAAATTCCATGAAATTGTTATCAGTTACCATAGACTCAAAAAAGTATGGTACTATCTAAGTCATCGTTAACCATGTCATCAGCCTGCGCGGTTTCTTTCATCCGAAGGGATTACGCAGTAGCGGACCTGCAGAAAATTTAGCAGTAAATTATTCGAATTTAAAGTATTCCATCGACAATCATACCAGACAGAATTCATTTTCACAATCACGTGTATGTTTACGTTCACGTTTATTTTCACTTTCACAATTACGTCTCATTCACAGTATCATGTTGTTTTAGTTCATGTTTATGATATCTCATGATTTAAATTCACGATTTGCGTTCATGACATTGTTCACGATCAGAGTCGTGTTCTATCTCACGACACACATTTCACAGCTTGTTACCGAATACGGTTAAAGAAAGCTCAAGAAACCAAACCCAAGTTTGCATAACTTTTACATAACCAGACAGACGTTTCACATCTCAGGCCATATCGATTGGCATTCTTTCCTCAGTCAGCATATGTTCATGATATGTCATAGTATCACGTTACAGTATGTTTCACGTGTCAGGTTCGTAATAAATTCCATGCCCAGCGTTCCTCATATAATCGTAAACCACGCTCACAATTGGTCACGTAGAACGTTCACAATTGTTCACGTGGTTTGTTCCTTTATATTCTCAGCAGCTGGCTTAGAGAGATAAATATTATCTTTCAGGATAATCGTACCTACCATTTCATGTACCCTACATACTATAGCTTATTCATTCTATCAGATTCAGAAAATCCATTTTATGAATGGAACCAGAAACTCCTCAGCATTGTCAGGACAGGGTAATTAAGACCAAGAATTGCATTGTAGCAAGACATTTATAGGAACCAATTCGAGTGGGAAGCCACTTGAAACAAAGGAGCCCATCCAGACTTCTCATCCTTTTCCTTCTATAAGTCAGTTATGTTCTTTCAGTCATGTCACGTTCCATGTCCTTTTTAGTCATGTCACGTTATGTATTCACTTCAGTCACGTCATGTTTATACATTTCAGCAGTATTATGTTTTAACTAGAATACGAATTATTCTTTCAGCTCATAGACCTTTCCGGCTTTCATGTCTTAATTCGAGGACGAATTATCTTTCAGATTATATGTCCTTTCAACTTTCATATTCTTTCAGCCTATGTGTCTTTCCCATCTTTTATAACTTCATCAGCTTATTACCTTTAATTCGAGGACGAATTTCTCCATTTTAGAGGAGAAGAATTGTAAAACACAGCATTATCGTGTCTCTAATTCGAGGACGAATTATTTTTTTAGAGGGGAAGAGTTGTAAAACCCGCATGAAAGTGCACAAAAATACCATTAAATAAAAGCTTTTAATAACTAAGTTTCCACGATAATTAAATACGAACATTAATTGTGACACGACAAGGTATGGGAAGAAATTAAAAATCATAACTACACAACAAGTATTACGTATATTATATAATTAACGACAAGTATTCGTGTATTATAAATAAATCACGACACGACATAACACGGAATCTACTCACGAAGTTACGAGACACGGTTTATAAGTAAGTTAACATGTTTTACGTTAGTATGGCTTGACCTAATAATCAACAAGCACAAATAAATGTTGATTGATAACTAAATGCCTCCATAATAGCTTGATTACCTAGAGTATTCATTCTACATTCAATTAATATAAAGCAAAGCTAATTTGATGGACCTCATATGACACACTTGCTAAAACTTTCATTCTTCATATCCATATATTAGCCAAGATTGATTTCCGTGTTAATAAATAAAGCAAGTCAATGATAATGAACTAGCCATACGCTTAATTCTCCTTGATAATCGGCCCTATAACTGGTTATATATTCCACGTTGATTTTGTCATTATGAATAAAAAAATAAAAAAAAATAAAAAGACTTTTGAATACTATCTAAGAACAAAGACGAGAGAGAACACGTCATGGCCTGTCTCATTTCATCCTTGGCCAAATTCTTAACACGTGTTTCATAATTGGACGGAGTTCTCGTCTATGATCTGTTGGTGCTACGGCTTCATCTGTTAAGATTGGAGTCATGTTCTTTTTGGGGGAATCATGTTTTAGAAATATTAGTCTCATCACAACGTAATACTGATTTGTATTTAAGATATCGGTGGCATCGAAGATTATAAAGTAATACTAGTAGTTAAAGCATGTAACGATAAATTTCTATGTAATTGTGATATTTCTTATAAAGGCTTATCAGACTATTATTATTTATCAAACATGCTAATACTTATGGATGTATGTAGGAGGTAAACATAATTTTTATCCTATAATGGAGCTTTTAATTGGTCTAAATATTTTTTACAATGACTAAACCATCAACATACTTTGATAACCATTGATCCATTAATTCTCGTAGATGATCCGAATGAGAAGTAACATGTGTCTTCAAGTTTGCACTTGATTTAAGGTACGGATTCCCCGTCCTTTCAGTGAGGACTTCCCTTCTATGCATGATTAGGATTTCCCGTCTGTAGCCAAATGTTTCCCCAGTACATGTTATAAATTATCAGAAATTGTTTTAATAACTAAGATATTGCCTGAGCATTATATACAAGCATGACCAATCAGTAGTACTAGTTACGGAGGTACCGTAACCGTGACACTTGAGGTACCGGTGTCATGACTCACCTGCGGGAGAGTGATATCCCGTAGCGTTCCACTCAGTTCAGCTTGGCCATTTTATCAGTATTATTAGTGGGGCGTATGGATGCATCCTAGGCTATCAGTTTACAGTTTATCAAGTGAATGTGGTGTGTGCTCTACATCCTTCACATTGGAGCCGATCCCTCCACCCAACACATTATTTAGAGGTCACCCCTCTACAGCATGACGAGGTCACCCCTCCAGTTATTCATGCAACAGTTGTTATAACACATGACCTATATAAGCTCTTGGCAATTAAATACAATAAATGCATGTTTTCATATTTAAACAGATAACAGTTCAGCTTTATTAATTATATATCAGACTTATCAGATTATACATATATTTCCGTTGCAGCTTTACTTATCAATCTTACAGCTCCAGTATTTTATCATCTTTTTCATTTCAGTATTTCTTATCATCCTTTGTATCCGTTCACTGAGCGTTATGCTCAGCCGTAGTTCTTTTCATGTTCTAACGGCAGGTACACCAGGACGCTCTTAGGATTCTTAGAGCATGTGCATTTGGATGGAAGCTATCCAGACTTCTTACTTTATGCACTTCTTACATTATTCTGCTTATTTGGACATTCTTTAGGCCTTTCCTTTAGTGGTTACTTTTCATGTTTTAAGCTTAGGTTTGGATTACCGATGTTTGATTTTGGTATATCCTTTATGGTCAGTTAATGTTTTAGGACATTTACCTTATGCTTTGATGACACACCATAAAAACACGTAACAGTCCACTTATCCAAGTGGGGTGTTACAAAACCGAATTCTACCAATTCCTTAATGCCACCTCACCCCCATACCCGGTATCCACCCACCCAAACCACCCTCTTAACTGACCCATACCCACTCACCCATACACATCACTTAAATAATGACTTTTTAAACATCACCCCATTACCCGGTAAACAACCTAATCTTCCTAAATTAATCAAACACTCAACTGTTTAACCCCCATAAACCCTAAACCAATTTCCAGATTTGGTTTACTCAAATCAAATGGTTTTTAGAAATTACTCTTTGGTTTTGATGATTAAGCATCCCAGGAACACACCCATGTGCAAGATTCGCTTGCTACATCACTAATGAGGTCCCATTTGACAGCTCTTCATCACAGGATACCACATCTTGCCAGTAATCTTGACCAAATCAAGGGATATGATGCGTTTTCATGTCCTCTTTACCAATCCAACGGATATTCCAACACAAGACCTCTGATCAATCACATGGGTATGAAGACTATTTTCAAGATTCAAAATTTTAAAGGTCTTTTTAGGGAATCACTACACCAATTTGTATAAGCTTATGAGTTTGGTTGATTGACAACCAAACAAACTCATTAAGCTTGATTTTTTGTTTTTCTGGTTTGATAATCTTAGCAGGTACCAAGATAGCAAGACATGTTCATTCCTTATAGTGGTGTGTGACTATGGTGGTCTCAACACTCTTCCTTCTTCTTCCAAACAGCTTAAGCTCATCTCCATAAAGCTAACTAAAGGAGAAGGCATCAGCTTGCCTTGGTAGGGCCTGGATGTAGGTCCACGGCTTGAACCCTCTTTTAAATGATTTTTATGTGTTTATGAGTTTCAGTGATTTGGCCATTCCTGTTTATTCTGGGTAAATGTTAGCTTCATTTAAGTTATTTGTGGATGCTTTACATATTTCGGTAGCCTAAAATAGATTTGAGGCTCATTTATACTAAAACCCTTTGAAAAATCTTTGTTAATTGCCTTTAAAAGAGTGTTTGGGTCTAAGAGTTTCTAGGTTTAGGTGACTGCAAATCTAACTCATATATGCTCTCACATCTTTTAATTGGTCAGTTAAAACAAGTTTAGGGGTTAGTTTGGTTTAGGCTAGTGTTTAGCTAAATTTTATTAGTTATTCAGAAAATTTTAGCCATTTCGCTCTAGGGCAATTTTTAGCTTGATTTTGGTGTTTCATGATTTAATACTTTGTTCATAGTTAGTTCAGGGCATGTTCTAGGGTTGTGTTATGTTAACTTGTTGATTGGTAGATTTAATCTCAAGTTTTGGTGCATCAAAAGTCATCCTTGTGGTCATTTGAACCAACAATCTCATTCTCTGCCTGTGCAATAGCTTATAGGTTGGATTTGTGGTGATTGCTAGTATTCTCCTGTTCATCATTTAGGATATAGTTCATCTAGGGTTGTTGTAGGTGTGTTCTCAGATTTTGATAGCTATTAGGGTAGCTTTTAAGTAGCTTTTGACCCATACAAGCTCTATGTTACAACAGCATACCACCAGACCTGCTATTTCTTTCATTTTTGATCTATTTTTGTTGAATCTGTGCTAATTGGTGTGTATTTTGTGGTTGCTTTTGCTTGTTATTGACTCCCACACTTTACTGAGTGTGGGGGTGCCTTTATTGCACAAAACCAACACCAAACAAAGCTCAAAAGAGCCCTAAGTCGTTTTCTGTGATTGAACAGTGGGAACCAAGTTCTCACTGTTAGTGTTAATGTTAGCCTTAAAATAATGAGTCAAACAAGAATGTTCGGTCATAGGTTTCTATTGTAATATTTATTAGAACGTTGTAATAGTTATTTAAATAGTCGTGGTTCACGGGCTTG
Source organism: Glebionis coronaria (assembly GCA_025667525.1). Lineage (NCBI taxonomy): Eukaryota > Viridiplantae > Streptophyta > Magnoliopsida > Asterales > Asteraceae > Glebionis > Glebionis coronaria. The sequence goes on along the minus strand of JANFOE010000114.1, from coordinate 296,111 downwards.
GATTTAAAGTAATTAAAGTCCAAAAGACAAGCCCGGCCCATTATATAGTCCATTAAAGCCCGCATGTGGGTGGACTATATATACTACCCTCCTAGCATGTTAGGAGGGTGGATGGTCATTTGTAACTCTCATTATTCCTAATCTAATATTCACAAAGTTAATCACTTCTTCTTTCTACTTTCTCTCACTACTTTCTCTCTCTAGGAATCTATCTCTTTTCATCTATTTTCTATCATTAATCATCTATATAATATGGGACAACATTTGGTATCAATCGCCACGGGGTAGATTGTGTTTGGTTGTTTGGTTTGAATTTGATTCGGTTGATTTTTCCATATAAATCATCCCGAATTAAATTTTATTTAGTATTTTTGGGCTAGAAATCTTGATATAAATCATTTATATCGATTTGGTAGGGATTTGGTTTGGTTTTCATGGTCAAAATCGCAAGATTTTGAGGTGTTTGGATTCATTTTGGTGTTACGGTTCGCTTACTGTTTAAAGATCATTCCAAATTCAGTTTTTCGGAAAAGGGTTAATTATTCCGACAAAAGAATTTTCGGATAAGGGTTTATTTTTCTGAAAAAGGGATTTTTCTGAAAAAGTGGTTATTCCGAATTTTTTTCTAAAATCATCGTTATTCCGAAAATGATTCCGAAGATTTCAGTATTCCGAAGAAGTGGTTCTCTGAAAATCTACTTATTCCGAAGAAGTGTTTCTCTGAAAATCTACTTATTCCGAAAAAGATTTTTCCGAAATTTTCTCTGAAAACAACAATATTCCGAAAAAGCACTTATTCCGGAGAAAATTCTGAAAACACCAATATTCCGAAAAAGCATTTAGTCCGAAGAAAGTTCTGAAAACTCATTCTTCCGAAGAAGTCTTGATTCCGAAGATTATTCCGAAGAATTGCGGATTCCGAAGAATTACTTATTCCGAAGATAATTCCGAAGATTTGCTTATTCCGAAGATAATTCTGAAAACTTGCTTATTCCGAAGATTATTCCGAAGATAGTACTTATTCCGAAGATTTGCATTTTTCTGAAAACCTCATTATTCCGAAATACTCAATTTTTCTGAAAATGTTAGTTATTCCGAAAAAAAACCCAAAAGTGAAAATTTTTAACAAACTGGACGTGTGATTTTTCGCCTTCGATTTTTTGGTTTCTTGTGAAGACTATTTTTAGGGGATTTTAACATTCTTCATCGACAACAACAATCAACACACATCCACTTAAGATCCATTTTCAATTCATCGAGTTCAAGTCTCTAGATATGGATTCTACTCAAGAGTATCGTGTCACAAACAACAATATCATGGTGGCGGGTAATAAAGAGAGACCACCAATGCTTGTGTCTGGTCGGTATGCTCAATGGCAATCTCGCTTCATACGATATCTTGATACAAGACCCAATGGTGACGCCTTGAGGAAATGTATTACTCATGGACCATATGTATTCAAGAAAATCTCAACTCCTCCAAGAGCAGCCACAGATACTACTGATCCAATTCCTGCTAGTGAATGTGATGAAACAAGAGCTGATCTCACACCTGAAAATTGTGCTTGGCATGATGCGGAGAAGGAAGCCATATATATGGTTCTAAGTGGGATTGGAGATGACATTTATTCCACGGTTGATGCATGTCCTACAGCACATGAAATGTGGACTGCGATTGAACGCTTACAATAGAGAATCACTCAACAAACAAGATGTCAAAACAAACTTGTTTTGGAATTTTGGCAAGTTTACTTCAAGGGATGGAGAATCAATTGACTCTTACTACTCCAAGTTTTATAAGATGATGAATGACATGACAAGAAATAATCTGCAAGTCTCCACCATGCAAGTCAATGTCCAATTTCTTCAACAACTTCAACCCGAGTGGACACAGTTCGTCACTTTGGTGAAACAACAAGAAAAGTTAGACGAGGTCTCATATCATCGACTCTTTGACATCTTGAAGCAATTTCAGAATGAAGCAAATGAGATTTGAGCTGAATGTGTTGCCAAGACAGCTAATCCACTTGCTTTAGTGACTACAACTCAACATATTCAAGGTCATAACTCTCGTGCTCCTAAGTCATATTCCACTACATCATCTTCACCACGATCTTCCACATCATCTAAGTCTTCATCATCCACAAGATCTCGAGGTAAAGTGCCAAGAGCACCATCACCACCATCTGAGTCCTCATCTGAAGAAGATATTGATGAAGACCAAGCTCAAAAGAACCGAGAGATGAAACAACAAATTTCTTTCATAATGAAGACTTACAAGAAAATCTACAAACCCATCATCAACAATCTTCGTACATCATCTAACACAAAGAACCGATATGTTGAGAGTCCTCCAAGGTATGACACACGTCGACGTGGTGAAAGTCCTTCTAGGTATGATCGACATAATCCAACGAATGTTGAGGGTTCTGCAAGGTATGATCGACAAACTGCCAAGTATGATACTCAGAGGATTGTTGCTGCTACTGGGAATAGGGAAACGGTTGGAAGTCAAGTGGTTCAGCAGAGTGGGATTCAATGTTTTAATTGCCAAGGTTATGGGCATATGGCAAAGGAATGCAGGAAGCCAAAAAGGATTAGAGACTCCAGTTATTACAAGGAAAAGAAGCTGCTATGCAAGAAAATGGAAGCAGGGGTTAAATTGTCAGCTTAGGAAGGAGCAATGCTTGATGATACTGATGATGAAGATTCTGATCAAGAGCTCGATGCACATTACTCGTACATGGCAAAGGTTGAAGAAGTTCTCAAAGTCATTGAAGATGACAATGGCCCTATCTTTGACACTGAGCCAATCGATAAGGTACACACTATTGATGAATATAATGTGTTTGGTAATATTCCTGAGATAGTGATCTACCCAATGCCAATAATGACACGTGTATGATGGAAACGGTTGATAGAAATACCACACCCGATTCATCAGACATGTGCAATAATGAGTCTGGGGATGATCAACATGCAAATGAATATGATGAAGAGGAACGTATTACGCTTGCTAATTTAATTGCTACTTTACAAAAAGATGTCACTAAAAATAAAAAGAGTCAAAAGCAATTAAAGAAGGAAAACGCTACGCTCACTCAAAGTTTTGAAGAATGCAAAGCTGCTCTTATCAAATCTACTGAGATGACTGAAAGCTATAGAGATGGGCTCCTTCAGAAAACCAAAGAGCTTGAGGGGTACAAGGGAAGTGCGTTAAAAAGTCAAAAGGACGATTTTGAAAACAAATATAATACAACTCTTGAGTTATTAGCTAAAGAGAAGCGTTAATATAATGTTTTCTTAATGGATGAACGTCAAAAAACGTACCTTGCCAATACCAAAGTCAATGAACTTGAACAAAAGCTCTCTATGACCACTACTGATTCTGCTAAAATTCTAGAGGATAAGAAACAAGAGGTAGATGCGTTAAAACAAGACTTCAAAAGTAGATATGATAAAGAAACCGAAAAAGTTACCAAACTAGAAGCACAAGTCGAATTTTTGAAGAACGATGTTTATAAAACGCATGATCCTATTCAATCCGTAAGAATGCTAGCACCTCCGTCGATGTTTAAGGGTCAAGCTAGCTTTGCAAGTCCTGAGTACCTTGCCAAAGCTCAAGCTGCGAACCCGCATTTTATCTTGATGAGACTGAAAGGATAGATCTTGATTGCATGCCTGTTAGTGCCGATAGTGAAGAGACTGCCCTTTGGGATGATGATAGTCAACCACTTGTTAATAAGGAGTTTGTGAAACCATATAATTATGCTTATGAGAATAGTCTTTATGGCCTTTTCAACAAACAAACTCAGAAAACTCCTGAGGAAGTGTTCCTAGAATCCAAACAAAAGAGAATTCAGTGGAAGAAAGCATTTGCCCCTAAGAAATCTAATGTTTACAAATACATAAACTACCTCCCTCTAGATGAATCTAAAAGCAAGAGTAGGAAAACATTAGGTATTCTTAAACACCACATAGATAATGTTAAATCTATTGTTGAAAGAGACTGGGCAAAATGTGAAAATGCTGAGTGGACTCGTCCGATTCTCAAGATATTACCTTGCTTGTGAAAGAACTCTTAATTCCTAACACGGTGTTGATTAAACAAACTGTTCTTCAACTTGAGGAGTTCATTCGGACTGAAATGTATGATGATTTAAAATATGTTGTATCTCTTGAGAAACACATTGAAGATCTTCAAATGGAGAAGACTGATTTTTCAGATGAATATGATTTACTATTGCAAGAATGTGTTTCTAACGATGTTATGTGTGCTTATTTTACATCTTGTGCTGATATTGATGAATATTCTGAAGTTGCATGCCAATATCTTGATAAAAGCAAAGAATGTGAACGTCTTGAAATTGAGCTTTCGAAACGTAAAGAAAATGTTGATAAAAAGGCTTTTGAGTTACTTCAACACAAAACTGATTTCCTTCAAAAACATTGTCATTCATTTGAACTTGCTTTGCAAAAAGAGGTTGGTACTTTTCCACATGATAATAAATTGCAAGAAAAACTTTCCCAAACGTTTCGAGAAATGAATGAACAGAATTTTGAAATTAAAGGGTTGAAAGCTCAGTTACAAGATAGGGACAGAGCGATAGCAGAGTTGCAGAAACTCGTTGCTAAAATGGGTGGGAAAATCGTGGAACCTAGCATTAAGAAACATGTTGTTCGACAACCTAGTGCTTCAAAAGTGAATAGATCCTCTATCTTGGGAAAACCATCTGCTTTATCAAATTCCTCGTTTGCAAAACCTGTGTTTGCCCCCAAAATAGATGGAAAGGAAAGGTTACCACAAAATCAACCCATAAGGAATGCCATAGCACCAAGCGTTAAGCACAATAATGTGATTAAACCAGGGATGTATAGAATGACCACTAAGCCTACAAACAAAGTTATTTAATCGCCTCAGACTTCTAGAAACACTAATATTCGTGTGTCTTCTACTACAGGAATAGTCTCTACTACTAGTGTTAGCCGGCCTCAGATTAAGAGCACTCAAGTGAATGATAAGGTCTGGAAACACAAGAATCAAGGGAAGATGAAGGAAGTAGAAGCACACCCTAGGAATTTTCATGTTTTTAAGAATAAAAAGTCTGTAATCGCATGTAATGACGATATGAATGCTATGAATGTGACATTTGTTTGTGTCAAATGTGGCAAGTATGCTGATGCTAATCATTCTATTTGTGCTATGAATAAAGTCAAAGGCGTAGATACTAGAACTAAGAAGCAAGTTGCGATGCCTATTAGAGCTAGTAAACCCAAACGCAAAGTGAACCATTCTGGTGCTACCCCCACTAAGAAAAGTAATGCATCAGACTCCACCACTAAGAATCCTAGTAGCAAAATTAAGGAATTATATGATTCTGCTAGCAAGTCTTGGAAATGGTGGTTTGCTAATCAATGTCCTCCCGGATATAAATGATTACCGAAAGCTAGGACAGAAAATGTGAAAACGAGTGTTAGTTTTCCTTTAAATGTTGATAAGGACACTAATGATTCTATTATCACAACTACTGTGGTATCCAATTTAGCAAATGCTCCATCGTGTTCTAACTCTTCTGCAGGTGATACAAATAATTCTCTTCATACTCGACTTTGGATGCACGAAGCACATGACGGGGAATCTCAAGCTTCTAATTAACTTCGTGGAGAAGTTCCTGGGTACGGTCCGATTCGGAAATGATGAATTTGCACCGATCCTAGGATATGGAGATTTGGTTCAGGGAAATATCATGATTAAAAGGGTATACTACGTCGAAGGGCTCAATCACAATCTTTTCTCGGTTGGTCAATTTTGTGATGCGGATTTGGAGGTTGCTTTCAGAAAGAAGACATGTTTTGTTCGTGATTATGATGGGAATGACTTACTTACCGGTACACGGGGTACTGATCTTTACACAATTTCACTTCAAGACACAACTTCATCAACTCCAATTTGCTACATGGCTAAAGCTTCAACGACTCAGGCATGGTTATGGCATCAACGTCTTTCTCATCTCAACTTTGATACCATTAACTTGCTTTCCAAGAAAGATATTGTGAGAGGCCTTCCAAGCTTGAAATTCATCAAATATCATCTTTGTTCTTCTTGTGAACTTTGTAAAGCTAAACGAAGTAGCTTCAAAACAAAGACCATACCAAGCTCTAAAGGACGGTTAGATATTCTTCACATGGATCTGTGTGGTCCCATGCGTGTTCAGAGTATCAATGGAAAGAAATATATTCTGGTAATAGTCGATGATTACTCAAGGTACACATAGACTCACTTCTTGAGGTCCAAGGATGAAACACCCGACGTTCTCATCAGCTTCCTTAAATTGATACAACGTGGTCTTCAAGCTCAATTTAAAGTGGTTCGTACTGACAGAGGTACAGAATTTTTTAATTCAAATCTGAGAAAGTATTTTGAAGCCGAAGGGATTGAACATGAAACATCTATTGCTCGAACACCCGAACAAAACGGCGTTGTTCGTACTTTGGTTGAAGCTGCTGGAACATTATTATCCGCTTCAAAACTTCCACTATACTTTTGGGCCGAAGCCGTGTCAACCACATGCTACACACAAAATCGCTCCTTAATTATCCCAAGACACGAAAAGACACCATATCACATAATTCATGATCGAAAACCTTCACTCAAACACCGTCATGTCTTTGGATGTACTTGTTACATTATTCGAGATGGTGAAAATTTGGATAAGATTAAAGAGAAAGGTGATGCATGTATTCTTGTGGGATATGCAACTCAGTCTAAGGGATATAGAGTGTACAACAAGAGAAAAAAAATTGATATTCGAGACTATTCACATTCGATTTGATGAATTACAAGAAATGGCACTTGAACAAAACAGTTTAAGTCCCGATCCACAACGACAAACGACTTCCGTTCACAACCGCGCGGAACTCGGAACTCAAGACCACAGCAATGAACCGTCAAGTTCAACGTTGGTTCCAAAACATGTTTCTAGAGTTGATATGACAGTCGACACGACAATTGAAGAGTTGGAAATGTTATATGGACCAATGTATGATGAATATTTTACGGGGGAGAAACAAGTTGTATCGAAGTCTTCCGCTGTCCCTCATGATAAGAATGATGATACCGATCATCATCAACAACCGGATACAACTTCATCTACTTCAACACGGATTGCTGCAGATTTACCTCCTCAGAATATCACTTCAACAATCGATCCTACAACATCCACAACTACTGTCATTGCTCCAGAGAACACAAATCAAGCAGACAATGCATTATCTGATGAAGACGAATTTATCAACCCATTCGGTACACTAGTACACGAAACTAGAGAGTCTTCTACTCGCCATGTTGATCTGTCAAATATGCATACGTTCTACCAACGACATCCTTCAACACATCATTGGACCCGAGATCATCCTTTGGTTCATGTAATTGGAAACCCTTCACAGCCTGTTCGTACAAGACGACAGCTTCATACCGATGGCGATGTTTGTATGTTCGCACTCGCCGTGAGTTCAACCGAACCGAAAAACATCAAAGAAGCCTTTTTGACTCCTCTACTGCGCAAAGATTTTGATCCCCCGTTTAGTGAGTCGTGAAAGCACCTACCTTATGTTTAGACGTATTGGTTTCAGTGAAAAGGGCTGATCATTCTTGGATTGAATCGATGACGGATGAACTTCAACAATTTGAAAGACTTAAAGTCTGGGAACTTGTTGATAGACCATACGATGTAACACCATAAAATCTTCGATGGATCTGGAAAAACAAGATGGATGAAGAGAACACGATCATCAAGAATAAATCTAGGCTAGTGGCTAAAGGGTATGGACAGAAAGAGGGTATTGATTTTGAAGAATCATTTGCACCAGTAGCTCGAATGGAAGCGGTCAGGATTTTTCTTGCTTATGCTGCACATAAGGGATTCATTGTCTATCAAATGGACGTAAAGACGACATTTCTTAACGGTCCTTTAAAGGAAGAAGTTTATGTCACGCAGCCGGAAGGATTCGTCAATCCTCATTATCCTGACAAGGTCTATCGTCTCCACAAAGCACTTTATGGACTCAAGCAAGCTCCAAGGGCGTGGTACGACGAGCTCTCGAAATTTCTGGTCTCCAAAGGTTTCTCAAAAGGTTCCATTGATTTAACTTTGTTCACTTATAAATATGGGGATGACATTTTGCTTGTGCAAATTTATGTTGATGACATTATTTTCGGGTCTACAAACCCAAAACTTTCAAAATGGTTTGAAAAAGTAATGCACAACAGATTTGAAATGTCTATGATGGGCGAACTAAAATTCTTTCTAGGAATTCAAGTTCACCAATCCCCAAGTGGTATTTTTATTAACCAAGCTAAGTATTGTCAAGAGATAATCACAAAGCATGGTATGAAATCATGTGACCCCGTTGGGACACCATTATCAACCACATCCCTAGATGCTGATTAGGAGGGATTACCCATTGATCAAACGAGATATCGTTCCATGATCGGGTCCCTCATGTACTTGATAGCAAGCAGACCTGATATACATCATGCTACATGCTATTGTGCACGATATCAAGCACGACCCACTGAAAAGCACCTCAAGGAGGTTAAACGGATATTTCGGTACCTTAAGAATACCATTCACATGGGACTCTGGTATCCGAGGGAAACCGGTTTCTTTCTAACGGCCTATTTAGATTCTGATCATGCAGGGTGTCAAGATACACATATAAGTACTTCTGGTGGTGCACAATTTCTAGGTCAAGACAAGCTTGTGGGATGGTCTTCCAAGAAGCAGGATTGTACATCATTGTCATCAGCCGAAGCGGAGTATGTGTCTTTATCTACGTGTTGTGCTCAAGTTCTTTGGATGAGAACACAACTCACGGATTATGGCTTCCACTTTGATAAAGTACCTATGTACTGTGACTCAAAGTCTGCCATAGCCATCTCCTGCAATCCGGTACAACATTCCCGCACGAAGCACATTGATGTCAGATATCACTTCATTAAGGAACAAGTTGAAAAGGGTATTGTTGAATTATACTTTGTTGGAACTGATTACCAATTAGCTGACTTGTTTACAAAAGCTCTTTCGAAAGAGAGGTTTGCGTATCTTGTTAGGCAAATTGGTATGAGATGTTTGACTCCAGCAGAACTGGAGGTTTTGGCAAAGAAGCCTGCTTGATTCATCTATCAAACATCTATCTGTAAATATTAATGAAAAAGAAAAATACAAAAATTAAAAAATCTTTGATAATCCAAAAATATTCTTCTCGACATGTCTTTCAGTATCGATAATATGGACGTACCTAGAAATGTCGCTCAATAACAACACGGGTGTGTACATAAAGCTCGAATGAAAGTTGTAAATATTTTTCAAAACATGTCATTTCTATCTTTTCAAAAGGAAATTGTCTCTTTTGGACAATATTTCCAACAACGGGTAGAGCAATCTATCTTGGGTTGAGCTTGTCACAAAACATTCAACGTTTTGAGCTCAACACAATGGCTTGTAATCACTTTCAGATTGCAACCCGGAACTATATTCACGGGGGAGTGTATGATTTCATGCTCTTACCCTTAGCAAAAGAAGTTAAATCTTCTTACACTTGAGTGGATTCGTCAAGACATTCAAAGTCTATGAACTCAAGTTTATGATTTAGAAAAACCTTTTCGACAAAAAGAATTGATTTTTAAAAAAGCGTTGAACACATTTTTTTTTCAAGAATTTCTCAATGATATTCAAAATCTTTCAAAAAATTGTGTGTTCAACAACTCCTATCCTCAAAAGTTTAATGTGGATCAAATCCTCGTAATGACAATTCCATTGGATCAATTTTTGAGGGGGAGCGTTCCAAAATTCATGCTAAGTGTGTCACATATTTCTCCCGAAGATTTTCAAGACTATTTTTCAAAAAAAAATATTTTAATCAAATTTGGTATCTCTAATATCAAAAGATTTTATATATTAGAGATAGGGGTAGAAAATGTGATTAAAATGTGATCTAAAGACTCAAGCACTCATGGTTACGATCAAATACCCACAACATCTTTAATTCACGACGTTATTGGTGTCATAAGGGTGGTTAGGTTTAAGTCCTATGATCCAACCAGAACCGGAGGGATCTTCCAAGGGAAAATCTAATAGATTATTAGAAGTCCTTAGGAAAGATGGAGTAGAATGTGAACGTAGCTGAATGCCGACTAAGTACTGATGCTAGCACCGGAACAATCACAACAAGGTGTTAGTAATGATGTCTTGGTAAGCATTGACAGGGTTGAAGAATGAGAAAGAAATGTAAGGATAAAGGGTCTAAAGAAAGAAGCCCTTCAAACAACTTAGGCAGAAACCGGGTCAACTCATCATGAAGACAAACTCATCATGGACCCAGTGATGTGAAGCACAACCCTTTCCTAGCTACTCAGGCTTCTCTCAAAAGAAGTTTGTTTTATTGTCACGGAGATCAACACCACTTCTATTGACTTTCTCACTCCGAGATAGTTGATATTGAATAGGTGGCATCTGATCCAGCTTCCGACCACTAAAAGTGCAGAAATCGAGTCTAGAGCCAAGAGATCAATCAAATCTCGTTAGGACACACGGATGAAGATCAAGAGAGTCCTACGCTATATCCTTGCGATATTGCTAGAACACTCAGAGTGATACTACTTAGTATTCACAATGATGAGTGGAAATCCTTCCAGTGTCAATATCAAACAACACTGCGGTAGGTCATATGCAAAATTCTTTATGAATTGCACATATGTAAAACTGAAAAGCAACAGTGGTTTGATTCTGATTGATTCAAACTCGTTTCAGGTTTCTACGCAATATCTTTATGGTCTTGCAAGAACATTCAGAGTGATATTCGTTAATATTCACAGTGACGAATGGAAATCCTTCTAGCGTCAACATCAAACAGCGCTACGGTAGGTGACTTGTGAGATTCTTATGAATCAAACTTGTGTCAACTGGAAAGCAACAATGGTAAGATTCTTAATGAATCAAACTTGTTCTAGGAATTTGAATTGACGACTTTATTCAAGCGGATATTTATCCAATTGATTCACTCTTTATGTTCGCAGTCTTGCTTTGAGACGGTCGAGTAAAGAGAACGGCTAGTACAGCCGCGAAACCCTGTCAAGGAGATTCTTAATTGAATCTACCTAATCACAGGTACGGTATTTAATATCGTATAACGGTCTTCACCGACCGGAGGTAAAACGCTACCGATTTAGGACGAATGTCAAAGCCATTCAGTCCGTGTCTATGTTTTGTCTCGAGAAGGTGGCGTCACGGTGTACTCAGCAAAGTCAAAGATTCAAAACCACATATTCATGCCCAAAGAGTTATTCAACAATCAATAGTGTGATCATGTGGATAAAGACACAAGATCGCAAGATGGCAAACAAGTCAAGAATGATTTGAAGATCTCAAGATAAAAGACTAAGTCGAAAGACAACGACAAAGGCTCAAAGATCATAGAATGAAGGAACAACACTACTATTACACGTTCAAGACTCGTTTATGACGAAATTCATAAATCTCCATGGGACTCCAAATATCGAAGAGGAATGACCTCACATTGGGAGAGATTGTTAGCCTCAAAATAATGAGTCAAACAAGAATGTTTGGTCATAGGTTTCTATTGTAATATTTATTAGAACGTTGTAATAGTTAGTTAAATAGTCGTGGTTCACGGGCTTGGATTTAAAGTAATTAAAGTCCAAAAGACAAGCCCGACCCATTATATAGTCCATTAAAGCTCGCATGTGGGTGGACTATATATACTACCCTCCTAGCATGTTAGGAGGGTGGATAGTCATTTGTAACTCTCATTATTCCTAATCTAATATTCACAAAGTTAATCACTTCTTCTCTCTACTTTCTCTCACTACTTTCTCTCTCTAGGAATCCATCTCTTTTCATCTATTTTCTATCATTAATCATCTATATAATATGGGACAACAGTTAATTCTCCCACTGATGCACTAGCAAACAAATAGATTACACATGTCACTATCAGTTTAGACATTTTTTTGTCTTTAGTGATTTAAAAACAACTTTTTTTAGGTTTTACATTTTTCCCTTGTTACTGATATTAATTTAGGATTTTTGAAAGAGAAAATTTTATTTTTCTGATTATTTTACTATTTTTTAGCATTATTTTAATAAAAAAATAGTTTTTAGAATTTCTGTTTTTTTCCTATTAGGCTTAAATACACTTTTTTCTAGATTTTTCAACTTTCCCATATTAAGTTAGTTAATTTAGAATTTTTGAAAAAGTAAAATTATTTTTCTCATTAATTTATTATTTTTTATCATTATTTTAATTAAAAATTAGTTTTTAGCATTTTAAAAATAGAAAAATAGTTTTAAATACTCTAGAAAATACTTTTTAGCTTTTAATTAATATAAGTAAGATTTTAGTTTGAGAAAATATAATTTTGGACTTTTTATTAATTATATTTAATTTTAGGGCTTTAATTAGCATTTAAAATTAAATATTTAATTAATAATAAGTTTTAAAATTTATTTATTGATCTTTTATTCTTATTTATATTATTTTAGACTTAATTTTGATTTTTAATTAGTTTTTGGTTTAAATTTTTAATTTTCGTCACGTTTTACGTTCTTAGGTATACGTTTTTATTTTCGTCGTAGTTTAATCATAGCGTAACTCGTAATTTAATTTTATTTTTTATCAAACCCAAAACGATCAATAATCTAAACATTGTTTTTATATAATTGGCACATAACACATACACCTCCTTCGAGAATGAACTCACACTTGTTGAATTTGTCAGTTTTCCTAAATCGTCGAATTTAATTCTTGCCACGGTTATTTGTTTTTCCTAAAACAAGTGACTAAAATACATACAATCATGGTGCAATTCATTTGAGCTCCTGAAAAATTCTTACTAGCATAAAAGATTACAATGGGTTTCTTATCGACCCGTTGTCCCACAACCGCCCCAGCGGCATAATCACTCGCATCACACATGATCTCGAAAGGCTTCGACCAATCAGGTGACTACAAAATTGGGGCTTCTATAAGCTTTTGCTTAAGCTTGTTAAATGCTTTAAGACATGATTCATTAAAGTCAAACCGTGCATCTTTTAAGCGTAAATTACAAATAGGTTTGGATATAGCACTAAAATCTTTAATAAATCGCCTGTAGAACCCGGCATAACCAAGAAAAGATCACACACCTTTGATGGTAGTGGGAGGAGAAAGGGTTGAAATTACTTGCACCTTGGCGTGGTCAACCTCAAATCCTTTTTCAGACACAACATGCCCCAATACAATTCCCTCTCGAACCATGAAATGGCTCTTCTCCTAACTAAGCATCGGGTTAGTTTTGGTGTATCTTTTTAACAAGCTTTCAAGATGATCAAGGAAGCTTTCAAAGGCCTGACCAAAGATGGAGAAATCATCCATAAATATCTCTACAGATTCCCCTACCATGTCAGAAAAGATACTCATCATGCACCGCTGATAGGTAGCAAGTGCATTACACATGCCAAAGGGCATTCTTCGAAATGCAAATGTTCCATATGGACACGTAAAAGTAGTTTTGCCCTGGTCATCAGGATGGATGGGTATTTGATACAACCAGAGTACCCATCTAAGAAGCAATAGAAATTTTTACCAGAAAACTTCTTAACTATTTGATCAATGAAGGGTAGTGGGAAATGATCTTTAGATGTAGCATTATTTAGCTTACGGTAATCTATACACACTCTTCACCCAGTAACTGGTCGAGTGGTAAGTTTTTCCCCACTCTCGGTTTCCACAACGGTGATTCCGGCCTTTTTAGGCACCGTTTGAGTGGGACTTACCCATTTACTATCCGAGATAGGATAGATGATACCAGCATCTAACCATTTAAGAACTTCCGTCTTCACTACCTCTTTCATATTAGGATTCAAGTGCCTTTGCGCATCTCTTGATGGCTTAATATCTAGGTCCATAACAATTCGATGCATACACATTGAAGGGTTGATCCCTTTCAAGTATGCAATTCTCCATCCCGCTATTGCTTTATACTTGGAAAGCACTTTTAAAAGTGCTTTCTCTTGTGATTCAGAAAGATCATAAGCAACAATAACGGGTAAAGCATTGTCAGGACCTAAAAAAGCATATTTGAGATTGGATGGAAAAGGTTTTAGCTCAAGATTTGGAGGCACCTCTAGAGAGGGCTTCGTGGCCGTGTCGAAACTAGAAGGAAAGGGCTCCACTTTATAAGACCAAGTTGGTTTTTTATGGTCCAAAGAACTGACCAAACACTCTTAAATCTCTTGAACTTCAGCAACATCAAGAATCTCCTCATTCTCACCAGTTAGATTTAATTCCAATGGATCATCCTTAAGCATACGTGATGCATGCTTTTGGACTTCCTCATCGATCACATCTACCTGGTAATATTCATTCATAATAGGAGAATTCATAGAATTAAACACATTCAATCTTAGCTTCTTATTAATCTAATTCAATATCCATGGTGCCAGTCCGACAATTAATCCTAGCATCTATCGTGGCTAGGAATGGGCGCCCAATAATAATAGTTAGTTGAACATCTTTGTATGGTGACTCGGTGTCCATAACAAAGAATTCAACTGGGTAATAAAAGTCATCAACTTTCACAATAACATCCTCTAAGATGCCTCTTGGAATTTTGGTAGATAGATCGGCTAAAGAAATAATGGTGTCGGACTTACGAAGAGCTTCTAGGTCATACTCATCGACCAAACTAGAAGGAAGGATGTTGATACTGGTACCAAGATCAAGGAGCGCCTTCTTGATGGAAATATTTCCCACCACAACTGAAATCAACGGTGCTCCAAGATCTTTGAATTTAAGAGGAAGGGAGCTAGATAAGACTGCACTAACATGCTTAGTTAGGTCAATCTTTCTAGGTAAAGACGCCTTCAGCTTCCTCTTTTGAGTACACAAGTCCTTTAAAAACTTGGCATATGCAGGAATTTGCTTGATAGCATCAATAAGGGGGAGATAGATCTTAACTTGCTTGAAAGTCTCCCACATATCCTCAGCATGAGGACCCTTTTTAGCTAACCTTGTAGATGCCGATTTTTCCAAAGTTTTAGGGTATGGTGTGCTTGACACACCACCCTCCCCAACTTTGGGAGATTCGGTAGATTTGATAAAAAAAAAAACGGGTTTTTGGTTTAGGGAAATCATTTAACCAATCATTTACCAACTCAGAACCGGACTTAACATTATTAGAATTTTTACCTTCAACAATAATTTCATCATCAATAACGAAATCCTCGACATCATGAGAATAATTATCAATACTTGGAGTTTTGATGTCATTGTTGTAGGTTTTACCATTTCGAAGAGAAGTCACATATTCACATGCTCATTTCCATTTTCTTGTGTGTGGGATTAATGGTGGGGTACTCGGTAGCTTTCCCTAATCTCTTTTGTTCAAGTGATCCGCCAATTAACCTTCTTGTCTCTCAAGAGCTGTATTAGATTTTGTAGTGGTCTCGTGTCTTTGATTGGTGACCTCTAATTTTCTATTGATCTCTTGATTGTTGGTAGACAATGAATTCATAAGCCTATCAAAATTTTGGTCAAGGTTTAATATTTCACTTTTTCAAGATCGTAATTCCCAACTCACAACAAATTGATTGTCCAAGTGATTTCAATCTATTAATTCTTTTTGGTTTTAGATTTTTTATAAGTTTTGGTATCTAGGTCTAATTCAAAAAATCACGTAAAAATGGTAAAAATAGTATCACTACGTAACCGTACTATTCTAAACAACTTGCATTTACCACAATTAAAGAAAAATGTACAAGTCCTAAATGCACAAATAATAAACTAGATCAAAATGTAAAGAATGTAAAGTGCAAGGACTGAAAATGTAAACTCTGAAAGTAAAGGGACAAGAATAATTCTAACAAGATATAATAACTATGTAACAACTAACAAAACTAACTAACAAATTTGTAACAAACTCTAAATGCAGGAACTAGAACTTGCAAACCCTAAAAAGTGTGTTATCCAAAACTGAATACCCTAATCACCAAAGTATAAGGACCTAATGGTAATTTAAACTAAATTTTCAACGAAAACAGGTAACAAAGGTTTGATAAGCTCGTATGAGCTTATTTCTCAATCATATAAGTGATACAAGGTTTTTGGCCCGTATAAAAATTATCGTTCTAGTGTTGTTCTGGTCTAATCGAATTGACCTGGTTTAACTATGCGACTCAGTTGTCCTTTGGTGAAACAAAAAGTTGTGTCGTTGTAGTATATTAAAATGTGCAAAACTTTAAAGTAAAATGACGTTAATAAAGTAAATCTAACTCTAATTTAAAGTAAATGGTGCAAGTATCAAAAAGCGTGACTAAAATAAAAAGGCACTAAACGTAAATAACGTAAACTTGAATCTATCTAAGGCAAACTTAAAACGCAACTAAAACTTAAAACTAAGGCAAGGCTAAAATAAATTTAAGGATAGTAAACTTAAAGTGCGGCTAAGGAAAATGGCGGGAAAAATAAATTTGAAAATTAAATTTAAACTAAAACTAATAAAATTCGCAATTTTAAAAACTGAATTAAATTCGCAATTAAAAGAACTAAATTCGCAATTGTAAAAAAAAAAACAAAAGATTTTGCAATTGAAATGAACAATTCCGCAATTGTGAAATCAAAGATTTCGCAATTGCTAGAAAAAGTTCCTAAATCGAATCAGGAAGAAGATTTCGCAATAGCAGAAAAAGGCAAGATTTCGCAATAACAGAAAATGTTCCTAAATCGAATCAAGAACAAGATTTCGCAATAGCAGAAAAAGTTCCTAAATCGAATCAGGAACAAGATTTCGCAATAGCAGAAAAAGTTCCTAAATCGAATCAGGAACAAGATTTAGCAATAGCAGAAAAAGTTCCTAAATCAAATCAGGAACAAGATTTCGCAATAGTAGAAAAAGTTCCTAAATCGAATCAGGAAGAAGATTTCACAATAGGAGAAAAAGTTCCTAAATCGAATCAGGAACAAGATTTCGCAATGGGGAGAAAGTACAAGATTTTGCAATTAATGAAAAAGTTCCTAAATCGAATCAGATTTCCTAAAAACTAGGAAAACACAAAAAGTACGAAAATAAGCTCAAAAGTCTTAACTTTTGGAAGACAATAAGCAAAGTAAAACACCAATAAGCTAAATAAAAACACTAGATCAAAGATAAAACGTATGAAATCAACAAAAACAAGACACGAAAATTAAAAAGACTTAAACTTTATATAAAAATAAGATGAAAAAGGTTTAGATTGAAAACTTGAAATCAAAACAAACATAGATTAAGAAAAAAATTGACAATAAGCAAGAAGAGAAGATGAACAAGATGATTAAAAACATAAAGATAAAAGATTAAAGAACATAAAATTAAAACTTACTTGAAAATTAAAGGTGCAAGACAAGGTAATTAAAGGTAAAATAAAGTAAATGACATGAATTTAAATGTGCAAAAATTAAAGTGGAAGAGCATAGTTTGTCAAACTAGCCAACAAGTGTAAAAAATGAAATGCTAATGACTGTATATAGGGGAGGATTAGGAAGCTTCCTCCCCTCCTTCCTTTTCTCTTAATTGCATCATTAGGCCCTTCCTTCTTAATCTCTTTGTTAATTGCACCATTAGTCCTTAAGCCTTTAAATCTTCTTTAATCTTGGACTTCAATGACTCTTGGCTTGGGATTTCTTTGAACTCGTCTTTTAATTCTTCAATAAATTAGACTTCAGTTTTTCGGCTTTTGATAAACTTCCGTCTTTTGACTTTTTCTTCGATAAATCTTCAGAATTTGTCTTGGACTTCCGTTCTTTTTCCACTCTTGACTTTTCGACTTCATCTTTCATCTTTTTCTTCAATAAAAGCCCGTAAATGCCCGTGTTTTCTCCACTTTTCACCTTTTCGTCCTAAATCATAACAAAAACACAAACCACGCATAATTCCGACATAAATGACATAAAATACACGTTTTGGTCCGGTTATTATTGTAATTAAGTGGTAAAAAGGATGGGTGTTTACACACATATCAAATCTCCTACACTTGACCATTGCAATGTCCTCATACAATGCATTAGTTACAAAGCACTTTTACATTTTTCATCATAATCAATCCACGTTGGCCTTTATTAAAGAGATAGAAAATTATAAACATTCAAAATAAAGAAATCAAAAACATACCTTGGGTTTTGGAAATGTTGTGAATGATCATCATCCTCAAGTTTTCACTTTCTCCAAACCAAGCTTAAAAACGAGATCATTGTTATTATAAGTTAGTAAACTAACACGAACTCATGTGGGCCAATTATTCACTTAGACTCCCTTATTCCTAGGGGTATCTCTTATATTTTATTGTTTGTCTTGAATGATCACGAGGATGCATTGTTAACTTATTTCGATAGTTATTTAGGCCGAAAATAAAGTGAACGATTTAATCAATAGTTAGCTAAAGGACAAAATCTTTTAAAACTGCTTCTCGGGACCTCATAAAGTTCATATCTTGGCATAACTCGCTTCGCGATTTGAGACCTTTCTCGGATCGGTATTTGGCAGCGACTTCATACTTCAAATCTTGAGAGACGTTCATGAAATTATGGTCTTCTCTTCATAATGGAATTCTTCACTTGAAGTTTTGAGAGATTCATACTTGGACCACGACTTCTTTATTTTTCTCCAATCTTTATTTTGGACTTTGATATACAACGATCCGCCTCCTTTTATGACTTGGATCTATTTATCCTCATACCTTGCTAGGGTCTTTTCGTATACACTTCTCCATGACTTTTGGGGAGTTTTTGCTTTTCGTCGTGTGTCTTGATCCTTCATATTGATTTTTGATAAATGATTCTTCACATCACTTTGGATCTTTAGCAACAAAATATAGCCCTCATGCCTTGTTTGGGCCTTTTCGGACTCGCCAATCTTCGCATCCCGCTTCAATAAGTTATGCCTTGGCTATGAACTCTAATCCATACCGAGCAACTTTTAAACGATCTTGGGCTAGAAGCTAAGTAACTTTTCAAATCGTACAACCTTATTTATTGCAGATAAATTTATTAGCTAGCGATGGGAGTATAGGCTCATAACTAACTCACATAAATTCACGAAAGAATACCAAACTTATAATTGACTCTATCATCTCTCGTTCTCCACAGTTTAAAATCTCAAGGAATGAGACTCGTGGATGCTTAGCCTATTAAATCAAAGTTTTGGGTTTTCGAGACGCCTATAGGATCTTGCAAACTCTTAGACTTTTTCAAGTTTAGAAATCGCATTTTAATGTTCCCCTTATAAACGACTCTCTAGGATCAATTATAGGAACTTGCGAAAAGTTCTTGTTCTTAACCCGTGAGAGTTAAGACTTTCGCGTTTTATAGCTCCCTATATAAAAGCCTAGCAAAACTTGACTTAAACACGTTAAGGATACTAGCTAGAGTAAACTTAGATAAGTAAACTCGGGTTGAGTCAAAATATTCACAACGTTTGAAAATTAAAACCGCTTTATTAAAGATTTATTCTAGCAAAGAAAGAAAATAACTATACAAAGGGAAAAACTAATAGGCCAAAATAGATCAAAAATTTTGAAAAATGTCGAAAAATTGATTTTCCGGTTAAAATGAGGACAAATACAAGGAAAAGAGCCACTTAACTTCGATAGAAGTCCCCCCTACACTTAAGATAAACATTGTCCTCAATGTTTAAGCATGTGGGAGTAAACTCCCCTATACTTAGGACATTGTGCACATTGTTTAAATCTTGCTAAGGAAAGGACAACTAAAGAGATTCCTATTTAAATATTGAGAAAATATAAAATAGTGAATCGAAAAGAGTTTAGGATAGAACCGGGAAGAAGTGAACACGGAATCACGGGTCGTCAAGAATCATCAAGAGTGATCATTGAGCGCTCGAATCCCTGATTAAGAAAGGAGAGGAGATAGCAAACCAACGGGTCTCCCCTACAGTTAGGATAAAGAAAGCTAAAAAATAGATACATGGGTTGCCTCCCAAGAAGCGCTTGGTTTTTGTTAACCGAGTCGTGAGCCTGACTCGACCTTGATTAGAAGAGGAAGAAGCATGAAAGACATCCACCAGGATCAAAGACATAATTTTCGTCCATCAAATAGCACAGGCTTAAGGCGAACAAGGCAAGCCAAAGAAGAGTAGGCAAGGTTCCCTTAAGCAGCGATGGAGCACGGTGAAAGCAAGGGTGAAGTGGTGCAAGCAGATTTCCATAAGTTCCAAAGATATTTCCTTTTATTTCATCAGAAGGATACTGAGATGGCTGCAGAATATTGATACGCGAACACCTTTTCCTTAAGGGGAAAATAGCACTCAGGCTCAGCAGAGTGTGAAGAAGATCCGCGAAAAAGCACAACCTCGTCCTCAGAAGGGAGACAAAGAGGTGTTAACTCATACGTGCTGCGGATATTGGTGTCGACCGGTTTCTTCTCCTTTGAAAGAATGTTCTTCAAATCCAAAGTAGGATCAAGACGATAATCTTCAAAATCAAAAGGAGGTGCATCACTCTCATGAGGGAAGTAAGTGTTGAGAAATTCAGAGAAGTCTTCCTCAAATGAGTAATTGTCCAAAGTAGGATCGAGTGATGGCGGAGGATCTTCAGCATGTGAAGAATCACTCGAAAGAGTATTGGCCTCATCGAAATCATCATACGTGGGCAGGTCGGGATACTCGGAAGTACAATCATCAAAATCATCCGAATCTGAGCTAGAATCATCATCATAAGCATCAAAGATCGGTGGAGAATCATAAATGGGAGAAGGTTCCAAATTAGAGAGAGAATTATCCACATCATCATGAAAAAGTGGATTATCGATGCAAGAATCGAATAGAGGATTGTTGTAGACAACAAAGTCATCATGCATATTAATCATATTCACTGATTCTCGGCCTCCAAAGGATTTGCTTGTAAGCTTCCCCATTTTAAAAACTTGTGCATCATCCCCGACACTTAAGATTAACTCGCCTTCGGCCACATCAACTAGAGCTCGTCCGGTTCTCAAGAATGGCCGACCAAGTATTAAAGGAATACGAGGGTCCATTTCATAATCAACAACGACAAAGTCCACCAGGAAAGTAAATGTGCCAAATTTGATGAACACGTCTTCGGCTATACCAACGGGGTAAGCGAGAGTGCGATTTGCAAGTTCAAGAGTCGTCTTTGTTGGAGTGAGGTCGGGTAATGATAGTGTTTTCCAAACACTCAATGGCATCAAATTAATACTGGCCCCGAGATCAGCAAGGGCAGTAAATTCTTTAGTTTTGTTGAACACGCAAGGCAACACAAAACGACCGGGATCTCCAAGATTTTCTGGAAGTTCTTTAAGAATAACTGTAGATCAGTTTTCATTTAAGCGTGTGTTGGCGAGCTCAATCAGCTTCTCCTTCTTGTTAAGCAATTCCTTAAATGCTTTAACAAATTTGGGCATGTGGAAAAGTGCTTCAAGAAAGCTAATGTTGAAGTTCATTTGAGAGATCATCTTCACATAGCGTGACACTTCAGAGTCATCCTTGGTTAGCATTTTGGTCTTGCCTAAACGAGAAGGATAAGGGATATTGGGTTTGGGTGGTGAAGGCACAGGTGTGGGTGAAGGTTGAGATGTTGAAGGTGGGGTTGGTGGAGGATTCTTGGTGGGAACTTCATCACGTCGAGGCGGAGACGGTAATGGTGCACTAATACTAGGTGTAGGAGGAGTAGGGATAAATGGTGGTGGAGGAGGTGTAGATGACGGGGGTGGAATAGGTGGTCCTACAATGGTGACTCCACTACGTGTAGTAATAGCACTCACATTTTCTCGCGGATTGGTGACGGTGTTTGAAGGTAGAGAACTTGAAGAAGAAGGTTGAGTTGCGGGCAAGAAACTAGCAAGCATATTTTTCAACTCATTTGTGTGATTGCTGAAGGAGGATTGAATATTATCTCGATGCTCGGATCTGATCTCATTTCCTTGCTTTGTGATATCTCCTTTAAGATTGATAATTTGACTCTGTAGATTCTTGATTTGCTCACCTTTGGTTCCCATGATGGCTTCAACATCGGAGTTAACGGGTGGGGTTTGTTGGGTGGGTGGGTGATAAGGATTAGAAGCTCTTAGTGGGATTTGGTTGCTTCTATTATAGTTGTTGGCGGGGTTTTGGTTTTGAGGAGAAAAACCGGGTGAAAGGTAGTTGTTGGACCAGTAGCTCAGCAAATTTCTATCCCCTTGAGGTCGAGCTTGGTAATTTTCCGGTGAATGATTACCATAAGCTGCATACACATTTTCCGGATTTCCTTGTGTAGAAGGAAAATCAGTGTATGAGTGTGGACCGCCGCATGTTTCACAATAAGTTGCAACCGCTTTAACTTGTTGTTGTTGTTGGTTTGAAGCGAGAAGCGTAATACTTTTGCTCATTTCAGTCAACACGCGTGTGAGTTCGGTCATATCAGGGTTTGCTGAAGTAGAGGAAACATTGACTCTCGGGTTGTTCCTTGAAGAAGCAGAGGAATCCCATTTTTTGTGGTGAGTAGTCATGTTCTCAATTAGCTCTCTACACTCCTCGGGTCTCCTTTTCATGAATGTGCCACCGGCGGCTGCATTAATCGTATCCCGATCACGAAAAGTCAAACCGTTGTAGAAAGTATCTATTAAGGTCACAGGGAGCATGTTGTGGTTTGGACATCTATCGATCAAGACATTATATCTCTCCCAAGCATCAAAAAGAGATTCATCCGGATCTTGCATGAAACCGCTGATTTGATTGCGAAGGCTCGTGACCATGGATGGTGGAAAGTAGCGCGACAAAAAGCGTTGAGTCATGTCATCCCAAGTGTGAATTGAATTCTTCGGGAGACGATCAAACCATTTCTCGGCATGATGTGATAAAGTATGTGGGAAGAGTTGTAGGCGAAGTTCATCCATTGTGGCACCGACGCACTTTATGCTTTGGGTGATTGTAATGAACTTGTCGAGGTGTTTGTTGGCATCATCATCAGGCAATCCACGGAATGGGTTAGTTTGCACTTGTTGAATCATGTGGTGCTTCAACGAAAACTCAGGAGCGTTGATTTGCATCGGCGCAATCGGTCCTCCTCGTCCAAACATGGTAGGTTGACAAAGTTCCTCCATTGTTCGAAGATCGGGCTGTGGAAGAACATTGTTGTTATTATTGAGGTGCGGTGGATTATTGTTGTTGTTAACACCTGACATACTTAAATCTTCTCGAGTCTCGGGCTCTTGATAATTAGAAGATCTAGTACGCATACACCTGAAAATGCAAAAGAAAAAGAAACCAAACACAAAGACAATATATATACACAATAAAGATAAAATCTTTTTGGATTTTTGAAAATTTTAATTTTTATGGATTTTTTTTTGAATTTTTTGTGCAAGAAAAGTAACGCTCACAAGTGAATGGATCCCAAAAAGCAACGCGTCTCTCACAGAAAACCGTTAATCTTTACGAAAAGAGCTGGCAGCGGCGCCATTTAATACAAGGCTTTTCCTAGTAAGAAAATTATTGTTCTAGTGGTCTAATCGAATTGATCTAGGTTCTATGTGTGACTCAACCGTTCTTTGGTGGAAACAAAAGTGTGTCGTTGTAGTATATTAAATTTGCAAAAACAATTAAAGTAAATGACTTTAAAGTAAAATGGCGTTATAATAAAAGGCGCTAATTTAAATCTAAGTCTAATTAAAATAAAGGGTGCAATATTTAAAAACTTTAAAAGTAAATTAATTAAATGACGAGAAATTAAACTTGACGAAAAGTAAATGACGTAAAACAAAATTTTGACAAAACGTAAATTTAAAAACTTTAAATAAAACACTTTAAAAATAAAATAAGACAAACAAGTAAAAATTAAGTTAAGTAAAAATAAGACGAAACAAATAAAATAAAACTAATTAAAATTGGCGGGAAAAATAAATTTAAAAATTGAATTAAAGTAAAAACTAAGTAAATTCGCAATTATAAAAAAACTAAAATAAATTCGCAATAAGAAAAATAATTTCACAATTGTAAAAAAAAACAAAAGATTTCGCAATTGAAATGAACAATTCCGCAATTGTGAAATCAAAGATTTCGCAATTGCTAGAAAAAGTTCCTAAATCGAATCAGGAAGAAGATTTCGCAATAGCAGAAAAAGGCAAGATTTCGCAACAAGTTCCTAAATCGAATCAGGAACAAGATTTCGCAATAGCAGAAAAAGTTCCTAAATCGAATCAGGAACAAAATTTCGCAATAGCAGAAAAAGTTCCTAAATCGAATCAGGAACAAGATTTCGCAATAGCAGAAAAAGTTCCTAAATCGAATCAGGAAGAAGATTTTGCAATAGCAGAAAAAGTTCCTAAATCGAATCAGGAACAACATTTCGCAATGGGGAGAAAGTACAAGATTTCGCAATTAATGAAAAAGTTCCTAAATCGAATCAGATTTCCTAAAAACTAGGAAAACACAAAAAGTACGAAAATAAGCTCAAAAATCTTAACTTTTGGAAGACAATAAGCAAAGTAAAACACCAATAAGCTAAATAAAAACACTAGATCAAAGATAAAACGTATGAAATCAACAAAAACAAGACACGAAAATTAAAAAGACTTAAACTTAATATAAAAATAAGATGAAAAAGGTTTAGATTGAAAACTTGAAATCAAAACAAACATAGATTAAGAAAAAGATTGACAATAAGCAAGAAGAGAAGATGAACAAGATGATTAAAAACTTAAAGATAAAAGATTAAAGAACACAAAATTAAAACTTACTTGAAAATTAAAGGTGCAAGACAAGGTAATTAAAGGTGCAATAATGTAAATGACATGAATTTAAATGTGCAAAAATTAAAGTGGAAGAGCATAGTTTGTCAAACTAGCCAAAAAGTGTAAAAATGAAATGCTAATGACTGTATATAGGGGAGGATTAGGAAGCTTCCTCCCCTCCTTCCTTTTCTCTTAATTTCATCATTAGGCCCTTCCTTCTTAATCTCTTTGTTAATTGAACCATTAGTCCTTAAGCCTTTAAATCTTCTTTAATCTTGGACTTTAATGGCTTTTGGCTCGGGATTTCTTTGAACTCGTCTTTTAATTCTTCAATAAATTAGACTTGAGTTTTTCGGCTTTTGATAAACTTCCGTCTTTTGACTTTTTCTTCGATAAATCTTCAGAATTGGTCTTGGACTTCCGTTCTTTTTCCACTCTTGACTTTTCGACTTCATCTTTCATCTTTTTCTTCAATAAAAGCCCGTAAATGCCCGTGTTTTCTCCACTTTTCACCTTTTCGTCCTATATCACAACAAAAACACAAACCACGCATAATTCCGACATAAATGACATAGAATACACGTTTTGGTCCGGTTATTATTGTAATTAAGTGGTTAAAAGGATGCGTGTTTACACACATATCAATAAGCTCTGGTTTTTTGCAAAAGTCTTAAAAATGGAGTCCACTTAGTCAGCTTAAAGGAAATCAGCTAAAACTTTCTATATCTCAAGATAGCTTATTTGAATATGCCCAAAATAAGCTAACAGCTTATCTAATCAAGCACACATGGATTTTTCTATTGAAGATGAAAGATTAAGCTTCAAGAAGATTGGAATGTCAATTCTTATCAAAATTCATCAAGAAAATAAGCTAAAATTTGAAAATAAGCCCAAGTAGCTTATGGTTGACTTTTGTTGACCAAAATTTTCCAAAAAACTGAAAATCTCCAAAATCTCTTAAAATGACTTTGTAACAGGTTTGTGCAATAAAATATCTAGATCTATGAAGTGGATAAGTGGATACTGCTAATCAGTCTAGGACTTGTCACAGAAACTTAACAATGCTCATCAGCTTATTCAAAAGCAAATTCCTAGCTTATTCCTTAATACTA
The DNA here is from genome assembly GCA_025667525.1 of Glebionis coronaria. Lineage (NCBI taxonomy): Eukaryota > Viridiplantae > Streptophyta > Magnoliopsida > Asterales > Asteraceae > Glebionis > Glebionis coronaria. Next base: position 270,222 of record JANFOE010000114.1, on the reverse strand, counting down.
TATGTTCTACCTTAGTAATTTGGAAAGCTCATATATTGACCTATACTCAGTAACAAAAATTAGCTTCTAACATTAACTGATGAGGAAATGGCAAGTGAATGAATCTTGCTTGTTTTTGCTATGAAAATGAACCAAAGTATTTTTATGGCAAATAGCCTGTTTGACTATTTATGACTACAACTTTTAACAAAGTTTCTTGTATCAGTCTATTGAGTGATTTTAAACTTTAGAAAACTACTAACAACAGCTAAATCATCAAATCAACTCTAAACCAAACACCAGTTAACAAATTGTAGTATAATTTTAAGCTATGAAACTATGATAGGAAAATAGATTATTAGAACTAGTTATCAAAACACATCAAGAAGCTAACAATTGACAAATAGCAGGCATCAACAAAGTTTGTACACTAAAAAGCAAGAAATAACATGCAGAAGACTTTTTAGAGGAATTTAACAAAGAAAAACTTATTAGCAATGTTTGAAGGCTCCTTTGGGGATGAAGTGGAGCGTTGAGCTCACTTAACCTCTAACCACCACTTAACTAACAATCAAAAACAGCTACACGCCATCATTAACCATCATCATCAACTAATCAACCCCTGCTACAAGTCTGATCAAGATTCTGGCTATGGCTATGAACTTCAAACGATTCTGAACATGTACAAGATTCCAAACATGTCTCAAATCATCTCATTGTTCCATATGAACAATGAAATCAATCATAAGAATAGTATAGTAACACAATGAGGAAGAATTGAAAGTGAAATGTAGATTTAGGGAAAGTGAAATGCATTAATGGAGAATTCTTGTTACAAGTTTGTTACAAGTGCTAACTAACTCTCTCAAGTGTTTGTCAGACACTTGAGAGAAGTTACTAACTGAAAAGGCTAACTGAAATGAGAGAAAACTAAGAAGTGTGCGTGATTTTACACTTAAGCTACAATACACAAAGTAAGGACATCTAGGGGTATTTATAGGATGAAGTTAGGTGTTGGTGAGGATGAGTGACATGTCGCGTCCAATCAAAAGCTTCCACGTGGCTTAATTCAATTGATTGGAAATTGCCGATGAAGAACAAATTTGGGGGTTTCTTGTTGGATGGATTTCATCTTGATTAGTCAACTTGGATCTCTTCGTCTCTTGATTTTGAGCATATTTGATGTTGAAATCTTCTCATGAAACTCGCTCTATCATTCTCTTGATTCTGGGCTCGTTCTTAGTTTGAATATTTACGTGTGATGTTGGTATTGGGTGAAAACAATTCACTCGGATCATTATCCAAACACTAAAATTTGATTGGCTGGGACTACTATTCAGATACGCCTACTAGTTCTCTTTCATATTAATTAAAGGTGCTGAGGTGGTGATCCATGGTTACAAAATACAGCCATCTCATTGGTCCAATGACATATCACACGGATTGAGTTTAAACTTGACTCCATTTTGGCAGATTTAGCCCCTTAAGTTGGCAAATTTGTATCTTGAGCTAGAAACTTCAATAACTTGTCATTTCTGGTCCTTCGAAGTTCAAACTTGTACACAAATGATCCTTTGACTTTTTGACTTGTACTTTGACCATGTTTGACTTTGTTCTTAAGTTTTCCATAATTGCACTTTAAGTCCTTCAATTTTGAAAGTTGTCAAGAAAGGTCCTTTGACTTTGATTGACTTGTCATTTTCATCCTCCTTTTGTCTTTTCTTCATCAATAAAGGCTTGATTCCTTTGTTTGCTTCATAATTGTATATTTTTACCTACACAAGCACAAACAGCAAAACATACCCATAATACTGCTTTTATGAATCAAAATCAGGTATTTTGCTTTGTGTTTTAGGGATATTTGTGATATAACTGATATGAGATTTCACTCATATCAAATTCCCTACACTTGATCATTGCCATGACCTCTTGCAATGCCACATTTTAAAGCACCAATTTACACTTTTCTCATAATTAATCCACCTTGTCCAATATGGAATGCATTTACACTACTCTACACTATATGATGCATGATTTTGATTTATACAATGCAATACAAATGAAAACAATTCTATTTATATATTTTTGGATTTTTCTTGAAATGGTTTTGATGGAAATAACTCATAAATAAATTAAAGACTTTGATTAGAGCTTTGGTACAATGGACACTTATCATCCTCAAGTTTCAATTTACCATACCACGCTTAAAAACAAGATCATTGTTTTCCATAAGTGAAAGTACATCGACTTATTCATATAGATTAATTATGTTACCATTATACCCCCATTTATTATGCCTCTAAGACCGATTATTATTTGAGCAAATTGCTTTTGGGCAAATTTGTCATTATTTAAAGCGTGAAATATAAGAAGTGTAAAATCTCAAAATAAGGAAGCACGGTTTTAATCCTAAGTAACCATCTTATCCATTACTCGAATAACCGCCCATAATTGATATAAGTCTGACCCAAAATAGTAAGTCATTCGCCTTATTTGTGTAAGATCCTTATGTCATTCATTAATAAGTAGCTACTGTAAAATCCATGATTTTACCATGATTTAATGTAATAAAGTTTCATCCAATTATCTTAAAAACATTCACTCATGTATTTTATTTCTTTAAGATGTGTGTGAACTTATCCATTATGTACTTATACTTTTGTTGTAAATAACTACATAACTTAAACCTTGTACTTAAAACCAGGAGAACAAGTAATAAAATGTATAATCAACATTTGAGTATACAACACTTAACAAAAATTTGGAAAAACATGTTACACATTGTATATGTAGCCATGTATGTAGGTATGCATACTATAGGCATGCTTAATCTTTCTTGGACTAGCCCAAGATCATGTACTCCTTGTGTGCTAGCCCAACATAAGCCCAAGTCCAAGCCTACCCTTCCCTTTGGTTAGCCTTACACGACACACAAATTCATATGTGGAAGAAGAAGGGTTGCCTAGGAAATGAAGAGTGTGACACTTGGCATGTGTTCTCTTACCAAGGCAATCATACCTTTTTCCTTGGCTTTCTCTTTCTCCTTTAAGCCGAAAAACACACACATACATTCTTCATTCTCTCATGCAATCCAATCTCACTTCTCTCTTCACCTTTCTCTCTCAAATCATTCGGCTATAAGCCACAAACATCCAAGATTTATACATTAAACCCACTAGATCTTTGCCTCATCTTAACTACTAATCATTTAGTAACATCATCATCTTTGGAATCATTCTAACAAGCCCTAGCCGAAACCTTAAGGGTCACGGCTTGGTTTATAGTTAGGGTTTTCATCATCAAGATTAGATCTCTAATCTCCTTTGTCATCTAGATCTTCCTTGGTAACTTTTAGCAAGAAAGGTATTATTCATTATGCTTCTTCATTTTTACTTGCATGCATCAACATTCACCTATAAACACATGTAACAAACTTTGTTAAGAATCAAGATTTGATAAAACCATGACCATCTAGGTCACGACATGTTTATGAATACCATTAGTCATGGTTAAAAACTTCTTAATGAAGAAACCTATGACTAGTAATCTATGTTTTAACTTGATTAAAAATCATATGAATCATTTTGTGAATTTAAATGAAGTCGTGGGTTACAAATCTCACTTTTGGGATTTTGGTTAAACTAATAATCCCAAATCTCATAAGTGAACTTGTGTTACTCAAAACCATGAAAACCATGACCTTAAAGGTCACGACATAATTAAATGTCTAACTAGGATTTATGTACTAAGTTTTAAATGATGGAATATGTATTATTACATGTGAAATGGACTTATAAAAATCTCTAAAACACTTTATATATAAATATATAGCCGTGGGTTATATATAACCTTGAATGGATTTTAAATGTACATGCATGCTTATATAAAACCTAGATCTAGTGTTAAGAGTTGAACTTAAGATGATAAACATAAAACTAGCTTAAAGATCTTATGGGAACATTTGGGGAAAAAACAATATAGCCGTAGGCTATATGTTGTTTTCTTGGATTTGTGATTACCTTGGAAACATGCAAGAAGCCTAGATAATTATGTTGTATTTCTATGAATATTTACAAGACATAAAACTAGCTAAAAACTCATCTTGGAAACACCAAGATTAAAATTATAGCCGTGGGCTATATGTATGTATACATGGACTATGATTTGGTTTCTTGGTTTGTACATAACTAGATCTTATTTTGGGGACACTTATAAGTACATGCAACCTTAAAACAAGTTTTGACTCATCTTAATAAGCTATAATTAAATATAGCCGTGAGCCATAAGCTAATATTAGAGCTTATGACTTGCATGCAACCTTGTAACACATCTAGATCTCATTTGGTATAACAAATAAAACAAACTATGAGTTTTATTCTTTTATTAAGGTTTATAACTAAATATGGATAAACTAATAATAAGCTTATGAGAAAATACCTAGATTATTAATTACATTAAATGAAAAAGTAGTATTGATGGAATAATCAAGCCCATGAAACATTAGCCTAAGACTAAATGGACCCAATAATCCCATTTAACAAATCTTAGTATCTTAATGGACTTAAGAATATGCTTAGGCCCATTTAGTTAATTAATGGACTTAAAAATGTATTTAAGGCCAATAAATGTTTTAAAGGCCCATTTGACAAGTTAGTAGACTTAAAATGTGTTTACGCCCACTAGATGGCCCATTAGATATTTTAGCCCATTTAATGAACCTATTTAATGTTTTGAATGTTTAAATAAAAGTTTTTATAATAAATATAACTTATAAAAACTTTTGGATTAAATTGACAATTTATGAAACTTAAGGATTAAAACCGTGACACATGAAACTTGTTTTGATAAATTATTAAACACAAGGACTGAAAATGTAAATATCCGAAAGTCTAGGGTTTAATAAATACCATCTGTGGCATACTAAACCCTAGGGACTGTTTTGGAAAGTTTCTAAAAGTTGTTTTGTCATTTTATAACCCTAAGGACCATTTTTGTAATAATCTGAAACTTAAAGAAGCCCTAGGGACTGTATTGTCATTTTATGAAAGTTATAAAACCTAAATATAACTAGGAGGACTAAAACTGCCATAACCCGAAAGTTTAACAAGCCCTAGGTACCAAATGTGTAAAATCCGAAAGTTTACTTTCTTTAAAATATGGATGGACTAGTTTTGCCATAATCCGAAACTTAAACTAGCCCTAACCCTAATTCTATTTCAAATTTAGTAAAACTTGATTAAACCCTAATCCATAAGGATTAATGTATAAATTCTTAAACTTGTAATTTATAAATTTTTTTATAAATGTTAAATAATTTAGGGGAACTTTAAAGTTAAATAAAATATAATATTATATTTTTACTTTTCAAAAATAAAATATTATTATTTTGCTTCATGGAATGAATTGTATAAACAACATGGATATGTATTATTAATACATATACTCATATACTTTTAGGAAATAAAATTATATGAACGTTTACTAAATTGAATGCTAATACATAAGCAGATATTATAAGTGAAACATTTATGTTTACTTAAATATGAAACTTAATTGTAAGTTTAAATGGTTATTACTAATACATGTACTACGAACGTAAACTAATATTTTAAGTAAAATCTTGTTGTGTTTACTTAAATATGAAACTTAATTGTAAGTTTAAATGGATGTTACTAATACATGAACTACGAACGTAGACTAATATTGTATGTAAGACATTTTATGTTTACTTAAATATGAAACTTATATACAAGTTTAAATGGATATTGTTAAATACTTGTACTACGGTTATTTAGATAAATAATGTAGCAATATTAAACCGACTAAAAATCTGTATAAGCATACACATATGTTCTTTGTACTATCTATTAAGACTTTACTATTTGATTAGGCATAACTTTTGGCGTGAGGATTATTTGGATATTCGTGTTAAACAGCTATTACCAACTCCCAAGTGAGTTTACAACCCCATATAAACTATTGATAAACTCTTCCTCTACGGGGGAGAAAACATGCAACTACTTTTAATGGACATAACGGAGTTGTATAAACTTGACTATGATTGACTATTATAGAAACTGTTAAATTGTTGTAAATCGCCCAAATTTTATAAATAGATCTTTTAGGGATTGACCATCCCCATCTGGGTGAGTCATGCTCACTGTTCCTTGGCCGAGACAACAGATGTATACCATGTTGGAACTGGGTTTGGGTGTCTTTTTGTAAGACGCTACGTCCTCATCTGTTGAGGACTATGGAAGGTTAAGCTTTAGTTTCGAGTAATAGCAAATGTAATCTACCTTTTTAGTAAAAATGCTTTGTGCATTATTACTTCTATAATTAATGTATGTCCAAACTAATTATTGTTAAACCTGTAAATTCACCAACTTTATGTTGACCCTCTAAGCATGTTTTTCTCAAGAAAATGAAGTTAGTACGTGGTGTGTGCATGAACTCAAGCTTTACTGTAATCTGCATTGTAGGACTCGTCAAGGGTTCTATTTGGGGAAACATAAACAATCTACTTTTATCATGTTGAAGACAATTTTTATAAATTTGTATAATAATCATGTAATCTGTTTTGAATAATCTCTTATCTTATGCTCTATGAACTACGTGTTATGGATCCACCCTTGTGACATATCCGTTGATAATTCCGCATATTTTGACCGTACCTGGGGTGTCACAGAGAATGGTATCAGAGCATTAGTTATAGAGAACCAGATAAATTTTTAAATAAAATAAAAATAAAGTAAACTTTTCTTTTATTTAAAACTGGACTATAACTTTATAAAAATCTTTTGGGACTTTTTTTTGGGACCGTATTAGTTAAGCATGTAGATCGTAGGGCATTTTGTGTTATGTGAACTAAGTGTATATTGATTGTTAAATAAACTGGTTAAATGATATATATATATATATATAAGTATTAATATATATAACCTTAAAACATTGCGATGATTGTTTAAAAGGGGTATACTTCATAAAACTTGTAATCAAAAATAATATTTTTCCTTTGTTTGTAAGCTTATACTTACTTCAAATTTAAAATAATATTATTTTCAGAGCATCATGACTCAGCCTACTGCACCTTCGACTCTTCTACCAGTGATAGCACCTGCTCCAGCTATCCGTTCATCTCCACGATCAGTACAATGTGGATGGTTATCAGCCTCAGACTCAGAGGATGATCAGACTATCGAAACTATGCTTCTCGAGGACCCTTTTTCTGCTCCAGCATCAGCCATACTGGTCCCCACCTTTATGGAGGAGGACCGGGTATCTCTAGACCTACCATCTTCTGTACCTTCATCTTTACCACCGGGCTATTATCCCGAGTCTATACCCGGCTACACTTTCGAGATCGGGGAGGGCTCCGGGGCGGGACATACCGACTCTGACCAAGCCCAGATCGCCGCACTGGCCGCACGCCAGGAGCGGGAGATATCAGACCTTCGCAACCTGTTGACAGCTGGTCAACTGGGCTATACTACCATCCATGAGCGTATCGACTCTCTCACCCACACTATGAGGGGAGAGGCACAGGCAGCCAGAGGTGTTCAGGCTAAGACTGACGAGGCATTACAGTGGCTATGGGAGGAGAACTATCGTCTCCACCAGCGTATCCAGACCATGGAGAGTCTCCAGCACCAGACCCATGTTGCTCTATCTGCTCAGGAGCAGTCCCTGTCCATTTTCTTCTACCTTGCCATCGTCCGACACGATGGGGTTACTACAGAGATGACTTATTTTCGAGGGGTCGTCGACAGACTTAGGACCCAGCTGCTGACAGCATTCCGCATGCTCAAGGAGGCCCGAGGGACAGTTCGGACTTTATGGAATACCAGGAGAGCATCTGCAGCTTCATCAGCCCCACCAGCACCAGCCTCATCAAGCAGTCCATCTAGTCAGGAGTAGAGTAGATGTACTAGATTTCTTGTACATCATGATCAGCTTATGGGTTATACCCTAGTTGTCATGGTATTGGACTTTTATACTTTTATTTCTTTTCAGCTTTTGGTGATGTAATCTTGTAATGTACCTTTTTCTTTTCGGACATGTGTTTTTGGATGTAATGTATTAAAGACTGTGTGTATCACTACCCTGGACAAGGCTTGACAGGCCTATGACTTGGATTTTGTTATGCTAGATGGATGTTAAATTTTTTATGGAAATAGCATGTAATCACTTTTTTTATTATATTTGTTGTGCAATGTATTATATTATGAAATCTTGACAGGTTATCCAATTTGTTATGAAATCAATGCATGAATTTTTCCCATGTAAATAATATAAAAACTGTACTAACATTTGAACTAATAATCTCATTTTGTGTATGATTATAGATAAATGGTGATTACGTGATCAAATCCCAATAATGCAACCACTTCAAACGCTGCTAATACTGAATTTCCTGAAGCTACTCAAAATGTCACCACTGCACAACTCCGGGAAATGATAAGTGAAGGCATTACAGCGGCTATGGCAGCCAGAGGAGCTGATCCAAATGTGAACAATGATCCAAACCTCAATATGCGCAGAAACAACACTAATATGGGTTGTTCTTACCCTGACTTCTTGAAGTGCAAACCCTCATACTACCGAGGAAAAGAAGGAATTGTTGAATTGATGCAATGGTTTGAAAGACTAGAGACAGTTTTTCGCATCAGCGGTTGTGCTGACGAGAACAGAGTTAAGTTTGCTACATGCACACTACCCGAGAGCGCCCTTACCTGGTGGAACTCTGTGGTCGCTACCCTTGGACATGACACTGCTTATACTCTCACATGGGCCAACCTCAAAGAGAGGATGACTGAGAAGTACTGTCCTAGAGGAGAAATGAAGAAGTTGGAAATAGAGCTGTGGGATCTAACATGTAAGAACAATGACATCCTTTGGTACAACCAAAGATTTCAAGAGTTAAGCTTGATGTGCACCAAAATGTTCCCTCAAAGGAGCGACAAGATTGAGAAGTATGTCAGCGGACTTTTGACAACACTCATGACAGTGTGCTAGTGTAACACTCCCAAATTTCGGATAGCAGCGGAAGGGTCATTGGGAGTATTACTTCATAGCACAACACACAAGTTACATAAAACGACTAAAAAAGAGGCGTTTGAAAAGTTTAATCCATTCGATTAATAAAATATCAGAGTTTACCAAGAGGTCCAAACAATAATTTAATAAAAAAAACAGTTTCAAAAAGTTTAACGAATGGTAATAAGTATTTTATTGCCTTTAAAATATCCAGTGCGACTTCATGCTCCAGCTGGTCTTAAATCCTGAGTACTTGAGAAATACATGCTAAAAACGTCAACACAACGGTTGAGTGAATTCATAGGTTTGCAAGTAAAAGCAGTGGACCACAAGATTTCATGTATTTAGTTTCCAAAGTCAGATACCATCAGTTATCGCATTTAGCTCATGAAACCGAACATTAACATCCGTTATTCCGTTCAAGTTTCAAATACAATGCGTCCAGTCGGTTTTCTGTTAAACCCGGACGGAGAGGTCAATCCCAATAGATCTATTCACAGCATTCGCGTTTACTCGACCAGTACAGTCAGTCCAAGTAATTAACGGTTCATGACTAAAAGGGATAAAATAAGCATACAGTTTAAGCACTTGCGTCCATTCGTAAAAAGTAGCATGTATCCCCCTCGCGGGTTTAATAAAACAATTACATAAATAAAAGCGAGGCTATGAACTCACCTTATTAGGTAACACTTGCCAATATATACTTTTACCATGCTTCCAAATTGACGAAACATTTATATATAATAATATTTCCGTCTCTTCTTTACTTTCCAAGTTTCATTTTGTAGTTGTAATCTAAGGTACTTGGTTTCATCTATAATTCCAACTTTTTGCTTTGTAGTCTTTTTCTTTGACGTGGGTGATACAAAGATGGTTAATGTATATGGTTTAGAGATTCTATTTTATCTTTGAAAGATATATATACTAGGTTGTTTAGTCATGCCATTTAAAAAGTTATACTTAATAGTTTTTAGCCACAATATAGTACGTGGCTTAGATGTACATATGATGACTAACCAAGTTATAAAAGGTAACTTCCTTGTTAAGTTTTAGATAAGCGGGTATTATCGATGCTTGATATTTTAAAAGTTACGCGATTTGAAAGTTACACGTAAAACACGAAAAATAAACGCTCAATATAAAATCAAACATTGACATTCGGAGAAAATTTATATTTTGATATAAAAATAAAGAATTATAATTTAATAAATGTTGGCGTGTTATATAAGTGAGCGACACTTAAAGTTTATCATAAAATTTACAAAAAAATTAAAACAAAAAAATCATTACGACAACAATAGGGAAAATTTATATTATTTACGGTCGAAGTCGGACATATACTTTGTTGATAAGTAATAATAGACAAGTATTCGATACGTTAAACCATAACCTTGTCGATTAACCGAGAATTCAATATATATATATATTTTTATAAAAACAAACATGATAAATAAAAGTCGGGTTATAATTATTGATCCTAAAATTAAGAATTGCTACAGTCTAACCACCTTAAAAGAACTCTTTCCCAGAGTTCGGTTATTTTACATGCTCGCGATACGTTCGAGAAGGTGAGAGCACTTTTAAGTTTACAAGAGTCGATACACGCTCGGAATAATCCATATAAATGTATCAAAAATTTAAAAAGATTAAATAGTCATTATAAATATCGATATGAATTAGAATAGCGATAGATAACATATGAATAGTACAATCGAATTACAAGCCGAAATGAAACAGTTTGTGCGAAATCCACATGCTTAAGCCCACTCATTTACAAATTTGTAACTACGTGGGTTCGTCATGTCCATGTAATTAAAATTTAGAAACTCATGGTTCAGTAATTTATAATTTTATTGTTCAAACGAGTGACGAGTTCGTTTCAACAAAATAGTTATAAATTAGCCTACCTAAGCATTGTTTGCACAAAGCACGAGATGAAGAGTAAATCAAATTCTTCATAGAACGGAATAATCTCATTCGTGGCATGATTTATTTAAATCATCCGGAGTGATAAAAAATCAAGGAACACAATAAACCGTGTTTCAAAAAAAATAGGTGTTCCAAATTGGCACATCACGAGGTGATAAGTCAAAGTCATACTCCAGACTATACAATAGTAGTCAGTGAAATAATCATGTATGATTTCAAAGAGCAAGATGAGTATTCAAACTCAAATCCAGAAGATAAAGAAACAGTGGAATCGGCACTTGACGGCGAGTTCACGCTTACATAAAATAGTTATCATAAAAGTCATAAAAACTTTACCAAGACCATTGCTTCACCCACAATGTCTTTTAGCTCGATGTTTATATAAATTAACCCATCATATAAACATAGTATCGAAAAGCAAATATATATAAAGATACACATATTTTACCAGCTTTCGGGTAGCATGAGCGCACAAATGATGTTCGAGGCAATAAAATAGTTTTATCAATAGAGCTGTTATAGTCCAGGTTTCATAAAAATGACCTAGTTCTCTATAACAAGTGCTTTGATACCAATCTGTAACACTCACAAATTTCGAATAGCAGCGGAAGGGTCATTGGGAGTATTACTTCATAGCACAACACACAAGTTACATAAAACGAATAAAAAAAGAGGCGTTTGAAAAGTTTAATTCATTCGATTAAAAAAATATCAGAGTTTACCAAGAGGTCCCAACAATAATTTAATAAAAAAAACAGTTTCAAAAAGTTTAACGAATGGTAATAAGTATTTTATTGCCTTTAAAATATCCAGTGCGACTTCATGCTCCAGCTGGTCTTAAATCCTGAGTACTTGAGAAATACATGCTAAAAACGTCAACACAACGGTTGAGTAAATTCATAGGTTTGCAAGTAAAAGCAGTGGACCACAAGATTTCATGTATTTAGTTTCCAAAGTCAGATACCATCAGTTATCGCATTTAGCTCATGAAACCGAACATTAACATCCGTTATTCCGTTCAAGTTTCAAATACAATGCGTCCAGTCGGTTTTCAATTAAACCCGGACGGAGAGGTCAATCCCAATAGATCTATTCACAGCATTCGCGTTTACTCGACCAGTACAGTCAGTCCAAGTAATTAACGGTTCATGACTAAAAGGGATAAAATAAGCATACAGTTTAAGCACTTGCGTCCCTTCGTAAAAAGTAGCATGTATCCCCCTCGCGGGTTTAATAAAACAATTAAATAAATAAAAGCGAGGCTATGAACTCACCTTATTAGGTAACACTTGCCAATATATACTTTTACCATGCTTCCAAATTGACGAAACATTTGTATATAATAATATTTCCGTCTCTTCTTTACTTTCCAAGTTTCATTTTGTAGTTGTAATCTAAGGTACTTGGTTTCATGTATAATTCCAACTTTTTGCTTTGTAGTCTTTTTCTTTGACGTGGGTGATACAAAGATGGTTAATGTATATGGTTTATAGATTCTATTTTATCTTTGAAAGATATATATACTAGGTTGCTTAGTCATGCCATTTAAAAAGTTATACTTAATAGTTTTTAGCCACAATATAGTACGTGGCTTAGATGTACATATGATGACTAACCAAGTTATAAAAGGTAACTTCCTTGTTAAGTTTTAGATAAGCGGGTATTATCGATGCTCGATATTTTAAAAGTTACGCAATTTGAAAGTTACACGTAAAACACGAAAAATAAACGCTCAATATAAAATAAAAACATTGACTTTCGGAGAACATTTATATTTTGATATAAAAATAAAGAATTATAATTTAATAAATGTTGGCGTGTTATATAAGTGAGCGACACTTAAAGTTTATCATAAAATTTACAAAAAATTAAAACAAAAAATCATTACGACAACAATAGGAAAAATTTATATTATTTACGGTCGAAGTCGGACATATACTTTGTTGATAAGTAATAATAGACAAGTATTTGATACGTTAAACCATAACCTTGTCGATTAACCGAGAATTCAATATATATATATATATATATATATATATATATATATATATATATATATATATATATATATATATATATATATATATATATATATATATATATATATATATATATATATATATATATATATATATATATATATATATATATATATATATATATATATATATATATATATATCTATATTATATATAGGTATAATTATGACTTGAAACCACAGTTTCAATCCCAGTCATATCCCAGTCACATCTTTTAACCAATAGGATTTGAGTATTTGCTAAAAAATCTCACTTTTTTCCTTTTTTAACACATTTGGGCGGACCGCAGTTTTAAAAAAAGCGTTTTGTTTCAAAATCACGTTTTGAAACCACGGGTATAAATAATGGTATACTTTCTTTTTTTCCTTTGTTTTTCCACAGAGCCACGGGTAAAAAAAACACACAAACCATCCATGTCTCTCTAAAAAACAGCGTGTAAACCCTAATCCAAGAAACATAAAAAATGAATCGATCTTTGATCTTTGTTGTTTGATTCACAATCAATCCTTAAATCGACACAATGAATCTCAAATCAAGTTTCAATCCCAATCTCACTCTCATATAAACACAGATCATATCTCTTTAACCCACTGTTTTCTTCAATCACAAATCCGCATTCCTTATTAGTATTCTTCTTGATCGATTCACCACAAAAACAACAACCGGGTCTCCTAAGTGGGTGTCTCAGGTAGGTGAGTTGATTCAACCCTTTTTCAATAAATAAAAACTTTACATAATCATCATCATTACTTCTCTATGTGTGCGATCTTCATTCTCAGTCATGAGAAGTTTATTCTTTTTTTCATCTTTGTTTTCATGGTTTTTTATCGGATTATGTTAATCTTGGTTTTCATGGGTTTTTATCATATTCTGTTAATCTTGGTTTATATGATTGTATGGATGAATATTTGTATGTTTCTTGATCTGGGTGTGTTTTATTTATCATTGTTGTGATCAATGTATAGACCTGCAGTAGTACTTATGAATCTAATTTTACTTTAAAAATAATATTCTGATTGGTTTTATATTTGATGTAGAGTCACTATAGTATGTATAACTATTAAACAACTACATTCTCTTTATGTCCAGCTTGATGAATGGGATATAATTTGCTTTCACAAATTTTATCACCCTCCCCTCAAACCACTTTTCTGTCAATGGGACCCAAGTCTTTCCATCTTCTATAAGCCGTAGTCCTTCAAACCAGAAAGCATCACTAGCAAATATGATGCTGATATGCTCGAATTTTTGTTATATTGATATCTTGAATAGTTTAAAAGAGTTATCAGTTTTGATTATGTATAGTGTTTGAGGGTAATCCCGTTGGTGCTTTGATAAGACGACCATATGAACAAGCCCGACCTCACTGAATTGCACCACAACATACATATCAGTTTATATGTACCCTTCTTCAGGCTAATCTTTACACTTTGACTTGACAAGTCAAAAATGTATTTGCCACTTTACGATTGGCACATATATATATTCTGAGATCTTAATGGCTGAGTGTAGACCTATTTATGGGACTCTTCATGTCTACGTACTTCCCTAAAAAACAAGGGATATTGTATCTTCGGTTCACTCAATGTGTTACAGTTTTACACTTTTACACATCCCGTAACCAAAACGCAGATAACAATGTTTTGGCGAGTCTTGCAAAATCACAGTCACATAAACACAAAAAACAATCAGACTTTAATTTCATGGTTTATTTTACTCCTATAACATGTTATCACATTCAATTTATGTCCCTCTTATGCATTTTAAGACCATACTGGTTATAGCAAATATGTTCTGGGTTGGTCCAGCCGGTTGGACAAAACCTATTTTACTTCTATGACACGTTATCACATTCATTTTATGTCCCTCTTATAGTCTTATGCATTTTAAGACAGATCTGGTTTGCTGGTGCAGGTTTCGTCCAACCGGCTGGACCAACCCACAACATATCTGCTATAACCAGTATGGTCTTGCACACGTTCGTAGGCCTAGGTCCAAAGTCAGCAAGATTATAGCCGAGAGACTTTTTGGATGCAGTAGTTCATAAATGAAGTGTGTCGTTCGACCTGTTTCAACCTATACAAATATTCACCTGAACCCGTTTTGTTGCCTGTACTGACGAGTGTTGTACTTTGAACATTTTGCGCTACACATTTTAGGTATGCACGCGTTCTAGAGACAACAAACAAAAGGTCATCTGCTGATAGGCTAACTAGGATTCTTTAAGTAAGTGCGTATAAGCTTAAGTTATAGTTTTAAAGCACAATTTGATGTTTTAATAGAATAATAAAGTTTAGATAAGAACGTTTTTTTAAAAACTTTTAAAAGAGTCGGTTTTGTGAAATTCTGAACAAGAACCCGTTACCAGTTTGCAGTCTACAAGCTGGGTGTATAAGGTCGAATTTCTGCAAGTTATGATGTGTTTTTATTTTTATGGTTCCTGTTATACATTGAAAATTAATGTTCCGACCAGCCGACGGTTATGAGACCGCTGGAGCTTACAAGGTCGTAGTTGAGAGCCAAAAACAACCCTCAGTCCTTGCTCTTTCTTGACAAAAGCTGCCCAACTTGCCCCATCTTCCGATTACCAGGAAAGTGTTCTTCCATCAAGTGTAACAGCCCGTGTCAGTATTAAAGCTTCAACAACTTTGGATGGGCGAAAATCGTTGGAAGCAAAGGAAAGGCCATGATATCGACAAATTCGGAGCATGTGCACTAGCAGGAAAGATTTACAAGGAGTACGGGATCACTGTTGAAGCTGTGGTCGCAGCAGCTAAAGGAGTTATATTTGCAGGTGACTGATATTTGGCTAAGTGGTATGTGGGAAAAGGGTGGCGTATGTGGTTTTCATCTAACGTTTCAGAAGTTCGCTTTTTGTGGCAACGAAGGTGGTGGCCTACAACATTAGAAAAGAATATCCAGACTCACAAACACCTCACACCTGTCACATATTTTTTGTTGAGCAAGATTTTACACATGCATACACTTACTGTGGTGTCAATCAAATTAGACAGGAATCTGGTGCAGCAATCACAGGTGGTAATGCGACAGCTGAAGCTGAAGATTGCATAATATCTATTTCTGCACAGGAGGTAGATTTGGTCTGAATTAGGATGTCATATAAATTAGAAAGATAAAGGATATAGCTTTATTTAGTCTTAATTATTTTTAGGTACAGGTCTTCGATGGGAGATTTTCTCCAACTATTGAAGCTATAATACGTTTGCAACCCAGGTGCAGTGAGAGAATTGAAAGAGATTCAGCTCCCGTCACGTTTGCTACACGATTACTTGTGTCATCTTCTCATATTGGCTGCCTAATTGGGAAAGGAGGAGCCAAATTTTCTGAAATGAGGAGAATCACCAAAGCTAATATTCAAATACTAATAAGGATGATGTTCCAAAAGTTTCCAAGAGAGATGACGAGATGGTGCAGGTAAACATCTTTATATATCTTTATAGTAATATAGCTATCGTTTATTGTTGCCCTAATAACGCTCTTGGTCTCTTGTGCCCCGAATCCTGTTGCAGCACCGAATCTACCACCCACATCAGCTTCTGGTACACCGACTTTTGCTGCAACACCGATTCTATGGCTCGCATCAACGTCTACTGCACCATGAGGGAGAGTATGATACTGATCCTGATGATGATGTATTTGCCTCTTGCAGTTGGTGTGCATTTTGGTATCTCGTATTAGTCGAATGAAATAGTAAGGATGTTAAAAAAATCATTTTAACTATGATTTTCGGTGTTTGATAATAAATATTTATTATTGGTAATCACCTCGAGATGATCTCGACATCCACATTAGATGACACCGAGACCGAATCATCAATAGACTGATGAGAATTGCAAACAAATAAGTTTTAAGTTTGAAAGTTTCATGTAGAGTACTTAAATTCATTTATGTATCTTTTTTTTTGCCAAACTAAATTTTTGTATCAAGATAAGTGAAACGAAGTGCAGATTCGCTATAGCAAGCTTTGGAAATCATCATCATTGTTCCGAGGCTTTGATTTCAGGTTTCTTCTCACCCATTCCATCTCTGCATTTTTTTAGCATGTTGTTTTTCATTTACCTTTTTGAATTGGATAACAAAACTCCCAAAATGCATGTGGGTCGGCATGATGTGCTTATTTTACCCATTACCAGTCCAAACAACGTGTTTATTATTAACACATTTTGATAAACTTTTTGTAGTCATTCGAAATTAACACTGAAAGAATATCTCTGTCAAAGGTTATCCTGAACTGCATATGTGTTTTGTACAGACTTCTCAAGCTATTTGCTTTTTTCTCTTGATCTTACTTCTAAAAGTCATATTTATTTTATTCCGTGAAGAGAGCTTTCTTCACTTATTTTATATTTTCCGTGAGTTCCAAAACTCCGTAAAACACAAACTTTTTTATAGAAAAGTGTAATCTTTAAGTTGGTAAAATAGTCAAATTATAAGTGAGCGGCTGGGACAGGACAACTCAGAGGAGCTAAAGCTGAGTACTATCGCTCTAAAAGGTAAACACCAATGGTACTATAGGTTATATTATTTTCTCTCTTGTGGAGTAAGTTGTTCTCTTTGTTAGTATTATTTTGCAAGTTGCTATGAAACAAATGTTTGCTGGCGCTAGAAGTAGTTCAAATTTTGGTTAGTACTAATAATAAAAGATATTGTCCTTGGTCATCAGCATAATAGAACTTGGAGGCTACTTTGCCTCTTTTTAAATACCGATTGCTAGAAAAAAGAAAAGAAAAGGAAACAACTAACGTCAGGGTCTTCAAATATCTCTTCACCACCTCACTGCAGATTTACCTCCCGTTATGGTTCTCTGATAATTACTTTTTTGGGCTAAGGTTAATTAGACGTGATCGGCTGGTTTGACAAGCATTTACTATAGGCATGAATGCAGAATGATTCCCCTCTGGTTCAACTTTTCTTTCAGGGGCCACTCGTGTGGCAAATGATCTATACTGTTCTCGAGCCCCTAATCTGGAAGCAGTTCACGCAGTTTGTTCGAATACCACCCTTTCACAATACACGAAAACTAAAAGCTTTATCGATGTACATTTGTCTTAAATCTGAACACCCATAAACCTTAATGAAACACCCATAAACGCATCAGTAAGATAATCTAAATCCAAAACCCCCTAAATCCTAGCCCTTTTAATAAAATTAGCATTCACTGCATATAGAAGAACTTATATTAAGATTCGGAATTTTGTCATGATTGTGCGACCATGCCCTTTACATTTTCTATAAATCAGATTTTTCGCGCAAGTATAAGATATATGTAAATATGTTATATGTGATCTTCATATAGACTTTTCTATTTTAACTGAGTTTTATTGTTGTCTGTGTGTTAACATTATTTGGTTTGGCGTTAAGCTTTTGCAGGTTTCGTGTTGAATTAAGAGCTGATTGATCACACATTCAAACTTTTCACCAAGTTTTCTTTAAGAAAAGATGGATTCAGACAGAAATGAAAGTGAAATGATCGCCACACAAGTTAGTGTAGGTGTTTTGCTGAAGTAAAACCATAGTCTAATGTTTTGCGGGTTTTAGTTCAAAAGTAGCTGCATTAAAACTGATTCAGTCTCTTTGATATCTTATCTTCATAGTAGTGAGCTTTCGATATATACATCAAGTTCTTTTGATCCTTATTTTACCCCTTTACCAAAAAAAGCTCTTTTGATCCCATTACAGTTTGGTTGCAGGCATTTGTTTGGTGTTGGGATCACGTAATGTACATGGCGGAAAAGGAGGCAAACTGACTGAACGAATTTTATCGTCGACTTGAAGTCACCACATTATTAGAATCTTTTGTTGACTCAAACGGTAGTACACTATTGAGCTACTACACCTATCTGACCCCTAAAAATTTACTTGAAATAAGCACCAGAACACCTTCACTGATCTGAAAACAACACTACAAAAGTCGAAAAACCAAACACCACAACACTTTAATAGGCCGGTAGCATTTCGATTGTGGTCATCTGGCTTGGGGTTGATGCAAAATTTAAATGATTTTATATGTCATTATGTGTTGTATAGAGTATAGACTTCAGGGGACGTTCAGGTCTATTTGACACATTCCCCTTTAGTTCATCTTTTTGTTTTACTCGGTAGGGATGGATGGCAACCCAGTCATAAGTAACATGCCACATACAGTCAGAGTTAAACACCATAGTGTAACAAACTAAAATTACCTTGGTAAAGGCCTGCAGATTATGACAACACTATATCTGGCCTTTATCAACATCTTTCGGGCTTTGCCTCTTTTGGCTCATACTCAGTTTTGCTAAATGAGTTAGTAAGGTTGTGTGCGTAGTTTTCAGTTTCGCAACTATCTGCACTGTATCAGTGGCGGAATTACGTGTGCAACATGGGATTAACACCGACCTTCTCATTTACTCTTTTTTTAGGGTAGCGAATACATTTACTAACTTTTTTTTTGCTTTATGATCAGACAATGTTGATCTTGGAATCTCATGTGGAAAATATTTCTGTGTGTCATGCCTTAGCATCATTGATGCAGGTAACAATCTACTCAATTCTTTACTGAATTACCTTTTTAATGAGTTGAATACATTTATGCTAACACTGTTTTGTTAACATGTGATTATGACATTAAGACTCTTCCCAGTTGCTATATATACTCAGTTGTCTATGATAAGTATATCCTTTTTTTAGACACTCTTGTTTATGAATAGAATAAGAAAAGTTGTATCGCACTTTTTAAGTCTGTTGTGATGGCAAAAGAGTGCCTCATGTTTTATAACTTATATATAGCATGTTAAATTTAAAAGGTTTCTGAGAAACTGAAACTTCCCAGAGCCTATTATAAACTATCAAGTTCTTGGTCCTACAATAAGTGGTTGTTCACAACTTGTGTTATGCCCATTTACAGACCATAAGCATCAGCCATGATCCACGAGCCACGAGTTGCACTTGGCTATTTGCATAGCCTAATATTTTCAATATGATAACCTATGCAAAGAATATGAAGGCGTTTAGATGTGCGACGATAAACTCTAGGATCATTTTTTGTTTTGAAATAAGGTGAACCTAATTTTGGACTTACTGTAATCGGATTATTTAGCTGTGAGATAATATGTCTTGTATAATTAGTTGTATACCCTTAACAAAGGTTATGCATTTCTTTTCCTTTTAAACTGTGCTTTCTTTTGTTTTAACAATGGTTATGCATTTCTTTTGTATAATTAGTTGTATACCCTTAACAAAGGTTATCATTATTGTTAGGCGAGAATATAGGAACAAGTGCAATGCCGAACATACCTGCAACCTTCCCAGCTTAAAAATACACTGCACTGTTTGCTAAATCAAATCAACATAACATGACATCGTAAACCTACCCCCGCTGCAGGCAGCACAAAAATGACAACACCAATAGCAACCGAAACAAGTCTCCAACTAAAAGCAAACACAGAAGCAAGCCTAAAAACAACAAATAACATATAAGAACTTAATTTACTACACTTTTCGTGTGGCATTATGCTACATCAGGTAGTGACATTTTAGGTCTGTTCTACTAAGATGTAGAAAGAATTACTTTAAGGTGCTTCATAGTTTAACAAAATGACCATTGTGTCATTGTCCCAAACACTCTAATAATCCTAATCAATCAGGTACTAAAGCTCTCATTATGCTTCTCCCTCTGCCTATGCCTCAGTGCTCATTAAGGCCCAGCTTCTTTTCAACACAGATTCTATATATTCTTTTCAACTCTTTTTTGTTGAACTCATATTCGATTAGCATTTTTTTATAAGGTCGCAGATGCATGGACATCAAACTTGAAGAGCATAAGCCTGAAAAACAAACTTGGTCATGAGTTTTGAAATTATGTTTTTTATATCGCATGAAAACTTGGTCATCAGGGTAGCATTTTAGCTGGTCTAATGACCTGCACAAAAACTGACACCTACAATGATTTTTTTTTCTTTCTATCCTGTACTTTTATTCACAGCTTCCAATGTTGCAAGTTGTTGTGCCTCTGAAATGTATTATGAAACTTTGTAGTACTGATCTTGAATAATCGTTGCTTCATTTTGGTGGTCAAAGGTGATTAGGGAATTGCTGGATGATATCACTTGCTAGGATGCACTTTGTTCTGCACTTCCTTTTGGAACAATCAGTGGTTCCCCAAAGGTTTGCTATTCACCTTTTTTATACCACTATGATGGTACTCGATTGATATTTAATTAGAAAAACAAAATATGAATAATATACAATTTCTTATCAATCTCAACATTTTGTGTCACAGAAAGATTATCAGTTTTGATATTATGTGACCTATAACATACTTTTGATACCAAGAAGTTGAGCCCTCAATGTTAGCGTTGGCTATTCTTTTTTGGTGATCATGTTTTCTAATCTTTTAGGGAGATGGAGTTTGAGTTCACAGAAAAACCATATTTGCATCCAACAAGGTTTGCGTGATCACATCAGCCTTTTTTGCACCAAACAATGGTTAAACATAAAATCTCTCACATTCTAATTAGATGCACAAAACATTTTCCACTAGGCTATGACTTTGTACAAATTTATCCTACACGGTTGTGATACGAGTACATGACGTCCACTAAACGAACTCAATATAACAACTTTGATACGTATACTTTACTTTTCAGAGGGAGACAGGTGGTTGCTGCAACTCAGGAAGAAACAACTGATGAGAAAGCTGATATTCCAGTGAAATCTGTGTATTCTGATATTGCACTGAATCAGGAAGAAACAACTGATGAGAAAAAGGAGGCTGATGCAACTCATCCTGAAGTGAAGGAGCCTGAGGTGATTAGCTTTAGTTCCTATGAAGTTCTGTATTGGTGTTAAATGTTTTTGGTTTACTCAATGGCTTAAAAAAATGTAAAATCTTAATATGAAAATCTACTTTTGAAAATGAAAATGCTACAAAATCCTACGGTTGAACCTTCTTTTGATATAACTAATTATTCTCCTAATCTCCATCATGGGCGGATCAGTCAACAGCTTTGTACAAGTATTTTTAGTATTGTTTGGTACAATTCATTTGCCATACTTCTGGGAAATTCTAGACGAGGTCAGGTCTTATATAGTTATTCATTTTTTGTAAATTTTTCGTAGATGAGTAGAGGCAGTAGTAAATTCAGATAACTTCCCCGAAGTTGGAAAAATTTGAGTCCAGTTGCTACCGTCGACCAGCAGATGACAATGGTAAGTGCAGAACAAGCTAAACTTGTGGGTACGGGTGGTTTTCGTATTGTCTGCACCGATGTGCTTCGTGATGGTACCCTTTGTGCTGTTAAAATGCTTTATAAGGAAGGCAAGCAAGGTGAACGAGCTTTTCACTCAGAAGTATACTCTACTTTTTATACAGATTATAGATTATAGTGATATGTTATATAAAGAACCTATATTTATACAACACATGTTCTCGGGGCGGGCGCTTACTGTCAATAGGTATACAACACATTAAGAGTTCTAGCAAAACAATACCATAGCTATACACATCTGATTTGGTGGTAAGTTTTCCAGTTGAAGCATACCTATCATCATCAAAAGTATAAACATAAAAAAGCCTACTATGGCAACAATAATAGAGAAAAAAAGAGACTCCTAATACTTATATGGCTGCATGTTAGATATACCATGAAACTCTGCATTTGATGACATTACTCGATACAAAACCATATAATACATAAACAATGAATAACTCACTCAAGTGCCAAATATCCAGTGGTTCCCAGAACACGGGTCGAGATCAAACAATTAAGCTCGTCTGATCCAGTCTTACCCAACCCAAAATTAGACACCTTTTCTTGAAAGTTATCATCAAGTAGGAAATTTGGTAGTATTAAAATCACAGTGTATGACAAATGGGACGGTATGCTCATGTAGGAACAAAAGAGCTCTTTGCACAAGCAAGACGATTCTCAATCTGATGCCCAGTTAAGTGCTTGAGATCGACTACCCTAATGCAGGTGGTCATGAAGAATCCCATCGGGCATGTACTCGAATACAAGTAAGTTATGTTGATTATCAAATATGGACACTGCAAACGACTTAGTAAATCCACCTGCATATGTTTTTCTAGCAACTGGATTTAGCCGATCATCAACTTAACTAAAAACTCCTGTGTTTTGATTGCAGCAATTATATAAAATCACCGTATAAATATCTAATACAGAGAGCCAGTCCTATTACATATGAGACGCATACATAAGTGTGCAAAAGAAGAACTAAAAACATCAGATACTGGTCATGTGCGGGTATAGTTACCTCTATGAAATGTTCTGGATATTATGCAAGTGTAATTCTGTTTTATTTATGTCAATTATGTCATGCAGATATGGGATTTTAGCTTGCACTTAAATACTTTGGCTGAATCTAACATTAGCAAGTTCGCCACAACAGTTTGTAACCAAACTCCATTAGTTAAACTTACTGGTTACATGGATGCAGATCTCATCAACCTCAGGTTACCTTATATACTCAAATGTTTCCAACATTGCTTTCTTGGATGCCTTAAAAAATGTTTATATAGTCTTTGTTTTCTTTCATATGTCATAAGATTTGAATAAATTTTAAGGTTGATTATTTTTTGTTTGAATAAAGTATGTTTTAAGTTGAATAAAATTTTGGTTGATATGACGAGAGAAGCATTATCGTCTTTTAGGAAATTTGTTTCTTTTAATTACATCTAAATCTATGTGTTGAATATTATTGATTGTATTGTGTTTACCTTTAAGGTAAGGTTAGAAAAACAAGGGAGTTCATGGTTAGTATTATTTGAAATGTTATATTAGCTTAGACTTAAATTACATGGTGTGATATGATCTAAAAAAGTGAGACTTTAAAGGCGGGGGAGTGCTTGATGTCAAATGTACAGATGTGTGGTTCTTTTTTTATTATTATTTAATATAACACATTCGGCCTAGATACATATTTTGTGTCTATTAAAAAAAAATACATATTTTGACATTTGCGTTGTGTCATTTATTAGTTAGCTAGCATGGTATTCACACAATGCGTCGATGAGCATTTGGTGATGATTCTTTAGGCAAATAAATATTACACTCAAATTCATAATCAAATTAAAATTAGCGTTTCGAAAATTTTACATCAAAATACTATTGACAGAAACTAACATTAATAAAATATATCAAAAATATATATTTAATTAAATATCACAATTCTTTTTAAAATATAAAAAATAAATAAAATATTTTAATTTAAACTTAAAAATATTTTTTAATATGTTGTTATAAAAGTACGAGTATATTGTACATATATTGTTACAAAATAGATATAGTTTTGTAAAAGGCAATTTCAAGAATTTAAATTTTCAAACTCTGTAAATATAAAATTGTTTCAAATAATATAGTAGAGATTAATTATAATTTTTTGTGGCACTTGAGTCACACTATAGTTGGAGTTCACAGATTTGTTGGTTGATGTTGTATGTCCTGTTTCTTTTGTTCAATTTTATATACACGACTATATGGTATTTTAGTCTCTTGCGTTTCATGTTTATATTTACAAATGCCTTTGTTTCCCTTTTAAATATATTTGAGACTTTAAAGTTTAATATGAAGCTTCTTTCAAAATACAGTAATATTCGTGTGAATTTATTTTGAAAGAATAAGAATGTTCATTTTTAGTGGGATCGGCATCAAAATTGGTCCAAAGTTAGTGGTGATTATCTAATTGTGGTGAAACGCAATTGATGCGTGGTGCTCTCCATTACTTATGTTGCAATTTAAATGGTACATATTGTAAAATAAATTGACTGGAATTGTAAGGTATGTTATTTTGTATTTGGTATGTTAAAAGAAAGATTTTGTTAAGTAAACGTTAAATCGTAAACCTATATGTATGTTCTTTCTTTTCACTATGTTTTTCGTTTTATTATTGCATCAACCATGTTATTATTTTTTTTCTTTTAACATTATCATAATGTCATTTGAAAATTTATTTAATGCATTTCGTACTAAGGGTAAAAACATGTTCTTCATTTTGTTGTAACACTTTGTTATAACTTATGGCTAATTACTTTCTCTGAATAGGCATGCAAAGTCATGGGAACAACTGGATTGATTATGATGAACAAGAATTGAGGTTCAGAACATTGAATGCTTTTTTGGCACATCATGATATACTCTTGCTCTTTTTCCTAAATTCTAAAAGGGAGTAAATGAAGCCAATTGTATGATTTTTCAGTTTTTCTAGATGATAGAGTTTTACACCAAAATAATATTTTAAAAAGAGACGAAAAGACCACTAAAAATATTAAAAAGATATAACACGATTAGTGAAAGAACTATTGATATCAGTGAATGAAACAACTATCTGCGTAGCCATATGTAGTGTGCCGTATGCGTACGTATATTTACACATACCATGTCTATAACTATATAGTTTACCTTTTTAACACATGCACAAAGTATATATGTAAACTGTAGGCACCATTAACCGGTTTTTTCCATCCTTAAATAAATGCCAAATTATGTGTGAGTTCACATAAATATATAAGAATGTCGAGTTTAATTAAGAGACATAATAAAAACCTTCATATTCTCACTCTTAAATATCCACCCTTACAAACCATTAAGAATTCTATTTATATGTAACTAAACGTCATAGTGAGTTCAAACCATTGTAGGTATCGATCTACAAAAATACTACAAAAGCTAAACCTTGGTAGTATCCCAAAAGATTAACATGGGACTAAACAAGTCCGTAGAGTGGACCAAGCACTAAAAATATTTTAAAAAATCAATTAAAGTTCATATTAATAAAAACAATACACATTGCAAAAATATTAACTAAATACACAACATACTTTAAAAACTTAATGAAACAAACCCGCCATATTAGTAAAACAAATGATTGACATAGGACAAATGAGCCAATCTCTAAATTATAAAAAAAATAGTTAAAGTTTTCTTTTAACAAAAATGAGTCCCGCTGTAAAAAAAAGAAGAAAATTAATATACAAACATACGTTTAACAAATAAATTAACGAAACGAACCCGCCCAAAGAATATCAAAACCAAATTTATGAAAAGAACTCGTCGTTGGATGAGCAATGGCCAAAGAATATCAAATGTTGGTTTGTTATTAACAAAGACAGTAATTAATCGACAAACGTAGTATCAAAAAATAATTTTTGAACCGACCCCGCCCGTTGGGCGGGTTACGACACTAGTATATATATATATATATATATATATATATATATATATATATGTATATATATATATATATATATATATATATATATATATATATATATATATATATATATATATATATATATATATATATATATATATATATATATATATATATATATATATATATATATATATATATATATTCATAAAAACAAACATGATAAATAAAAGTCGGGTTATAATTATTGATCCTAAAATGAAGAATTGCTACAGCTAGCGTCACGACCCACTACCGTTGAAAGCGCTATGGAATTTGCGAATGAGCTGATCAACAAGCGAGCCCGCAATTTGTCTGAAAAGCAAATGGATAACAAGAGAAAGTCGGATGAAAGTTCTCGTAGCCAGCACCAGCAGCCTTCCAAAAGGAAAAACGTTGGGCAAGCTGATGATACCACTCCCACAACCCGCACCAAGAACTACTCAGGATCTAAGCCTAAATGTCCAAAGTGAAACTTTCATCATGTTACTGGAGGAAAATGCCAGGGATGCTACAAGTGCGACCAACAAGGCCATTTTGCTCATGAATGTCAAGCTAATGTTGTTACCCCGGTTCGACCCAATAACAACCCCGGAAACAGCAACAAAGGCAAGTCTAATGCTCGTGGGAGCGTAAGTGGGCAACAGGGAAACCGAAACCCCACAGGTGGAAGCAACAATGGTCCAAAGAGAGTTGTAGTATGTCACGAATGTAGAACCCCTAGACACGTGAGACCCGACTGTCCCAAGTTGGCCAACCAGAAGAAGGACAACAAGGGAACTTCATCACAAGTGTACATGGTTGGCAATGCCCAAGCCAATCCCGATTCCAACATCGTCACCGGTATGTTTTTACTAAACCAATGACATGCATCTGCCTTGTTTGACATCAGGGCAGACCGAAGCTTTATATCTACTCAATTTAGTAAAACATTGGAAATCAATCCATCAGTTTTAGACCCCTACTATACTATAGAACTAGCCGACGGAAAAGTTGTGACGGTTGACACCATCATTCGAGGTGGTACCTTAAACCTTTCTAATCACCCGTTTAACACCGACTTGATTCTGGTAAGTCTTGGTTGCTTTGATGTCATTATTGGCATGGGTTGGCTAGCAAAATATCGTGCCATTATCATATGCGATCGAAAACTGTTTTATATACCTTGGGAAGATGAAACCTTGATTATACAAGGGGATGGTAACCCCGATATAATCAACACTAGACTTAGTGTCATTTCTTGCGTCAAAGTCCAGAAATACTTGGTCAAAGAATGCCCCATCTTCCTAACTTGTTTCTCCCTACGTGACAAGGTAGGCAACTCTAAACCTAGAAGGCATATCCAACTCACAATGGGTATATTTTATGGGGTTACGTTTGCCATTTTAGACAACCTTAAACCCAAAGGAAATATCCAACTCACAATGGATGTATTTTGTAGGGCCGTGTTCGACATCCCTCGTAAAGAGATGTTGAATGCCCCATGCTTTTGGGCATACCTTTTCCCACTTCGGGTCCAATTAGTTCGACAATACCATCATCCACCAGACCCTGGGAGGTGTAACTTCCTCTCTTTAGAAGTCAAAATTCGTGCGAATTTTGAACCATTGATAGTGGATGCATGACCCCTTTTTACAGCTCCCCGCAAGACGCGCACTTCTTTATTCTTGGTATCTTCTTTTATTTCCACCATCTGAGGTACTTCTTTTATGTGCCCCTTTCTCCCAGCCCCCTGTAAACGAAGCAGATTCTCTGCAACTTACTACCCAATCACCATCAACAATAATCTTAACTTCTCTGTTGGGTAGAAGTTTTAGTGCTATCAACTAATGTATGTATATTTTGGTGTTATCAACTAATGTCTGTATATTTTAGTGCTATCAACTAATGTCTGTATCCCATAAGCTTGAGGTATAGCAGCAAGTCTTCCGTGTATAGTTGTTGACACAGGAGGGGTTCTAGTTAAAATGCTCTTTTTATTTTATTTTACCTTTAACCCCCAATTTTCACCATCGGGTGTGGAGATATAACATATATCGCACCAGTGAAAATGGTGCAGAAGTAATGCATCCCCAGCTTTCCCAGCATATAAAACATGGTGGTATGTCCTCCTCATACCAGAAACCGTTTGCAGTGGATTTTCCCTCTTAACCAAATCCACAACGCCATGGGTCCTCTCCCAGCTCTTGGAAGGATGTAACCGCGATCTCCGTTGATAAGCCCGCATCTATCCATCCATAGTAGCAGCAGTCTCTGCTACTGCTCAATCGGATGAATAGTGTGACCCGGATAAAGATCTCTTTGCATTGCTTTCTATCTATCCATAGTAGCAGCAGTCTCTATTACAGCTCAATCGGATGAATAGTGCGACCCGGATAAAGATCTCTTTGCATTGCTTTCTATCCATCCATAGTAGCAAAAGTCTCCGTTACTGCTCAATCGGATGTATAGTGCGACCTGGATAAAGATATCTTAGCAATGCTTTCTATCCATCCATAATAGCAGCAGTCTCCCTTACTACTCAATCGGATGAATAGTGCGACACGGATAAAGATCTCTTTGCATTGCTTTCTATCCATCCATAGTAGCAACAGTCTCCATTACTGCTCAATCGGATGAATAGTACGACCCGGATAAAGATCTCTTTGCATTGCTTTCTATCCATCCAGAGTAGCAGCAGTCTCTGTTACTGCTCAATCGGATGTATAGTGCGACCCAGATAAAGATCTCTTTGCATCGCTTTTTGTCCATCCGTAGTAGCATAAGCCTCCATTACTGCTCAATCGGGCATATAAAGGTAACCTATATGTAGACCACTTCGCATTTATGTTATCATTCGTTCCTGAGAGTGTCCGGGATGAACCATAAACTTAGAACCTCCTTTTTCACTTAAAAGATAACTACGTTTTTAGTAGCTTTGAGGACAAAGCTAAACTAACGGGGTGGTGCTGTAAAATCCATGATTTTATCATGATTTAATGTAATAAAGTTCCATCCAATGATCTTAAGAACATTCACTCATGTATTTTAATTCTTTAAGATGTGTGTGAACTTGTCCATTATGTACTTATACTTTTACATTCATCCTTGTTGTAAATAACTACATAACTTAAACCTTGTACTTAAAACTAGGAGAACAAGTAATAAAATGTATAATCAACATTTGAGTATACAACACTTAACAAAAATTTGGAAAAACATGCTACACATTGTATATGTAGCCATGTATGTAGGTATGCATACTATAGGCATGCTTAATCTTTCTTGGACTAGCCCAAGATCATGTACTCCTTGTGTGCAAGCCCAACATAAGCCCAAGTCCAAGCCCACCCTTCCCTTTGGTTAGCCTTACACGACACACACATACATATGTGGAAGAAGAAAGGTTGCCTAGGAAATGAATAGTGTGACACTTGGCATGTGTTCTCTTACCAAGGGAATCATACCTTTTGCCTTGGCTTTCTCTTTCTCCTTTAAGCCGAAAAACACACAAATACATTCTTCATTCTCTCATGCAATCCAATCTCACTTCTCTCTTCACCTTTCTCTCTCAAATCATTCGGCTATAAGCCACAAACATCCAAGATTTATACATTAAATCTACTAGATCTTTGTCTCATCTTAAATACTAATCATTTAGTAGTATCATCATCTTTGGAATCATTCTAACAAGCCCTAGCCGAAACCTTAAGGGTCACGGCTTGGTTTATAGTTAGGGTTTTCATCATCAAGATTAGATCTCTAATCTCCTTTGTCATCTAGATCTTCCTTGGTAACTTTTAGCAAGAAAGGTATTATTCATTATGCTTCTTCATTTTTACTTGCATGCATCAACATTCACCTATAAACACATGTAACAAACTTTGTTAAGAATCAAGATTTGATAAAAGCATGACCATCTAGGTCACGCCTTGTTTATGAATACCATTAGTCATGGTTAAAACTTTCTTAATGAAGAAACCTATGACTAGTAATCTATGTTTTAACTTGATTAAAAATCATATGAATCATTTTGTGAATTTAAATGAAGCCGTGGGTTACAAATCTCACTTTTTGGATTTTGGTTAAACTAATAATCACAAATCTCATAAAAAAAGAAGAAAATAATCACAAATCTCGTAAGTGAACTTGTGTAACTCAACCATGAAAACCATGACCTTAGAGGTCACGGCATAATCAAATGGCTAATTAGGATTTATGTACTATGTTTTAACTGATGGAATATGTATTATTACATGTGAAATGGACTTCTAAAAATCTCTAAAACACTTTATATATACATATACAGCTGTGGATTATATATAACCTTGAATGGATTTTAAATGTACATGCATGCTTATATAAAACCTAGATCTAGTGTTAAGAGTTCAACTTAACATGAAAAACATAAAACTAGCTTAAAGATCTTATGGGAATATTTGGGGAAAAACAATATAGCCGTGGGCTATATGTTGTTTTCTTGGATTGGTGATTACCTTGGAAACATGCAAGAAGCCTAGATAATTATGTTGTATTTCTATGAATATTTATAAGACATAAAACTAGCTAAAAACCTCATCTTGGAAACACCAAGATTAAAATTATAGCCGTGGGTTATATGTACGTATACATGGCCTTATGATTTGTTTCTTGGTTTGTACATAACTAGATCTTATTTTGGGGACACTTATAAGTACATGCAACCTTAAAACAAGTTTTGACTCATCTTAATAAGCTATAATTATATATAGTTGTGAGCCATAAGCTAATATTAGAGCTTATGACTTGCATGCAACCTTGTAACACATCTAGATCTCATTTGGTATAACAAATAAAACAAACTATGAGTTTTATTCTTTTATTAAGGTTTATAACTAAATATAGATAAACTAATAATAAGCTTATAAGAAAATACCTAGATTATTACTTACATAAAATGAAAAAGTAGTATTGATGGACTAATCAAGCCCATGCAACATTAGCCCAAGACTAAATGGACCCAATAAGCCCATTTAACAAATCTTAGTATCTTAATGGACTTAATAATATTCTTAGGCCCATTTAGTTAATTAATGGACTTAAAAATGTATTTAAGCCCAATAAATATTTTAAAGGCCCATTTGACAAGTTAGTAGACTTAAAATGTGTTTAGGCCCACTAGATGGCTCATTAGATATTTTAGACCATTTAATGAACCCATTTAATGTTTTGAATTTTTAAATAAAGTTTTTATAATAAAATATAACTTATAAAAACTTTTGGATTAAAGTGACAATTTATGAAACTTAAGGATTAAAACCGTGACACATGAAACTTATTTTGATAAATTATTAAACACAAGGACTGAAAATGTAAATATCTGAAAGTCTAGGGTTTAATAAATACCATCCGTGGCATATAAAACCCTATGGACCATTTTGGAAAGTTTCTAAAAGTTGTTTTGTCATTTTATAACCCGAAGGACCATTTTTGTAATAATCTGAAACTTGAAGAAGCCCTAGGGACTGTTTTGTCATTTTATGAAAGTTATAAAACCTAAATATAACTAGGATGACTAAAATTGCCATAACCCGAAAGTTTAACAAGCCCTAGGTACCAAATGTGTAAAATCCAAAAGTTTACTTTGTTTAAAATATGGAGGGACTAGTTTTGCCATAATCCGAAACTTAAACTAGCCCTAACCCTAATTCTATTTTAAATTTAGTATAACTTAATTAAACCCTAATCCATAAGGATTAATGTATAAATTCTTAAACTTGTAATTTATAAATTTTTTTATAAATGTTAAATAATTTAGGGGAACTTTAAAGTTAAATAAAATATAATATTATATTTTTACTTTTCAAAAATAAAATATTATTATTTTACTTTATGGAATGAATTGTATAAACAACATGGATATGTATTATTAATACATGTACTCATTTACTTTTAGGAAATAAAATTATATGAACGTTAACTATATTGAATGCTAATACATAAGCAAATATTATAAGTGAAACATTTATGTTTACTTAAATATGAAACTTAATTGTAAGTTTAAATGGTTATTACTAATACATGTACTACGAACGTAAACTAATATTTTAAGTAAAACCTTGTTGTGTTTACTTAAATATAAAACTTAATGGTAAGTTTAAATGGATGTTACTAATACATGAACTACGAACGTAGACTAATATTATAAGTAAGACATTTTTTGTTTACTTAAATATGAAACTTATATACAAGTTTAAATGGATATTGTTAAATACTTGTACTACGGTTATTTAGATAAATACTGTAGCAATATTAAACTGACTAAAAATCTGTATAAGCATACACATATGTTCTTTGTACTATCTATTAAGACTGTACTATTTGATTAGGCATAACTTTTGGCGTGAGCATTATTTGGATATTCGTGTTAAACAGCTATTGCCAACTCCCAGGTGAGTTTACAGCCCCATATAAACTATTGATAAACTTTTCCTCTACGGGGGAGAAAACATGCAACTACTTTTAATGGACATAACGGAATTGTATAAACTTGACTATGATTGACTATTATAAAAACTGTTAAATTGTTGTAAATAGCCCGAATTTTATAAATAGATCAATTAGGGATTGACCATCCCCATCTGGGTGAGTCATGCTCACTGTGCCTTGGCCGGGACAGCAGATGTATACCATGTTGGAACTGGGTTTGGGTGTCAGACGCTACGTCTTCGTCTGTTGAGGACTATGGAAGGTTAAGCTTCAGTTTTGAGTAATAGCAAATGTAATCTACCTTTTTAGTAAAAATGCTTTGTGCATTGTTACTTCTATGATTAATGTATGCCCAAACTAATTATTGGTAAACCTGCAACACCAACTTTATGTTGACCCTCTAAGCATGTTTTTCTCAGGAAAGTGAAGTTAGTACGTGGTGTGTGCATGGACTCAAGAATTACTATAATCTGGATTATAGGACTCATCAAGGGTTCTATTTGGGAAACATAAACAATCTAGTTTTATCATGTTGAAGACAATTTTTATAAATTTGTATAATAATCATGTAATCTGTTTTGAATAATATCTTATCTTATGCTCTATGAACTATGTGCTATCGATCCACCCTTGTGACATCTCCGTTGATAATTCCGCATATTTTGACCGTACCCGGGGTGTCACAGCTACGCACTCGCTAAGGAAAGAAAAATAAAACTCACGCAATAATTTATATCCGCCGCCTTTTTGAGACCTTGGATCTTCAATCCCGCAACCTGTCAAGGTAATATTGGATTAGAGCAACTATTAAATCCCGGAAACCCTTGTGAGAGTAATATTGGAATTAAATAGCTACTATAATTAACACTTCACTGCCCCTCTTGGGAGTCTTGTGTAATTATTGTTTCTCTTTTTTTTCTAGCCACTCATTTTTTTCATAAGCCGCTTTTATTTTTCTTTATTCCTCACATACAAAGTTGAAAAGAATAAAAGTAAAAACACCCGCTAAGTATTAAGCATGACATAAGTCTAGTACACATAAAATGTTCTAACTTAGAATCTTAAGACGTACTTATATCAACCACAAATGATTAGTCAAAAATGCATAAGAGACTACAAACCGATTAAAACCGTTCTTGATTATTTATTAACATATATACATTCGTTGACAAGAAAGTAAAGGTTACGAAAGGGGATATAAAAGCCACAATTAATTAATATGAGGTTTTTCTAGCCCTTTACACTTACTTCAAACTCTATCATCTCTTGTTCTCCACAGTTTAAAATCTAAAATAATGAGACTAGTGGATGTTTAGCCTAATAAACCAATAAAGGTCTACATGGTTAAGGATACTAGCTAGAGAATGCTTAGATAAGCAAACTCGGGTTGAGTCAAAGTATCCATGGCGGGCCTAATATGTCAAAGAAGTCTAAATTTGTTAAACCATATCCTTTATTATATTTTTTCTTTTTATATATTTTTGATGAAAAGTACAAAAAGAATATATACAATGAAAATGTGTTATGCAAAATGAAAAATGATTAATGCAAAAATTATGAATGCATATATATTTGGTGGCCAAAGTAGATCAAAAATTTGAAAACTGTTAAAAAAATTAATTTCCTAATTATCATGAAGTCAATGACAAAGTTCTAGGTAAGGTCAATTCGATAGAAGACCCCTCTACACTTGAGATAAACATTGTCCTCAATGTTTAAGAGTCTTGGAGTAAACTCCCATACACTTATGAAATTGATAACTTTGCTTAACTCGAGCTAAGGAATGGTCTACTATAGTGAATTCATTTTAAGTACAATGTGGTTTGAAAATCACAATAGTAACGAAGTGAACCCGATATAAGGGTCTCCTTCATAAGCTCCAATGCATGCAATGAGAGAGAGAAACCCTACAAACATCAAGAAGACAAAAGAGAGGCATCCCCCCTACACTTATGCTCATCTATATACCCTTATTCCTATCCTACCACACTCTAGTCTAAAAGATCTAAGCCTAGTTATTCAAGCTTGATTTATGGAGTCTCTAGCTCGACTCTTACCACAATCAATTAATTCATGGGGAAAATGGGGATCTCTTGGACCATTTCCACGGAAATGTCCTCCCCAAAGTAATGCTTAACACGGTGACCATTCACTTTGAAATTTGGGCCATTTGGTTGTGACAACTCAATAGTCCCATAGGGAAATACTTGAGCAATAGTGAATGGACCAGACCATCGTGACTTAATCTTGCTCGCAAAGAGTTTCAACCTTGATTTAAAGAGGAGAACCAGCTCTCCAACTTTGAACTCACGGTTCTTGATTTTAGCATCATGCAATTGCTTAGTCTTTTCCTTGTAAAGCAATAACTTTTCATAGGCATTGGCTCTTAATACATTTACCTCATTAAGTTGGTCTTTCCTATGTGAACCAGCTTGGTTTAGATCATAGTTAGCCCATTTAAGAGCCCATGAAGCCTTATGCTCTAACTCGAATGGGAGGTGGCACGCTTTTCCATAGACAAGCCTATAAGGATTACAACCAATTGGTGTCTTAAAAGCCGTCCTAAAAGCCCACAAAGCATCATCAAGCTTATCCGACCAAGAAGCTCGATGCTCTCCCACCGTTCTCTCTAAAATCCTCTTTAAACCACGATTTGTGACCTCGGTTTGGCCATTGGTTTGAGGGTGATCCATGGTAGAAAGTCTATGGTTAACACCATACTGCTTCATGACTCTTGTAAATTGATCATTAAAAAAATGAGTCCCACGATCACTTATGATAGCCCGAGGTACACCAAATCTAGAAAACAATTGCTTCAAGAACTTGACTACAACTCTAGCATTATTGGTAGGCAAGGCTTTAGCCTCAACCCACTTAGAAACATATTCCACGGCTACGAGTATGTACTTATTGCCCTTTGATGATGGAAAAGGTCCCAGGAAATCTATACCCCATACATCAAAAATCACACATTCTTGTATGAACTTTTGTGGCATCTCATCTCTTTGATTAATTTTTCCTTGTCTTTGACAAACATCACAATATTTCACCATTTCTTGGGCATCTTTGTGAATGGAAGGCCAATAGTAACCCGAATCAAAGACTTTCTTAGCCGTGTAGTTAGGCCCAAAATGGCCCCCCGTGGGTCCTTTATGGCAAGCTTCTAGGATCTTAAATGCTTCGGACCCATCTATACAACGTCTTATGATTTGGTCCGCACATTGCCTAAAGAGGTAAGGGTCATCCCAAAAGTAATATTTTGCTTCCTTGAGAAACTTTTTCTTTTGTTGGGAAGTAAGACCCTCAATAAACACATCCCCCACAAGACAGTTTGCAATATTCCCAAACCAAGGGGTGGCATCCTCTTGCGAAGAGATAGACATGATTTCCACAAGTGGAAAGGATTCATTGATTTCCTTATGAGGTAATTCTCCTTGGAAAGGATGCTAAAGTCTACTCAAGTGATCCGCCGCTAAATTCTCGGCTCCTTTCTTATCACGGATTTCTATAGAAAAATCTTGTAGCAACAAAACCCATCTCAAAAGCCTAGGCTTAGCATCTTGCTTTGTCATAAGGTACTTGAGAGCGGAATGATCCGTATACACTATGGTCTTAGAAAGCACAAGATAGGGTCTAAATTTCTCAAAGGCATAAAAAATAGCAAGCAACTCTTTTTCCATAGTGGTATAATGAAGTTGAGCACCCGTCATTGTCTTACTCGCATAGTGTATAGGTTGAAAATTCTTATTGACTCTTTGTCCCATAACAGCCCCCACGGCATAATCACTATCATCATACATGAGTTCAAAAGGAAAATCCCAATTTGGTGATACCAAAACGGGAGCCTTAGTCAACTTTTCCTTAAGAATCTCAAAAGACTCTAAACACTCTTGTGTGAATATGAAAGGAGCCTCTTTTTCTAAGAGGTGGGTCATGGGTCTTGCTATTTTAGAAAAATCTTGTATAAAACGCCTATAGAAACCCGCATGACCCAAAAAACTCCTAACTCCTTTCACCGTGGTAGGTGGAGGAAGTTTGGCAATAACATCTATTTTAGCTCGATCCACTTCTAAACCTTTGTTGGATATCTTATGTCCTAAAACTATCCCTTCTTTGACCATGAAATGACACTTCCCCAATTTAGAACAAGACGTGTTTCTTCACACCTCTTTAGCATACGTTCTAAATAGGAGAGACAAGAAGTGAATGAATCTCCAAAAACCGAGAAATCATACATGAAAACTTCCATAGTGTGCTCAATCATGTCATGAAAGATTGCCATCATACACCTTTGGAAAGTCCCTGGGGCATTGCATAAGCCAAAAGGCATTATCTTATAAGCAAATGTGCCATAGGGACAAGTGAATGTGGTCTTTTCTTGATCCTTTGGATCAATGGGTATTTGGAAATAACCCGAGAATCCATCTAGAAAGCAATAGTACTCATTTCCTGCTAAGCGTTCAAGCATTTGGTCCATGAAAGGTAATGAGAAATGATCTTTCCTAGTGGCATCATTAAGCTTCCTATAGTCAATACAAACTCTCCAACCTGTGACAAGTCAAGTGGGAATCAACCCATTGTTCTCATTAGGCACAACGACGATTCCACCCTTTTAGGGACACAATGCATCGGGCTAACCCATGGTGAGTCGGAAATTGGGTAAATCATACCCGTATCAAGGAGTTTGATAACTTCCTTTTTGATGACTTCATGGATTTTTGGGTTAACCCTTCTTTGGTTTTGAATGGCGGGTTTGTAATCATCCTCCATAAGGATTTTGTGTGTACAAAAATTTGGATCAATCCCCCTTATGTCAGATATTTTCCAAGCTATAGCTTTCTTATGCTTCTTAAGAACCTCTATAAGCTTTTGCTTCTCATCATCTTTCAAGTCTTTGGCTATGATAACGGGTAATTGGTCCTCTCCCTCTAAGAAGGCATATTTAAGGTGTGATGGAAGATCCTTAAGCTCTAGGGAAGGTGGAATCTCAATAGAAGGTTTCACTAAGGATGGATCATCATTGGTAACTTCCTTAGGAGTATGTGGAGAAGTATGGTCTTCATTAAGAAGTTTTTCAATGGTACGAATATCTTCTTCCCAATCGGTGGGAGAATCGTCATATGGTACCTCCACATCTCCTAAACTTGCCTCAAATTCTTGCAAAAGAAAATCACTTGCTTCAAAAGGAGTCAAGGAAGGGGTAATGGAAGCTACTCATAATTATTCCTACAAGCTTCATGAAAGTGTTCATCACATACCTCATCAAGAACATCCACTATGTTAATGGTTTCAAAACTTTGAGATTTCTTAGTGACTTTCCCCAACTTAAACACTACTTTCTCATCCTCAACTTTCATAATTAGTTCTCCTTCCGCCATATCAATAAGAGTACGACCCGTCCTCAAGAAAGGTCTACCAACAATAAGAGGAACTCTCGGGTCCATATCATAGTCAACAACTACAAAATCCGCGGGGATGTAAATTTATCAACCCCTACAAACACATCCTCCGCAATGCCTACCAGATAAGCTATTGAATGGTTTGCTAATTCAAGGGTCATCCTAGTAGGAGTGAGCTCCAGGAAGAGAGAGTTTTTGCCAAACCGATAAAGGCATCAAGTTTATGCTTGCCCCAAGATCCGCAAGTGCCATGCAATTTTCCACCCTGGGAAAATTACAAGGGATCAAAAACCGTCTCGGATTTCCAAGTTTTGTTGGTAAAGTCTTCAACAACACGGCGGAGCAATTTTCATTTAATGGCGTGTTAGGCATATCCACCAACTTTTCTTTGTTTGAGAGGAGGTCTTTGAAAATTTTGGTAAACTTGGGCATATAAGCTAGAGCTTCCGCAAAAGATATGTTGATATTCAATTGCTTGAACATCCTCAAAAAGTTAGACACTTGAATATCATCCTTGTTCCTAAGTTTTTCCTTTCTCAATCTTGAAGGATATGGAAGACTTAGTTTTGGTGTATGTTGAGTGGTAGTTATTGAAGGATTCTTTTTGTTGGTTTCTTCATTGATAGGTGTGGAAGGTGAAGAAGTAGTATGTGTAGGATTAGAAGGTGTAGGTTTTGAAGTTGTAGAGCTTGAAGGTGTTGGTTTTGATGTTGTAGGCTTATCACAAGGAGGAACCATAGTAGGAGTAACCAAAGGAGGTGTAGGAGGCATTAAAGGATCAACAGTTGTTTTCCCACTCCTTGTAGTAATTGCATTTATATTAGCCCTTGGATTGGTTTGTGTGTTTGAAGGTAAAGCACCTTGTGGTCTTTGATTAAGAAACAACATAAATTTCTTGTTTGTTTCTTCATGCATAGCCCTCAATTGATCTTGTGTCCTCTTTTCACTTTCACGAATCCTTCTTTCGGTTTCTTGATTCATCTTTTGAAGTAACTTAAAGGTGTCATTTTTCCCATTTCTTTGATTATATCCTTGATTGTGTCCTTGATGGTGGAAAGGTGGAGGTGGTTGGTAAAATCCTTGGTTATTTGCATGAAAGTTGTTTCCTTGATTTTGAAAGTGATTGGGTGCTCTATAGTTGTTGTTTCCTTGGTAATTTGCCCTTGGCCCTTGATTTATTTGAAGCAATTGTGGAGGGTTTGTTTGATTTTGGGTGGGTTGATGGGGTAGGAAACCGGGTGGAGAAAGGAAGTTATTTGACTTGTAAGAGAGATGGTTAGGATTGATGTTACGTTTAAAGTGCTCTCTTTGTTCATCTTGATAAGCATAGCATTCACCTTGAAAGTTTTGAACTTTATCACATTGTAGGTAAGAATGAGGACCTCCACATGTCTCACAACTTAAGGTAATGGCATTCACATCATTGGAATAATTGTTCAAGGAGACTTTCATAAGGGCTTGGGTCATCTCTTGGTTCATCTTTTGATTCTTTTCAATTGCTTGACGTATTTCATTGTGACTCTTGAGGAGTTGATTATCAATGGATGTATGAGTACTCTCTTGCACAACATGGACTACCTCATCTCTTTGGTTATTTGTTTGAACCATGGATTTTGTTTCAATGATATCTCATGCATCTTGTGTGGATTTTGAAAGAATATTCCCACCCACGGCCGAGTTGAGGGAATCTTGATTGTGAGGTCTCAAACCATTGTAGAAGGTGTTGATTTGGTGAACTTGGTTAAAACCATGGTTTGGTCATTTTCTCAACAACTCTTTAAACTCTTCCCAAGCCTCATTAATGTTTTGATCTTTCCTTTGTTGAAAACCAATGATTTGGTTTCTCAAGGCGGTGGTTCGTGAAGGAGGAAAGAACTTATTCACAAATTTCTTCCTTAATTCCTCCCGAGTGAAGATGCTCATAGATGGTTGTCTATATAGCCAATACCTAGCATTACCCTCTAAGGAGAATGGTAATAAGATCAACTTGATAGCATCATGAGGGACCCCAGTATACTTAAGTGTATTGCAAATTGACAAAAACTTCTTGATGTGATCATGGGGGTCATCCATGGGTCTCCCTAAGAAGGGGGTAGAAGAAACCATAGTGATCATATGTGTCTTAAGCTCAAAATTGTTTTTGGGTATCTCGAGTATAACAATAGCATCCGCATTTCCCTCCTTTGATTGGAGGATCTCCATCAATGGTCTATTATCAACGGCGGCCATAACTTCGGTGTTGTTCTTATTCTTTTTATTCCTTTTGGGTGGAAGGGTTTTTACACCAAAAGGTATATGTGCACGCGCTCGAGTGCGCATGCAACTCAACTCGAGGAGTGAGAGAGGAGCTCTCGATCGACTTTGGAAAAGAAGGGATTATCCTTTCCGAGGTTCAATAAGTAATATCCACAAGAAAATATACTATAGGTAAGTAATACTTGGGTGGCAAAAACCCCCCAACAAGCTTTCCTTCTTAGTATACTTACTAGTGAACGGGGGAATGAGGTGGCGCGTAGCTCTCAAGTACCTGTTTCCCTTAGGCTTGCATTTTATAGCAAATCCACCTTTCTATTCACTTAATAGTTCGTATTCTTCGAATTCTTGCCTATTGGAAGTATTTATCTATTTTTGCCTTTAATTTACTTTGATCGATACACGTACTTAGGACCGGAACGCCCCCAAGCACGGTGTATTGCAAAAGCAATACTTATGAAAGTATGTGTATTGAGTGTTCGTATCTATGTATATGTATTTACATATAATAATATATCAAAAATATTTTTGTATTTATTGAATTTTTAAGAAAATATAGTATGTATGTAAAAACGAGTAAAACCAATATATACAATATATTTTTGTTGTAATCTTTAAGGAAAATATTACTTTTTGAATTTTTTATTTTTTTGGTTCAATTCTTAGGAAAGAATTGATTTTGTGGTTTTTTATTTTTTTATTTTTATCTTTTTGTTTTTTTTATCTTTTTGATTTATGATACATAAAAGGAACGTCCACAAGGTGAACGGATCCCAAAATCCAATCGAAACCGTTAATCAACCGTCAATCGTAATGTCATGAACCGGCAGCGGCGCCATTTAATATTTCACTTTTTAAGATCGTAATTCCCAACTCACAACAAATTGATTGTCCAACTGATTTCAAGTTATTAACTCTTTTTGGTTTTAGATTTTTTAAAAGTTTTGGTATCTAGGTCTAATTCAACAAATCACGTAAAAATGGTAAAAATAGTATCACTACGTAACCGTACTATTCTAAACAACTTGAATTTACCA
Organism: Glebionis coronaria; assembly: GCA_025667525.1. Classification (NCBI taxonomy): domain Eukaryota; kingdom Viridiplantae; phylum Streptophyta; class Magnoliopsida; order Asterales; family Asteraceae; genus Glebionis; species Glebionis coronaria. The sequence continues at coordinate 228,897 of JANFOE010000114.1, read as the reverse complement.
CAATTAAAGCAAAATGTATAAGTCTTAAATGCACAAAGAGTAAACTAGATCAAAATGTAAAGAATGTAAAGTGCAAGGACTGAAAATGTAAACTCTAAAAGTAAAGGGACTAGAAATGTAAATTCTAAGAAGATATAACAACTATGTAACAACTAACAAAACTAACTAACAAATTTGTAACAAACTCTAAATGCAGGGACTAGAACTTGCAAACCCTAAAAAGTGTGTTATCCAAAACTGAATACACTAATCACCAAAGTATAAGGACCTAATGGCAATTTAAACTAAATTTTCAATGAAAACGGGTAACAAAGGTTTGATAAGCTCACATGAGCTTATTTCTCAATTATATATGATCTTATTTCTCAATTATATAAGCTCTGGTTTTTTGCAAAAGTCTTAAAAATGGATCCCACTTAGTCAGCTTAAAGGAAATCAACTAAAACTTTCTAAATCTCAAGATAGCTTATTTGAATAAGCCCAAAATAAGGGAACAGCTTATCTAATCAAGCACTAATGGATTTTTAATTGAAGATGAAAGATTAAGCTTCAAGAAGATTGGAATGTCAATTCATATCAAATTTCATTAAGAAAATAAGCTAAAATTTGAAAATAAGCACAAGTAGCTTATGGTTGACTTTTGTTGACCAAAATTTTCGAAAAAACTGAAAATCTCCAAAATCTATTAAAATGAGTTTGTAAACAGGTTTGTGCAATAAAATGTCTAGATCTATGAAGTAGATAAGTGGATACTGCTAATCAGTCTAGGACTTGTCACAGAAAATTAACAATGCTCATCAGCTTATTCAAAAGCAAATTCCTAGCTTATTTCTTAATACTATATGTTCTACCTTAGTAATTTGGAAAGCTCATATATTGACCTATACTCAGTAACAAAAATCAGCTTCTAACATTAACTGATGAGGAAATGGCAAGTGAATGAATCTTGCTTGTTTTTGCTAGGAAAATGACCCAAATTATTTTTATGGCAAATAGCCTGTTTGGCTATTTTATGACTACAACTTTTAACAAAGTTTCTTGTATCAGTCTATTGAGTGATTGTAAACTTTAAACAACTACTAATAACAGCTAGATCATTAAATCAACTCTAAACCAAACACCAGTTAACATATTTTAGTACAATTTTAAGCAGATGAAACTATGATAGGCAAACAGATTATTAGAACTAGTTATCAAAACACATCAAGAAGCTAACAATGGACAAATAGCAGGCATCAACAAAGTTTATACACTAAAAAGCAAGAAATAACATGCAGAAGACTTTTTAGAGGAATTCAACAAAGAAAAACTTATTAGCAATGTTTGAAGGCTCCTTTGGGGATGAAGTGAAGCGCTGATGTAAAACCCACATGCTTTTACCATGAATAGTACCCTTATGATCGTACGTACATGATTAGAACTTTCCTTATTTAACACGTTTACGTTTCACGAATATGAATTTCAAGTATTACGTATGTGTTATTACACGATAAGTATTTATTACGTATTAAGACACGATAATTATTATCAACAATAATTATAATCACGAACATGAAAATCATGAACGTAAATAATCACGAACCTAATATGATGTATTTAGGTATAGTTATTACGATCATGTATACATATATTATACGACGCGAACGGACAATAATTAAATCACGTAAACACGACACGTTAACACGTAAATAATAGAACACGGGAAAATCAACGGGTTCCCCATGTGGGCCCCACATAGGCGCGGCGTAGACACTAGGGTGGGCCAAGCCCACCTTAAATAAATTTAACAAAAAGGAAGGGAAGGAAATTTTCATTATACAAAATAATTAGAAAATCAAAACCCTGCTCCTCCTTCCTTCTCCCTTGTTGCCGCCACCTACACAACACCACCAAGGGTGTTTGGTTGATTTTGGTAGATCTAATTCATTGCTAGATCGTTCGTGTTAGTTTTTCCTTTTGATCCACGAATTGGTAATCTTCTTAAACCTTTTCATTTTAATTATTTATTAGATCTAAAAACATGAAAGCATTGGGTATTAAAAACAATTTAATAAACATGTAGATCTAATCAAGTGGGATTAAAAACATATGGTTTAAGGGGGGTGTTTTGGTTCGTCTATGGGTAGAACCGAGAGCAAGCTCTCGGTGGTTGTGTGATCACCACCAACCGAGACCACAAGGTCTCGGTTTGGTTTTGGTGGCTCGGCCGCAAGCAACCAAGGGACCCCGACGTATGTCGGGGTTGCCTTGGTGGTTTAGGGGGTCTCGGCTGGAACACCACACGCACCACCGGTTTAGGCCGGTGGCGGTTTGCCATTGTTAAGGGCGTAGATCTGGTTCAAGGGGTTCACGGACCGGTTCATGACATGTTTAGTTTTAAAACACGGGTTCGGTTCACGGTTTATTTTTCAAGATTAATTATTTATTTTTACAAGTTAAATAATAATTAATTAAATTAATTTAACATGCTATGTAATTAATTTAATTTGGACATGACTTAGGTTATATTATTATTATTAATAATACATGATTTTAACCTAAGTATTTTATTAGTTAATTTATACTAAGAATTTAATTAATTATTAATACATGTTTTAACCTAAGTATTATTACCTTTTATTTAATTAAACCATGTTATATTTAATTAAATCTTATAACCTATAGTTTATTTAATTTACATGTAATAATTAATAAACTATACTATATATTGCATGACTTAGAATATTAAACAGTAAAACTTAAGCTTATATATTATTAGCTTAATAATCCAGCTTATTTCTAATCATGGAAACTTACTATTTTTAGAAACTTATTTAATTAAGGCAGCTAATCTATTTATGGAAACTCTCTATTTTAGAAACTTATTAATTAAGGCAGCTAATCTATTTATGGAAACTTTATATTTTTGGAAACTTTATATTTTTGGAAACTTTTCATTTTTGGAAACAATCTATTTTAGAAAACTTTCTATTTTAGGAAACTTTCTATTTTTGGAAACTTTCTATTTTAGGAAACCTACTATTTTTAGAAAGTTACTTATTATTACACAACAAGTATAATAATATAAGAAATACAAGTAATACTTAATCAGAATAGACAGAATACATGATAAACGCAGTATTAAGCTAAAATCAGTAAAACATGACATGAACATATAAAACAAGCTAAGACATGATATAAAATCAGTTATGTACTCAGTAATCAGAATACTTATAGACGTATATTATTTATGTAGCATTAGTGATATCGAAGTAGGACTCTCTTCCGTTCGTCTTCTTCGTTCACTGGACACAAGGTACGGATTCTCCGTCCTTTCAGTATGGATATTCCTTCCTTATTAGGATTCACCGTATGCTGCCAACCGTTTTCCCAGTATATGTTTTATATGTTTTTGAATTGCTTATGTTTAATTAGATACCTAAAGCCATATACATGCATGACCAGTTTCACCTAGTAATGGAGGTACCATAACCATAGCACTGGAGGCACCATTGTTATGACTTCACCACGGCGGAGTGATAACTCGTAGCGTCCCTTCAGCTTTTGGCCAAATTATTATTATCATATGGGGCGTATGGGTGCATCCTAGGTTACATGTTTTTACAGATTATTCAGGTGAATGTGGTGTGTGCCTTGCATCCTTCACAAGGAGTTGATCCCTCCTACCCATAAACTTATATTAATTAGAGGCAACCCCTCTAATTGCATGACGAGGTCACCCCTCCAAGTATTCATGCACGTTGATATTTCATGACCTATATTGGCTAATGGTAAACATGTTAAACAGTTTTTATAGGATAAACATAAGGCTTTTTAAACTATAAAACCAGTTTTACTAAAATATACCAAGTTATCCAGGACTTAGTCTTTTCTGTTGCTTTATGCTTATATGCTTATATTATTCATGCTATACTTGTATATCCGTGCACTGAGCGTTATGCTCAGCCGTTTTTCCTTTCATGTTCCCAAAACGGCAAGTACTCAAGGACGCTCGTAGACTTTAAGCGTACGTGCATATGGATTGGAAGCTTCCAAGCCTTCATTACTTTATGCATTTCTTCATACTTTTGACACTTATTTCTATGGACATTGTTTAGTCCTTTTCATTTACAGTACTTATGTTTGTGTGTGATGAGTTCTACTTTTGGGGTACCGATGTTTGTTTCCGGTATTTCCTTTATGGTCATGTGATGTTTTATACATTTATCCTTGTATGCTTTGATGACACGCCATAATCACGCGTGACATTCCATTTACCAAAATGGGGTGTTACAATTATGGTATCAGAGCCAAGGTTTCGACCTGTAGGCTCTCAAAACACGACATGTGATTAGTGGGTAGACACTATGGTCTTCCTAGAACTGACAGTCGGTTTTCATGCATTCATCATTTTCATGCATACATATATATTTCAATGTCGCGGGTTTATGACTAAGTAAAGGTTGGTACAGTACTGGCCCTATTTAGTCGCATGTGCTTTTATCAAAACTTTTAAATTTGGGACCGACCCATTGGCGTCCCCTCGCCATGTCTTTTTTTTTTAGCAAACTGACCGTAGGCGTTCACTCTCGATCATATAAAAGTTTTCATAAAACTGCATCACGCATTCATGTACTAGTTTTCTGTATAAAAATTTTCTCATGATTTATTGGTATAATTTTTTTTTCATGTATGTAGTTTATGTTTTGATAAGTTTAATCATGTATTTTATGTTATACTCTCAGATGGTTCTCACACGCGAGCAGGAACAACTCAATGCAGCAGTCCAAGCTGCAATGCAAGCTATGCTTCCTCAGCTGAGGAACGAAATCAGGGTTGAGGTACAGGCTTCCAATAATCAGCAGCAGCACCCAGTACCACATCCTCCTTCTCCAGCAACATTGGTCACATGGATGGATAGATTCAATAAGTTACGCCCTCGAGCTTTCGAGAAAACAGATAGCCCCAGTGAAGCTGAAAGCTGGTTGTCTCACATTGAGAAGAACTTAAATGCCATGGGCTGTGACCCCGTCTTCAAGTCGAGGTTGGCCTGCTACCGGTTCGAAGGTGATGTGTTAGCATGGTGGAAGGCACTGAAGCAGTCTGAGGGAGGTGATAATTGGGTTGCTGGTTTGAATTGGGCTCAGTTCAGGGATTTGGTGATGGGACAGTTCTTTCCCAAGGATGAGCAAGACAAGCTGAAGAGAGAGTACCATGGAATCCGAGAGAGAGCTGGGGAGAATAGCAACGAGTTCATGCAGCGCTTTCTTCGCTTGGCTGGTTTTCTTGGTGCAGCAACAGGTACCCCCGAAGAGCAAGCACACCACTTCCGGTGGGCTCTTCGTACATCGGTCGCAAACAACTTGGTGTGTGATACGTTCAACACGGTGGCACAAGTGGCCTATGCAACACGTAAGCTGGAGATACTGCAAGAAAAAGAAGAGTTCGAGGAAGCAGAGAGACCCGATAAGAGGTAAACATTCGTATTCAGCGGTGACCAAACCGTATTCTTTCAGTATATGTCAATAATTTCATCTCTTTTAAACTGTATCTTCCAGGCAGAAGACTGGGGACCGGTCTCAGCCGGCTACTCAGCAACAGCCTACTCAGCCCAAGGGAAACGGTCAGACTCATGACCGTTCTACTACGGATAGGCGTGGCGGTAATGATAATTACCGTAACAACGATGGACACTCCAACAGCAGCAGGTCCTTATACTTACTCATTTTCTTATGATTACATGCTATAGTTCTTAATTCTGACACATTAGAGAATTTTCTACCAGGAATCATGGTAACGGGAGGGACCAGAACCAGAGAGGTTCACAGCCTAACCATCCAGCTATCACTGGTATTCCATCTAACGAATTATCCGCATTGTCCTTTGTACCTGTTATCATGTCTCATGTATATTGTTCTTATCAGGCTCTCAGCCAGTCAGGACACCTGCTGGAGGATATACTCATCCTCTTTGCACTACCTGCAACTGTAGGCACCCAGGGCCATGTTGCCGCGACAGCGACGCATGCTTCAAGTGTGGTCTTCTTGGCCATCACATGAAGGACTGTCGCAAGGGCGAGATAGAGGGCACATCAGGACATGCTGATACCAAGCCGCCTCCTACTAGTGGACGCGTTTACATGACATCTCGCGATCAGGCCAACAAGTCTACATGTACCATCACTGGAATCTTGTATATGTATGGTCAAGCTGCATATGTTCTGTTTGACACGGGTGCTACTCATTTGGTCATTTCTACTGCTTATGCCAAGAATGTTAGGATACTCCCCATGCCACTAGAGAATATACTGAATATTTCCATGCCTTTACGAGACTCTGTACGCATAACCCATGTGTATAAGAGCCTTCCCTTAGAGTTTGATGACAAGATTCATCCTGTTGACGCACTTCCGCTGGACATGAATGATTTTGACATGATTTTGGGCATGGATTGGATATCCAAGCATCATGCTACCATAGACTACCATTCATATCGAGTCATGTTCGGTGATATTAATGCGCTAGAGTACATTCACAACGGGTTCTTACCCGGAAGGTCTGTACAAGTCATATCAACCCTGCAAGCACGTGCATTACTTTCACATGGTTGTGAGGGCTATCTAGCTACTGTTCATGACATGGATGTTGAATCCCCATCAATTCAGAATCAGCCGATTGTGTCAGAATTTCCAGATGTATTTCCAGAAGAACTTCCGGGCATACCACATGCACGTGAAGTAGAATTTAATATCGAGCTCATCCCAGGAGCTGAGCCGATTTCCATGGCTCCTTATCGCATGGCTCCCATAGAGTTGAAGGAGATGAAAGATCAATTGCAAGAACTTCTGGAACGAGGCTTCATTCGACCGAGTATATCTTCATGGGTCTCACCGGTCATATTCGTTAAGAAGAAGGACGGCAGTATGCGTCTTTGCATAGACTATCGCGAGCTCAACAAGATTACCATCAGGAATAGGCATCCTCTACTACGCATAGATGATCTTTTTGACCAACTCCGGGGGGCCAAACATTTCTCCAAGATTGATCTAAGGTCGGGCTATCATCAACTACGGGTTAAGGGGCAGGACATCGCCAAGACTTCTTTCCGTACACGCTATGGTCACTACGAATTTGTAGTCATGCCATTTGGCCTTACCAATGCTCCAGCAGTGTTCAGGATTTGATGAACAGAATCTTCCATGAATTTTTGGACAAGTTCGTCATTGTTTTCATTGACGACATCTTGATATTCTCTAAGTCCAAGGAGGAACACGAAGACCATCTTCGTACAGTATTACAGATTCTTCGTCAGAAGCAGATGTATGCTAAATTCTCCAAGTGTGAGTTCTGGTTAGACAAGGTGGCATTCTTAGGTCACATTGTATTAGCAGAAGGAATCACGATGGATCCAACATAGGTTGAGGCTATTACCAAGTGGCCAAGACCGACATCAGCGACTGAAGTCCGTAGTTTCCTAGGCTTAGTTGGTTACTACCGTAGGTTCGTGGAGAACTTTTCTCGTTTAGCACTACCATTGACCAAACTGATGCGGAAATGGGAGAAATTCGTTTGGACTGAAGAAGATAGAAGAGCTTTAAAGACCTAAAGCAGAAGTTAGTATCTACGCCGATTCTTACTCTCCCATCTGGTACAGGTGGATTTCAGATCTACAGTGATGCATTGGGGAAGGGACTTGGTTGTGTTCTCATGCAACATGGGAAAGTGATCGCGTACGCTTTACGACAGCTTAAGCCTTATGAGGAAAATTACCCTACGCATGACTTGGAACTTGCAGAAGTCGTGTTTGCATTGAAGATATGGAGGCACTACTTGTATGGAGAATCATGCGACATTTTCACAGACCACAAGAGCTTGAAGTATATCTTCACTCAACGTGAATTGAACATGAGACAGAGGAGATGGTTAGAGCTGTTGAAGGATTATGACATTAATCTACAGTATCATCCCGGCAAGGCGAATGTAGTGGCGGATGCACTTAGCAGAAAGTCTGGAATGATAATTAAAATTGAGGAGGAAATTATAAGAGACTTGGAGCGACTAGACATAGAGATCATGGTACGTGGACAACACGATTACTGGGCTAATCTTAGAGTGGAACCCGAGTTACTCTCTAGGATCAAGGAAGCTCAGAAAGATGATGGAGAAATATGGGCAATAATTCAGAATTTGGAGAAGCAGACATAATTTCGAGTAGACGCAGATGGTATCTTATGGCAGGGCACAAGACTTTGTGTTCCTGATGATCAAGAACTTCGGGAAGCATTGTTAGCTGAGGTTCATAGCTCCCCATTCTCTATTCATCCTGGTTCGACCAAGATGTAACATGACATCAAGCAATGCTTTTGGTGGAGTGGTATGTAACAGGATGTTGCGACTTATGTCTCCAAATGTCTTACCTGCCAGCAGGTTAAGATCGAGCATCAGCGATCTGGCGGTCTTCTTCAACCGCTAGATATCCCAGAGTAGAAGTGGGACAAGATCACCATGGATTTTGTTACTGGTCTTCCGCAGACAAAGAGGAAGCACGATGCGATTTGGGTTATTGTTGATCGACTTACCAAGTCAGCTTATTTCTTACCGATCCGCAAGGAAGATTCGGTCAGTAAACTCGCTGATACTTATAGGAGGGAGATCATGAGACTTCATGGTGCTCCATCCAGCATCATCTCAGACAGAGATCCTCGGTTCACTTCGCGATTCTAGAGAAGTCTGTAGAAAGCTTGGGGTACAAAACTTAAGCTTAGCACGGCTTTTCATCCTCAAACAGACGGGCAATCGGAGCGAACAATTCAGACATTAGAAGACATGTTGAGGTCATGTGCGTTGGAATGGACGGGAGATTGGGATGACTACATCTGTTTAGTAGAGTTTGCATACAACCATAGTTGGCACGCAAGTATCAAGTGTGCTCCATTCTAGATGTTATATGGCAGAAAGTGTCGCGCCCCAATCTGTTGGGATCAGGTTGGTGAGCGAACACTTGAAGGACCAGAAATAATTGAGTTGACCAACGAGGAGGTCGCAGTACCTAAGCAGAAACTGCAGGAAGCACAGTCACGTCAGAAGAGTTATGCAGACAAGCATCGTAGGGACTTACACTTTAACGTAGGAGATCACGTTTTCCTTAAGGTTTCGCCGGTAGGTGGGGTTAGACGTTTTGGAATCAAAGGGAAGCTCAGTCCTCGATTCATTGGACCGTTTAATGTCATTGAGCGAGTCGGTGAAGTATCTTACCGTTTAGCGTTACCTCCGCAGCTTTCTGATGTTCATGATGTTTTTCATGTGTCCTTACTCAGAGGGTACAAGTATCATCCCATTCACATGGTTCAGTATCCACTGGAACAGATTCGTGAAGATCTCACTTTCATAGAAGAACCCGAACGAGTTCTTGACAGACAAGAACGAGTCATGAGAAGGAAGACGATTCCATTCGTCAAAATCCTTTCGAGGGATCATACCGAGCGGGAAGCCACTTGGGAAACAGAGGAGTCTATCCGGGCTTCTTACCCTCATTTCATATTTTGAATTTGGGTATGTTCTTCTTTTTCCAGTTTACATTATCTATAATTCGGGGACGAATTATTCTTTTTAGGGGGGAAGAGGTGTAAAACTCGCATTCTTTTACCATGAATAGTACCCTTATGATCATAGGTACATGATTAGAACTTTCCTTATTTAACACGTTTACGTTTCACGAATATGAATTTCAGGTATTACGTATGTGTTATTACACGATAAGTATTTATTACGTATTGAGCGCGATAATTATTATCAACAATAATTATAATCACGAACATGAAAATCATGAACGTAAATAATCACGAACCTAATATGATGTATTTACGTATAGTTATTACGATTATGTATAAATATATTTTACGACGCGAACGGATAATAATTAAATCAAGTAAACACGACACGTTAACACGTAAATAATAGAACACGGGAAAATCAACGGGTTCCCCATGTGGGGCCCACATAGGCGCGGCATAGACACAAGGGTGGGCCAAGCCTATAAAACCCGCATGCTTTTACCATGAACAGTACACTAATAATCGTACGTACAAGATTAGAACTTTCCTTTTATAGCACGGTTACGTTTCACGAATAAGATTTACAAGTATTACGTACGTGTTATAACACGATAAGTATTTAATACGTATTAGGACACAATAATTATTTCAATAATAATTATAATCATGAACATACGAACATGAAATCATGAACGTAGATAATCAAGAGCTTAATATTATGTATTTACGTATATTTATTACGATTACGAATAAATATATGACGACACGAACGATAATTAAATAAATCACGTAAAACACGACACGAGAACACGTATAATATTTAGACACTGTAAAACAATGGGTTTCCCCTTGGGGGCCCACATACCCACGGCTAGAAGGAAGGAAGGGGACCAAGCCCACTTTTAATTTAGTTAAAACAAGAAAAAGGAAATCATATTTCTCATAATCACTATAAATTAGAAAAATATCAAAACCCTAATCCTTTCCTCTCTCCCTTTTGGCCGCCGGTCTAAGAACACCACAAAGGGTGTGTTGGTTGATTTTTGGTGATCAAATCTTGCAAGGGTGTTCGTGATTTTCATCATTCCTTGTTTCACGTATTCGGTAAATTATTAAACCGCTTTTCCTTTATGTTTTTATTAAATAAAAACACATGAAATCATAGGTTATATTAAACAAGTTAACATGACATGTAATTAATCATGGGGGGTAAATAAATCATGGTTTTTAGGGGTGTTTGTTCGGCCGACGCAAGGAACCGAGACCAAAAGGTCTCGGCTTGCTTTTGTTCGCAACAACAACCGAGACCAAGAGGTCTCGGTGTGGGCTGTGATGTTCGGTCGCAAGAACAAGGGAACCCTGACCTTGGTCGGGGTGTGGTTTGGTGTTTGGTTGGGTCTCAGCAGAAACAAGAACACCACCGGCATAAGCCGGTGGCTATATATGGTTAGCAGGGGGAAGAGTCGCGACAGTAGGGGGAACCACCGGCTAACTGCCGGTGGGAACTTTGCCCAGCCGGCGACTGCAGCCGAGAAAACAAGGGGAACCACCAGCTCAGCCGGTGGCTGTTTTTTCCAAAACAGTGGCAACCGGCCAAGCCGGTTTTGCCACTGTTAAGGATGCGTTTGGTTGTCCGGTTCACGGGTTCACGGGCACGGTTCATGACTTAATAAATTTTACAAGTTTAGTTATTTTACAAGATGATTTATTTACAAGCTTAAATTAAATTAATTGAACATGTACATAATTAATTTAATTATAACATGACTTAGGTTATTATGACTATCAATAATACATGAATCTTAACCTAAGTATTTATTATTTAAGTTAGACTATATAATTAATTAATTATTAAACATGTCTTATAATTAATTAATTTACATGACTTAGGTTATATTATTAATAAATATTAATACATGTTTTAACCTAAGTATTATTACCTTTATTGAATTAAATCATGTTATATTTAATTAAATACTTTAACTTATAGTTTATTTAATTTACATGTAATGATTAATAAACTATACTATATATCACATGACTTAGAATATAAATCAGTAAACACTTAAGCTTATATTATCAGCTTAATAATCCAACTTATTTCTATTTATGGAAACTTTCTATTTTTAGAAACTTGTTTAATTAAGGCAGTTAATATATTTATGGAAACTTTCTTTTTTTAGAAACTTATCTATTTTAAGTAGTAAATCTATTTATGGAAACTTTCTATTTTTAGAAACTTATTTATTTAAGCAACTAATCTATTTTTGGAAACCTACTATTTTTAGAAAGTTACTTATTATTAAACAACAAGTTTAATAATACAAGAAATACAAGTAATACTTAACCAGAATAGAAAGAATACATGATAAACACAGCATAATGTTAAAATCAGTAAAACATGACATGAACATATAAAACAAGCTAAGACATGATATAAAACCAGTTAAGTACCCAGTGATCAGAATACTTATACATGTATATTATTTATGTAGCATTAGTGATATCGAAGTAGGACTCTCTTCCATTCGTCTTCTTCGTTCACTGGACACAAGGTACGGATTCTCCATCTTTTCTGTATGGACATTCTTTCCTTATTAGGATTTCCCCGTATGCAGCCAACTGTTTTCCCAGTATATGTTTTATATGTTTTGATTGCATATGTTTAATTAAATGCCTAAGCCATATACATGCATGACCATTTTCACCTAGTTATGGAGGTACCATAACCATAACACGGGAGGCACCAGTGTTATGACTTCACCACGGCGGAGTGATAGCTCGTGGCGTGTCAGCTTTTGGCCATATTATTATTATCATGTGGGGCGTATGGGTGCATCCTAGGTTACATGTTTTCAGCAGATTATTCAGGTGAATGTGGTGTGTGCCTTGCATCCTTCTCAAGGAGCTGATCCCTCCTACCCAAAAACTTATATTAATTAGAGGCAGCCCCTCTAATTACATGACGAGGTCACCCCTCCAAGTATTCAAGCACATTGATATTTCATGACCTATATTGGCTAAATGGTAAACATGTTAAACAGTTTTTATAAGATAAACATAAGGCTTTTCAAACTATAAAACCAGTTTTACTAAGATATACCAGGTTATTCAGGACTTATTCTTTTCCGCTGCTTTATGCTTATGTGCTTATATTATTCATGCTATACTTGTATATGTGTGCACTGAGCGTTATGCTCAGCCGTTTCCTTTCATGTTCCCAAAACGGTAGGTACTCAAGGACGCTCGTAGACTTTAAGCGTACGTGCATATGGATTGGAAGCTTCCTAGCCATCATTACTTTATGCATTTCATTATACTTTGATACTCATTTCCATGGACATTGTTTAGTCCTTTTCATTTACAGTACTTATGTTTGTGTGTGATGAGTTCTACTTTTGGGGTACCGATGTTTGTTTCCGGTATTTCCTTTATGGTCATGTGATATTTTATACATTTATCCTTGTATGCTTTGATGACACGCCATAATCACGCGTGAAATTCCATTTATCAAAATGGGGTTTTACAATTAAGGTATCAGAGCCAAGGCTTTGACCTGTAGGCTGTAAGACTTGACCTGTGACTAGTGGGCACCAGTAGTTTCCTAAGCCAACGCTTGTTATTCCACGTATTGATGTGTTCAGCGCATTGTTGTTTTAACCATGATGTTTTCAGCACCTTGATGTTTTAACCTTGAGGTTTTCATCGATATTGTTTTACTAATATGGATGGACAACCGTCATTCATATTTAGTTATGTGTCATTGTTTCATGCATGATGTTCCCCGTGAACTGTGGCTATGTGAACTGAACCCCTCTAGTTCATAATTAGTCACATAAAAGTTTTTTCTGATAAGTGTTGACAGATGATTTTTACCTATTTATGTTTCATGTATCATTGTTGCAGGAATTTTGACTAAGTAATTGTTGGTACAGGACTGGCCCTATTTAGTCGCATGTGCTTTTATCGAAACTTTTAACTTTGGGACCGACCCATAGGCGTCCCCTCACCATGTCTTTTGTTTGGGTAAACTGACCATTGGCGTTTACCCTCGCGCATATAAAGGTTTTCATAAACTGCATCATGCATTCACGCACTATTTTCATGCATAAATTTTTTTTTCTCATAATTTATTTGGCATAAATTTATTTTTTCATGTCCCCTCATAAGTTACTATGTCTTTTATGACAAGTGTGTTTCATACTATCATGGTTAACTTTGTTTTACGCTGATTATGTTGTATACTCCTTCATGTTAAGTCGTTTCATATTTCATCATGATGATTTCGTCTCCATGTTGATTATGTCTCTTTTCTTGTTTATGCCTTCATGCAAGACACTGTTGGAATTCATTTAAATCTTACTTCCATGATAGTCATGGTTGGTTTTCATTAATCATGATTTCAGGAAAATCATCGTTGAAATTCGTTTAACCACACGTTAACATTTCTTTATGCAACCAGAATGAGGTATATACTGGCATTGCCGGGTTATCATGATGGTCTTTCTAACCGTCTAACTAATTATTTCCTTTAAAGTCATGTCAGATGATCGACCTCATATCGATCATTTCATGTGCATTCCATGTGTACTCCATGTACCGTATCCCACGTGCGTATTCCACTTGTTGATACTCTACAAATTATTGATGTCGCTCATAGTTTGGATATGTTACTAAGGGTTGATGCTGCGGATTTTAGAGACGTTACAGGATGCTGATGTTGTGCACAACCTGGAGATCTTACAAGACGAAGACAAAGGCGTTAGATCAAAGCGATCGGACGAGAAGATGCTTCACCACCAGACGATTCCCATCAATCATTGTCCCTAATTCTTAGTTACATGTCTCACGTCATTCAGTTGTCAACCACTACTATGACAACAACTACCCTAGCAATCGCAACCGAAGCTCCGACCGCGGACGTGATCAGAAATACAAAGGATCAGTAGTCCAACCAATCCACCAATTCTGGCATAATAACCTAATACTTGTGGTTCTATTTGTTTCACATCTCGAGACACATGTAAAGACATCAGTCAAGACACATGTCTTACGTATTCTTTCTGAAGACACATGTCAAGACACCAGTCAAGACACATGTCATGCTTATTTTTCCCAAGACACGAGTCAAGATACATGACTCACGTCCAATTCTGGAGCATCCCTAAGAATTTCAGGATACCCTTCAAGGGGTATATCCATTTTGTTGGGCCATGTATTAATCAGGCCACAAGAATTTCAGTACCATCACCGGCATGTCAGTGAGATCTGTCACGTTTGCTCGATGACACTTTCACTCTTGCACCCATATTTCATATATTCATGACCATAAAGGATTACATTCGTATTACCCATGTATACGAAGGTTTTCCATCAGTCTAATGACAAGATCCAAACTGCTAACGCATTACCTCAGACAGATGCGAGTTGAATTTAATCCTAATTATGGGCTATGAACAGCACACCGTGATACGATTCATGATTTTGTACAGTAATGTTCGGGCTCCTAAATACATTCAGCATGGTTTTCCATCAGGAAAATCTGTACAAATTATCTATGCTCTACAAACACGTGCTTTGTTAGTCGTGACTACTAAAATTTTCTAGCTGTCAGTTAAGCACGACCACTAAAGTTCCTTTTACGCATAATCAGCCGATTATTCCAAAATCTTCCCATACATTCTGAAAGAACCTTCAAGGAGAAGGACGGTAACATGAGATTATGTGTCGACTACCGTCGATTTAAAACAAATCACTCTCCATAACCGTTATTCTCCTCCACGTATTGACAAGATCGGATTCATTTAGGGTGTTAAACACTTTTCCAAGATCGGATTCATGATCATGCTGCCAGCAGTGACGAGTGTAAGAGCAGGACATGTCCATGACTGCTATTCGTTCACGACTCGGTCGTGCTAGATTCATGATTTTGTATTAGTCTCATAAATGCTCCAGCAGCATTATGGACTTAATAAAATGAGTTTCCATAAACTCATAAACAAACTCATCAGTGTTCATCAAGGATAGCCTGATTTCCTCTAAATCCAGAGAAGAGCAGGAAGACCATATTTGCACTATGTGGCAAATTATGCGACAAGAGAAATTTCACCCTGAAATTTTCCAATCTAAATTCTGGTTGATTACAGAGACATGCTGAATCACATGGATTCTCATGGTTAATCTTAACATGACTCAGCTTATGCGTAAAGGTGAGAACCCTCCACTACGTTAGGTGTTCAAAGAAAATCCTACGCTAAGAGAAGTCTAATTTCAGAGACTTATAGTTCTGCAAATTTCTATGTATCAAGTTTCTACGAAGCAAGATATAGTTACGTTCATATCTAAGTACCTGACATACCAACAGGCTAAGATAGAACACCAACTGACTAGGATGTTTTCCATCATCAGAAAAAGGTGAACAGAAATAGGACAAGATCTCCATGGATTTTGGTTACCAGATAAACGCAGACTCAGAAGAAGCATGATGCTATCTGGGTTATTGCAAACAGTTTGATCAAGTTTGTAGAATCCTTTCATCCGTAAGGATTTCAGAACCAACATATTTATCGGACATGTTCAAGCCAAGGCTCGTCCGGTCACTTGGTAATTCCTCAACTAACGGGCCAGACAAAGGTTCGTTTTTGTGCTCCTTATTCCAATTTCACAACTTGCTTTCACACTCACGTTCATGACACTATTCACGTTCATGATTGTCTCCTGCCTTACGATTTTACGTTCATTTTCGTTCTGGGAAGTTTTCCAAGAACTTGAGAGACCAGACTAAAGTTTAGATAATTCTCTATCCTCAGACAGACGTTTCACGTCACATCCCATGACTCACCTTATAGTGTTTGGTGTTACCGCCGCCGTATTCCATGTTCACGATATGTTTCACATGTCATGTTCATTCCACGTTTCTCATATCACGTTCATGATATGTTACACGTACCATTGATCACGATATGTTTGCTCATACTACACTCACCATATCTTCACGTATCACGTTCACAATTGTTCGCGTATCACGTTCACAATTGTTCACGTGCTACGTTTCAGTATGTCTCGTGCATCATGAAGACTAATATTGTTATTCCGCCGAGACCGTTTAGAGGACCGTTCTGGGCAGGAAGCCACTTGGAACGAAGGAGTACATCCGGACTTCTTATCAGTTTTCTTTTATCGATTAGATACGTTCCTCCAGTCATGTCACGTTCCATGTCCTTTCTAGACATGTCACATACCACGTTCCTTTCAAGCACGTCACCTCCACGTCCTTTATCTTATATACCCTCTCTGTTTGATTCGAGTATGTTCTCTTTAACTTTACTTATCTATAATTCGGGGACGAATTATTCTTTTTAGGGGGAAAGAGTTGTAAAACCCGCATGCTTTTACAATGAACAGTACACTAATAATCATAGGTACAAGATTAGAACTTTCCTTTTATAGCACGGTTATGTTTCACGAATAAGACTTACAAGTAATACGTACGTGTTATAACACGACAAGTATTTAATACGTATTAAGACACAATAATTATTTCAATAGTAATTATAATCACGAACATACGAATATGAAATCATGAACGTAGATAATCACGAGCTTAATATTATGTATTTACGTATATTTATTATGATTACGAATAAATATATGACGACACGAACGATAATTAAATAAATCACGTAAAACACGACACGAGAACACGTATAATATTTAGACACGGGAAAACAATGGGTTTCCCCTTGGGGGCCCACATACCCACGGCTAGAAGGAAGGAAGGGGACCAAGCCCACTTTTAATTTAGTTAAAACAAGAAAAAGGAAATCATATTTTTCATAATCACAGTAAATTAGAAAAATATCAAAACCCTAATCCTTTCCTCTCTCCCTTTTGGCCGCCGGTATAAGAACACCACAAGGGGTGTGTTGTTTGATTTTTGTTGATCAAATCTTGCAAGGGTGTTCGTGTTTTCCATCATCCCTTGTTTCACGTATTTGGTAAATTATTAAACCCCTTTTCTTTTATGTTTTTATTAAATAAAAACACATGAAATCATAGGTTATATTAAACAATTTAACATGACATGTAATTAATCATGGGGGTAAATAAATCATGGTTTTTAGGGGTGTTTGTTCGGCCGACGCAAGGAACCGAGACCAAAAGGTCTCGGCTTGCTTTTGTTCGCACCAACAACCGAGACCAAGAGGTCTCGGTGTGGGCTGTGATGTTCGGTCGCAATAAACAAGGGAACCCCGACCTTGGTTGGGGTGTGGTTTGGTGTTTGGTTGGGTCTCGGCAGAAACAAGAACACCACCGGCATGGCTATATATGGTAAGCAGGGGGAACCACCGGCTAACTGTCGGTGGGAACTTTGCCCAGCCGGCGGCTGCAGCCAAGAAAACAGGGGGAACCACCGGCTCAGCCTGTGGCTGTTTTTGCGAAAACAGTGGCAACCGGCCAAGCCGGTTTTGCCACTGTTAAGGGGGCGTTTGGTTGGCCGGTTCACGGGTTCACGGACACGGTTCATGACTTAATAAATTTTACAAGTTTAGTTATTTTACAAGATTATTTATTTAAAAGCTTAAATTAAATTAATTTAACATGTACATAATTAATTTAATTATAACATGACTTAGGTTATTATTACTATAATAATACATAAATCTTAACCTAAGTATTTATTATTTAAGTTAGACTATATAATTAATTAATTATTAAACATGCCTTATAATTAATTAATTTGCATGACTTAGGTTATGTTAATAATAAATATTAATACATGTTTTAACCTAAGTATTTTTACCTTTATTTAATTAAATTATGTTATATTTAATTAAATACTTTAACCTATAGTTTATTTAATTTACATGTAATGATTAATAAACTATACTATATATCACATGACTTAGAATATAAATCAGTAAACACTTAAGCTTATATTATTAGCTTAATAATCCAGCTTATTTCTATTAATGAAACTTCCTATTTTTAGAAACTTATTTAATTAAGGAAAATAATATATTTATGGAAACTTTCTATTTTTAGAAACTTATCTATTTTAAATAGTAATTCTATTTATGGAAACTTTCTATTTTTAGAAACTTATTTATTTAAGCAGCTAATCTATTTTTAGAAATCTACTATTTTTAGAAAGTTACTTATTATTAAACAACAAGTATAATAATACAAGAAATACAAGTAATACTTAACCAGAATAGACATAATACATGATAAACATAGCATAATGTTAAAATCAGTAAAACCTGACATGAACATATAAAACAAGCTAAGACATGATAGAAAACCAGTTACGTACCCAGTAATCAGAATACTTATACACGTATATTATTTATGTAGCATTAGTGATATCGAAGTAGGACTCTCTTTCGTTCGTCTTCTTCGTTCACTGGACACAAGGTACGGATTCTCCGTCCTTTCAGTATGAACATTCTCTCCTTATTAGGATTTCCCCGTATGCAGTCAACTGTTTTCCCAGTGTATGTTTTATATGTTTTGATTGCTTATGTTTAATTAAATGCCTAAGCCATATACATGCATGACCAGTTTCACCTAGTTATGGAGGTACCATAACCATAACACAGGAGGCACCAGTATTATGACTTCACCACGGCGGAGTGATAGCTAGTGGCGCCCCTTCAGCTTTTGGCCATATTATTATTATCATGTGGGGCGTATGGGTGCATCCTAGGTTACATGTTTTCAGCAGATTATTAAGGTGAATGTGGTGTGTGTCTTGCATCCTTCATTGGGAGCTGATCCCTCCTACCCAAAAACTTATATTAATTAGAGGCAGCCCCTCTAATTGCATGACGAGGTCACCCCTCCAAGTATTCATGCACGTTGATATTTCATGACCTATATTGGCTAAATGGTAAACAAGTTAAACAGTTTTTATAAGATAAACATAAGGCTTTTCAAACTATAAAACCAGTTTTACTAAGATATACCAGGCTATCCAGGACTTAGTCTTTTCCGCTGCTTTATGCTTATGTGCTTATATTATTCATGCTATACTTGTATATCCGTTCACTGAGCATTATGCTTATCCGTTTTCCTTTCATGTTCCCAAAACGGTAGGTACTCAAGGACGCTCGTAGACTTTAAGCGTACGTGCATATGGATTGGAAGCTTCCTAGCCTTCATTACTTTAAGCATTTCATTATACTTTGATACTCATTTCCATGGACATAGTTTAGTCCTTTTCATTTACAGTACTTATGTTTGTGCGTGATGAGTTCTACTTTTGGGGTACCGATGTTTGTTTCCGGTATTTCCTTTATGGTCATGTCATGTTTTATACATTTATCCTTGTATGCTTTGATGACACAGCATAATCACGCGTGACATTCCATTTATCAAAATGGGGTTTTACAAATCCCACCTTAAATAAATTTAACAAAAAGGAAGGGAAGGATATTTTCATTATACAGAATAATTAGAAAATCAAAACCCTGCTCCTCCTTCCTTCTCCCTTGTTGCTGCCACCTACACAACACCACCAAGGGTGTTTGGTTGATTTTGGTAGATCCAATTCATTGCTATATCGTTCGTGTTAGTTTTTCCTTTTGATCCAAGAATCGGTAATCTTCTTAAACCTTTTCTTTTTAATTATTTATTAGATCTAAAAACATGAAAGCATGGGGTATTAAAAACAAGTTAATAAACATGTAGATCTAATCAAGTGGGATTAAAAACATATGGTTTAAGGGGGGGGGGGGGGGGGGGGGTGTTTTGGTTCGGCTATGGGTAGAACCGAGAGCAAGCTCTCGTGGTTGTGTGATCACCACCAACCGAGACCACAAGGTCTCGGTTTGGTTTTGGTGGCTCGGGTCGCAAGCAACCAAGGGACCCCGACGTATGTCGGGGTTAGCCTTTGTTGTTTAGGGGGTCTCGGCTGGAACACCACACGCACCACCGGATTAGGCCGGTGGTGGTTTGCCATGGTTAAGGGTGTAGATCCGGTTCAAGGGGTTCACGGACCGGTTCATGACATGTTTAGTTTTAAAACATGGGTTCGGTTCACGGTTTATTTTTCAAGATTAATTATTAATTTTTATAAGTTAAATAATTACAAGATTAATTAAATTAATTTAACATGCTATGTAATTAATTTAATTTGGACATGATTTAGGTTATATTATTATTATTAATAATACATGATTTTAACCTAAGTATTTTATTAGTTAATTTATACTAAGAAATTAATTAATTATTAAAACATGACTTATAATTAATTAATTTTCATGACTTAGGTTATATTAATAATAAATATTAATACATGTTTTAACCTAAGTATTATTACCTTTTATTTAGTTAAATCATGTTATATTTAATTAAATCTTATGACCTATAGTTTATTTAATTTACATTTAATAATTAATAAACTATACTAAATATCACATGACTTAGAATATTAATCAGTGAAACTTAAGCTTATATATTATTAGCTTAATAATCCAGCTTATTTCTAATCCTGGAAACTTTCTATTTTTAGAAACTTATTTAATTAAGGTAGCTAATTTATTTATTGAAACTTTATATTTTTAGAAACTTATTAATTAAGGCAGCTAATCTATTTATGGAAACTTTCTATTTTTGGTAACTTTCTATTTTTGGAAACTTTCTATTTTTGGAAACAATCTATTTTTTGAAATTTTCTATTTTTTGAAAACTTTCTATTTTTGGAAACTTTCTATTTTAGGAAACCTGCTATTTTTAGAAAGTTACTTATTATTACACAACAAGTAGAATAATACAAGAAATACAAGTAATAGTTAATCAGAATAGACAAAATACATGATAAACGCAGTATTAAGCTAAAATCAGTAAAACATGACATGAACATATAAAACAAGCTAAGACATGATATAAAATCGGCTACGTACTCAGTAATCAAAATACTTATACACGTATATTATTTATGTAGCATTATTGATATCGAAGTAGGACTCTCTTCCGTTCGTCTTCTTCGTTCACTGGACACAAGGTACGGATTCTCCGTCCTTTCAGTATGGACATTCCTTCCTTATTAGGATTCCCCATATGCAGCCAACCGTTTTCCCAGTATATGTTTTATATGTTTTTGAATTGCTTATGTTTAATTAGATACCTAAAGCCATATACATGCATGACCAGTTTCACCTAGTTATGGAGGTACCATAACCATAGCACTAGAGGCACCAGTGTTATGATTTCACCACGGCGGAGTGATAACTCGTGGCGTCCCTTCAGCTTTTGACCATATCATTATTATCATGTGGGGCGTATAGGTGCATCCTAGTTTACATGTTTTTACAGATTATTCAAGTGAATGTGGTGTATGCCTTGCATCCTTCACAAGGAGCTGATCCCTCCTACCCATAAACTTATATTAATTAGAGGCAGCCCCTCTAATTGCATGACGAGGTCACCCCTCCAAGTATTCATGCACGTTGATATTTCATGACCTATATTGGCTAATGGTAAACATGTTAAATAGTTTTTATATTATAAACATAAGGCTTTTTAAACTATAAAACCAGTTTTACTAAGATATACCAGGTTATCCAGGACTTAGTCTTTTCCGCTGCTTTATGCTTATATGCTTACATTATTCATGCAATACTTATATATCCGTGCACTGAGTGTTATGCTCAGCCGTTTTTCCTTTCATGTTCCCAAAACGGCAGGTACTCAAGGACGCTCGTAGACTTTAAGCGTACGTGCATATGGATTGGAAGCTTCCTAGCCTTCATTACTTTATGCATTTCTTCATACTTTTGACACTTATTTCTATGGACATTGTTTAGTCCTTTTCATTTACAGTACTTATGTTTGTGTGATGAGTTCTACTTTTGTGGTACCGATGTTTGTTTCCGGTGTTTCCTTTATGGTCATGTGATGTTTTATACATTTATCCTTGTATGCTTTTATGACACGCCATAATCACGCATGACATTCCATTTACCAAAATGGGGTGTTACAGCTGAGCTCACTTAACCTCTAACCACCACTTAACTAACAATCAACAACAACTACGCGCCATCATTAACCATCATCATCAACTAATCAACCCCTGCTACAAGTCTGATCATGATTCTGGCTATGGCTATGAACTTCAAACGATTCTGAACATGTACAAGCTTCCAAACAAGTCTCAAATCATCTCATTGTTCCATATGAACAATGAAATCAATCATAAGAACAGTATAGTAACAGAATGAGGTAGAATTGAAAGTGAAATGTAGATTTAGGGAAAGTGAAATTGCATTAATGGAGAATTCTTGTTACAAGTGCTAACTAACTCTCTCAAGTGTTTGTCATACACTTGAGAGAAGTTACTAACTAAAAAGGCTAACTGAAATGAGAGAAAACTAAGAAGTGTGTGTGATTTCACACTTAAGATACAATACACAAAGTGAGGACATCTAGGGGTATTTATAGGATGAAGTTAGGTGTTGGTGAGGATGAGTGATGTGTCGCGTCCAATTCCAAGCTTCCACGTGGCTTAATTCAGTTGATTGGAAATTGCTGATGAAGAACAAATTTGGGGGTTTCTTGTTGGATGGATTTCATCTTGATTAGTCAACTGGGATCGCTACGTCTCTTGATTTTGAGCATATTTGATGTTGAAATCTTCTCATGAAACTCGCTCTATCATTCTCTTGATGATGGGCTCGTTCTTAGTTTGAATATCCACGTGTGATGTTGGTATTGGGTGAAAACAATTCACTCGGATCATTATCCAAACACTGAAATTTGATTGGCTGGGGACTACTATTCAGATACGCCCACTAGTTCTCTCTCATATTAATTGAAGGTGCTGAGGTGGTGATCCATGGTTACAAAATACAGCCATCTCATTGGTCCAATGACATATCACACGGATTGAGTTTAACTTGACTCCATTTTGGTAGATTTAGCCCCTTAAGTTGGCAGATTTGTATCTTGAGCTAGAAACTTCAATAACTTGTCGTTTCTGGTCCTTTGAACTTCAAACTTACACACAAATGATCCTTTGAATTTTTGACTTGTACTTTGACCATATTTAACTTTGTTCTTGACTTTTACATAATTGCACTTTAAGTCCTTCAATTTTGAAAGTTGTCAAGAAAGATCCTTTGACTTTGATTGACTTGTCACTTTTCATCCTCCTTTTGTATTTTCTTCATCAATAAAGGCTTGATTCCTTTGTTTACTTCATAATTGTATCTTTTTACTTACACAAGCACAAACAACAAAACATACCCATAATACTGCTTTTATGAATCAAAATCAGGTATTTTGCTTTGTATTTTAGGGTTATTTGTGATATAATTGATATGAGATTTCACTCATATTAAGGTTCAAGAGAAGTTTATCATCTTGCCGTTGGCCTTGATTTGGATATTGTTGTTGTGGCCTATGATGGTAAGATTGTTGTTGGAAGTTAGATGAATCGCCACCCTCATACCTTGGTTTATAACCATAATGTTGTTGTTGGGCATTATTAGGGCGATTGTCGTCATCTTTCCAATGTAAATTGGGGTGATTGCGCCATCCAGGATTGTAACTTTCGTAGAATGGGTCATTTCGTGGACGACCTCCATAGACTCCATTCACCTCCTCATTTGGTGGCGCCCCCCCCCCCTAACTTTGACAATTATCGACTAAATGACTCGGATCACCACACATTGAACACCCACTATGTGACACCTTCGACACATTTGGAACACCTTTTCCTATATTTCTAAACAAAAGATCAACTTTCTAACTTAACTCGCTAATTTCAGAATTTGTGCCATGTTCGTTAGACACAGAATTGGCGGAAGATGTGTGGTTGTTTCAATCCACTAAAGCTTGGGTATTGGAACCTTTGTTCAGTTTTTCAAAAAAACTCTCAATCTTCCTCCATAGGTCGCGAGAAAAACATACCCCCACTAGTTGCCATCACAAATTGTTGGTTGTTATAATTCACCCCATCATAGAAGACTTTGACAAGCTCCCATTTTAGAACATCATGATGAGGGCATGTTCTTAATAACTCCTTAAGTCTACTAAATGCTTCATGAAACTGCTCGCTTGGGATTTGATGAAAGGATTTAATCTTATTTCTAATGGCAGCAGTTTTACTTATAGAATAAAATTCATCAAGAAAAGCATATTGCATTTCAAATCATGAGTTAATACTACCTGGCTCAAGAGATGAGAACCAATCCTTAACTTGATTTAAGAGAAAAAGGAAAAAGGAGAAGTCTTACCTCGTCTGTGGTGATGTTATTAACCTGATGTGTGTCAGCAATGGAGAATAACTCTCGCAGATGTGCGTATGGCTCCTCACGACCTCTAAACACTAGCAAGATTGCTATGAGGTTCGGCTGGATCTTGAAGTTACTTGTAACCCCTTTAGCCGAAACCGGATAGAAGATAGGCGAGGGATCCTCGAAGATCCCTGACCTGTAATAAGAATCCACACCCCGTGGTGAGGATTCTCCCCCGTTGGCATCGTCTTCGGCAGACATTTCAGTGAAAAGTTCTTCTAAACCTGTAAATCAAGATTAGTAAAAAACTGTCGAAATGCTTTTCTCCTCGACCTTGACTTTTCTCAACCTCAGGGATCGTAAGCTAATGGTGATGTACGCTCCGATCTACGTGTGCGCATAAACTAACCTGCACACTCACAAGAAACAAAACAAGCAAACAAAAAAAATAAGAAAAAGAATTTTTTTTTGTATTTTTGATTTTAAAAATATTAAAAAAACTTAAAACAAAAGCTCACTACTCCCCGACAGCGGCGCCAAAATTTGATCGGCATTGAAGTAGCGGTAAAAAATAAACCTATTTACCTTATACTAGATAGGGCAAGCTGGTATCGAATCCACGATGAGTATGTGGTTTTAATTTAAGTTTTGGGGTGATCGCTGATCAATAAAAGTTTTGGTTTTAAAAATCTAAATAACTAAATACTGATTAATAATTAAAAATTCTTATTAAAAAATAAAATACTTATTAAACTAAAAAAATATAAATAAAGATGTAAACAATAAAAGAAAATGCAATCCCTTCCAGCTCTCAATATCTATGGTCGATCACATTTATGGATTATAAAAACTTTCGAACCAATTACAAAGATTACTTTTGACTTAATATGAATGAATTAATTTCGACACTTATTATGTTTATCAATGACTCGCAATAATAAATCTTATACTAATCCAACCAATAATTATGTTTTAATAATTTATTTAGGTACAATTTGTATCAGTTAGACAACCGTCTTTTTCTGTAGCTAAATAGAACAAGTATGAATTGTTAACTAACAATAAGGTGTCTTGCACAAATCATTAAACACAATACCAAATCTAATAATATAATATATTAATAAATTATAAATCAATGTAAAATAAATATGATAATCAAAAAGTAATTATCAAACCATAAATACGGATACCAGAAGGAGTTACAACAAAATTAACCGGACATGGCGATGTACTCTACCCGTTGTTCACTGTTCATCGCTTCTTTTTTTTATTCTTTTGTGCGGTTGAATTGATAACTCCACCAATAATACACCAATGCCTTCGTATATTTTCCACAATGGACGAATTGCAAAATGTCTTCTATTTGTGTGAACACAAATCACAAAAGACAAGTTGATGTATTAATTGCCTCGTGCGTGCCTCCTTGCTTAAAGGATGAATTGCTTTTTCTTGTATAAATGTGACGCTGTTCCAGGGATCGAATTGTAGTCATCCCATTTTTTTCTTGATATAATATGCAACGTCGGTTATGACTTGTGGATATGGGATTTTGTGTTTTTTTCTCTTTTGAATGAGATAAAAGCCCACAAAAAATAACCGAACACCAAGAATTGCTCAAACGAAGCCCGGACGAATAAAAGATGATCGAAAATATTGCGACGTCTTTAAATCTTCTTTTTTCAATATTTTTCTTCATTTATCGTCGCTCTCCATATCTTTTCTCCAAATATTAATAAAGCGGCAATTTTATTCCATTTCGCGCATAACCTACATAATCACAAAACACACTTAAAGTACATGTATAACAACAAATAAAAATGCAATTATGCTAAATTAACATGCTATAAGGTGTATGCAAAATACACCGATTACTTGTGGATATAGTGGAAATCTTGAGTAATGTGTACTCAAGGAGTAGAGTAGGAACGAAGAGAGAGCTTTGTTGCCGAACCACTATAAATCTTGGTGTCGTACCTTAGGTTGCTTCTTTCCTTACTATTTACTTATGCTTTCATTCTTACATTGCATTTCATTGTCACTAGATATTGTTAATGCATTAGAATTGAACCTAATAACTATCAAACTAGTTTTCAAGTAAAAGTTCATTTTGGGACAAACCTAATTGAAAGGATTTTGAATTAGGACCATAAGAAGAGAAACTATTCAACCCCCCATCCCCCTTCTAGTTTCTACGCCTATGAAGACCCCCATGGCCTCGGATACTAAACTCACCATAGATGATGATTCGATAGACAATACCAAATATAGATGTATGATTGGTAGTTTGTTATACCTTACGGAAAGTTGACCGGATATCATATTTAGTGTTTGTCTTTGTGCCCGTTTCCAAGAGGCTCCCAAAACCTCTCACCTTGAAGCGGTTAAGCGTATCTTCCGATACATAAAAGGCACTATACATTTAGGATTGTGGTATCCAAAAGACCGGCATAGAAACCATAGTTACGCCGACTCGGATCATGCGGGAAACCATGTGGACCGGAAAAGCACTAGCGGTATTTGTACCTTCATGGGTTGTTGTTTATGTAAAACCCGCATAAAATACATAATAACATTAAATTCATGAAAACACTGATATATTTAAACTTTACAATTAATTAATATATGACACGTATCATGAACATTTAATGTAAGTATTACATATATTAATTAATTAAAACAAGTATTACGTATATGAATTATTACACGATAAGTATTTACGTATAATACTTAAAACACGACAAGGATTTAAAACACGATATTAAAACACGAACACACACAATAATTTATATAGAACACGAAAAACGAAAACTATATATAAAGGGGGTGTATGGGACGACACATAAAGGAAAAGAAAGGGGCTTATGGCCCGGCCCATCAAACCATTTAACTAGTAAAATATCTTCATGGAATATCATTATTTACTTTTACAGAAAATAAACAAAACCCTAGCTTTCTTTGTCCTTGTTGCCGCCGGTTTTCACAACAAAAGGAGGGAGAAAAATCTTGTTGATCTTTGATTTGTTTACGGGTTAGTGTTCGTGTTCTTAAACCCTTAATCGTTACGCATACGGTATCACTAAAACCTCAATCCTTTTTCTTTTATTATTATTAATTTATGAGTTTATTTAAGATTAATAATAAGGACACGTGTGATTAAATTAAACATGAAATTGATTAAGGTTTGGTTTGGTTTTCAAGGGAACCGAGAGCCAAAGGCTCTCGGTGGGTTTTTGGTACGGCCAGCCGAGACCACAAGGGTCTCGATGGTTGTTTTGATTTGGCAGCCGCAACACCAAACCCACAAACAGGGGCGCGTTTGGCTTGGCTGTGGGTACCGACCAATGCTGGTGGGTATTTGTGGCACAACAGTGGCACCGGCTGTAGCCGTTGGTTGCTTTGGACTGACGGGGACAAGGCCACAGCCTTGCGGCTGTGGTGTTTGCTGGTGGTTCTAGGCAAGCAGAAACCCCATGGTCTCGGTGTGGGCTAGCTTTGGGGGCTCGGGTACACGAAAACACCTAGGGGTGTTTGGATAATTGTTTTGCTAAATTAATAAAGGTTAATTTAATTATGTTATTAATTAAATCATGTTATGTTTAATTTATTTAATTTGGACTTAGGATATAATTATTTAGTATAATTATCATGACATTAAACATGGTCATATTAATTACATTTAACTTAGGTTACATTTATAATTATTCATGGTATAAGTTACATGTTACATTAATTAATTTAATTAAGAACTTAGCTTAATTATTTAATTATATTTTAGTCATGGTTTAATTAAATTAACATTGTACTTTAATTTAGTTATATAATTATCGGTTAAGGTAAAGTTTTATTAATATAAATCATGTTATATTATTAATTAATAATTACGTATAAATATATTATTAATTAATAATCTTTATGTTAAGACTAAAGTATTTGATTATTAATAAACTTTACTATATATGACATTTATATAATCGTGACTTATAAAATATGCTTATTAAACTTTAGCTTATATCTTATGCTTATTAATAAGCTTATTACTATTTATAGAAACATGCTAATTATGGAAACATACTAATTATGGAAACATGCTATTTATGGAAACATACCAGTTATGGGAATATACTATTTATGGAAACATACTATTTATGGAAACTTTCTATTTTTGGAAACTTACTAATTATGAACACTTTCTATTTTTGGAAACTTACTATTTATGGAAACTTAGTATTTTTGGAAAGTTGCTATATATGGAAACCTGCTATTTTTGGAAAGTTACTGTATATAGAAACCTGTTATTTTTAGGAAGTTACTCATTATGAAACAACAAGTATAATAACACACAGAACATGAAATACACTAATCAAGAACACATGAAACACTAAGAAACTATATGATAAAACATGAAATAGTAACACAAGTCAAGAACATGTAAAACAGGACAAGAACTAGTAAAACAAGTCAAGAACAAGTAAAGTAAACTCATAATCAGTAAGTATACATTAAAAATACAACTCATTTACGTCCTTTATTATGTAGCACTCGTGAAGTCGGAGTAATACTTCCGCTTTCATCTTCATTTCATTACAGGACATAAGGTACGAATATTCTGTCCTTCAGTATGAACATCCTCTTTCTATGATTAGGATTCCCTGTTTGTTGTCATCTGTTTTCCCCAGTAGTTTACATAAAACTTTTCAGTAATTACTTTGTTATTATTTTAAACTGCTTGGGCTATATACATGCATGACATGTTTACCTAGTTATGGAGGTAACATAACCATAACACTTGAGGCACCGGTGTATGAATCTTCCGCGACGAGAGTGATTGCTCGCGGCGTCCCTTTCAGTTATTGTCCATTTTTATTATTATCATGTGGGGAGAATGGGTGCATCCTAGTACATGTTTTGCTGATTACATGGTAACTGTGGTGTGTGCTCTACATCTGTTACATGGAGCTGATCCCTCCACCCAAACTATTATATTAAGAGGCAACCCCTCTAATTGGATGATGATGTCACCACTCTATGTATTCATGCACGTCGATACCTTCATGACCTATATGGGCTCTTGGGCATTTAAAATACAGTTTTATGAATTAAACATAAGTCTTTTCAGATATAAACCAGTTTATAAAACATACTCCAGGTTTTTTAGGACTTAAATTATTCTGTTGCATTTTCATGCTTTACTTATGTTTTAGTTGTTCTAATCATTGTCATATATCCGTTCACTGAGCGTATTGTTCAGCCGTATTTTCTTTCCGTGTTCCCATACGGAAGGTACTAAAGGGCACACTTGAGCAATCAAGAGTACGTGCAATAGGATGGAGGCTCCCTTAACTTCATATCTTTTAATGCATTTATATATTTCTGCTTTGCTGGACATTGTTTAGTCCTTATTCTATTTTCTTTACTTATGCGTTGTGTGAGCTTATGTTTGGGACCCATGTTTGTTTCTGGTTTCCTTTATGGTCATTTATGTTTTTAAGACATATACCTTGCATGCTTTGATGACACGCCATAATTATCATGTAATGGTCCACTTGTCAAAGTGGGGTGTTATAGTTTAACTCATTGGTTCTCTAAAAAAAACCGCTCTTGCTATATCCACCACGGAAGCCGAGTATGTTAGTGCCTGTAAAGCTTGTCAACAAGCTCTATGGATGAAGCAAGCGCTTGTTAATTACGGGGTTACACTCAATGATGTTCCCATCATGTCTGATAATAAGCGTGTAATAGATCTTAGTAAGAATCCCGTGCAACATTCGCGAACTAAGCACATAGAGGTTCACCACCATTTCCTTAGGGATAATGTTCAAAAGGGGAACATGTCAATTGAGAAGGTACCCTCGGTAGAAAACTTAGCTGACATCTTCACTAATCCACTTAAGAGTGAACCTTTTAACTACTTGCATCTAGGTCTAGGTTTAATGGAACATATACCTTGATTGTGCTTGCTTGATTGTGTCTTTTCTCTTTTGAGTCTTTATATTTTCTTTGAGTCTTTGAGTCTCTAAAATTTGTTTTTGAAAACTTCTTTTTCTTGATTTCAAAACCTCTCAAAGTATTTTCTTAATTGTAGAGAAATGTTTGTGCATTGTTAATTCAATCTAAAAACATTTTTCATAAGTTCTTGCCGTTTCTATCGGAGATACATGATTAATATGTATGTGTCACACAATCAAAGAAAGAACAACATTCACTAGTACAAAAACTGGAATACGTCACACATGCTAATTTTTGAACAGTCACACTGTCATATATTTATGTGACAAAACTCACCATAATCAAATACACAGCCACACTTGTACTCTGTATGTGTGACTATTTCGACTTTTCGCTGTCACACATTTGAATATTTATGCGACTAGGGGCAAGTGTTAATTTTTGGATGAATATTTAGCCACGCGCAATTTGAGACGTGTGACATAATGCAATTAGTTTGAAGTATTAGTCACACTATACACATACATATGTCACATTTATTTGTCACACACTTGAACAATGTGACCACATTTCATGTTTGGTCACATGAGTTAATTATGTATGTGGCTAAATCTTATAGCCACGTTTATCATGCATTAGTTAAACGTGACTACTTATTTTTGTTGACTACTTGGCCACATATGAATTTTTAGTGTGTGACAACTGAAGAGTAAGTTTGAAGTGTTAGTCAAGTATAAATATAAGAGTAACAAATACTTGAGCAAGAGTCAAATCTGGTCACACTAAACTGTCTCACGATCATGTGACTAAATGCTTTACAATAGTCACACGATTTCACAAATGTGTATCTAAATTATGTTTATGGCAACATTATAATGTGATTATGAGTGACCAATACATTCAAAACAACCACATTGTGAAATATTCATGTGACTATTATTTAAAGCAAAATGTGATCTCAGTTAACATTAACCTTGATATTAGTCACACTAAGTGTTTGTGTGGCTAAATTATTGATGCTATATATGGTTACATGAAGTGTTTGTTTATGTGGCTAAATCATACAATCATGTTTTGTCACACATTATACCGTTTAGCCAAAATCGTGTGCATATGGTCACGTAAGGTAATATGTGTGTCTAGATTTATTGTTGTGTGTTAGCTTGACAAAAGCTAATGTTTATGGTCACACTAAATCGTCACATAATCATGTGACTATATGCTTTACAATAGTCACACCATTTTAGAAATGTGTAACTAAATTATATTTATGGTCACATTATAATGTGATTATATTTGACTAATACATTCAAACAGTCACATTGTGAAATATTCATGTGGTTGTTATTTAGAACAAAATTTAATCTCACTTATCATTAACCTTGATATTAGTTGTGTGACTAAATTCAAGATCCTATATATGGTCACATGAAGTATTTATTTATGTGACTAAATCAAAGGGTTCAAACGCTAGACGTCGATAAAAAAATGAAAAGAAAAGCACTAGTTCATAGGGTTCAATCACTTGACTTCGCCAACTCCCAGGATGCATAAGCAACACATTTACCAACTAGACTAGGTCTTTGTTTTAGGAATATTTTGCAATCACGTTACATATAAGGGGTGTCATGAGTGTTAGTTAAATAAATTAAAAAGAAAAGAGATGGTCATGAGGTTTGAACACTAGACCTCAACAACACCAAATACGCAAAGTCAACACATTTACCAACTGGACCAAGCCTATGTTTTTGTAATATTTTGCAATTTGGTTATATAAGGGGTCTTTTAATTTAACATAATTTTTAATATATGTATATACTTAAAAAATAAATGTGATAGTTTACTTATAAAAATAAAAATAATTTTTATAATCAAAAGTAGATTTTTTAATACTAATATATATTTGTATAAAATATATATTTTTACTTTTATTATTTATTATTTATTTTAATAATTTATTTTATTTTTATGGTTATAATAATAATTATATTAATATTAATATAATTTCACATATACTCCTCCATTGAATATCTTATATACAACACAAGCACATAGTTAAACTGAATATTAAAAAAAATGGACCAGTCATGAGGTTTGAACACTAGACCTCTACTACACCCATGATGCAAAGCCAATGCATTTACCAACTCGACTAGGCCATTGGTTTTGTAATAGTCTGCAATACGATTATATATATTAATGGAACAAAGTTTTAATGTATACACTTTAAAATAAGTGTGATGATTTTATTTTTTATTATTATTGTTATTATTGTTATTATTATATTTCTTTGTTTTTTTATTAGAATAATTGGATTTACAAAAAGTTAGTGGGAAGTCGAGATACTATCTGGGCTCCCACTCCCAGATATTATTATTATTATTAATTATCAGCACTTTATTAGATTAATAGGATTTACAAAGAGTTAGTGGGAAGCCTATAAATAATTTGAGTTCACACTCC
This sequence comes from Glebionis coronaria, assembly GCA_025667525.1. Classification (NCBI taxonomy): domain Eukaryota; kingdom Viridiplantae; phylum Streptophyta; class Magnoliopsida; order Asterales; family Asteraceae; genus Glebionis; species Glebionis coronaria. The sequence continues at coordinate 195,717 of JANFOE010000114.1, read as the reverse complement.
TCTAGCAATAGCAAACTCAATCCTATTAAACATATAACAAGCACCACGTGACCCAATATCCTGAGTCATAGAGTATCTTCAAATCCGCTTTAGTAAGTTCACCGCATCGTTCTCAAGTTCCCCAAAAAAAGAGAATGAGAAGGGGAGAAAACCACATGTAAACAAAAAGGATATATAATTTACACGTGATTACCCGAATAAGCCAAACCAAATAACCAAACAACCGGATAACCGAACCAAAGAACACCCCTATAATGGGTATATAGTTTTATGGGTTATGGTTATGGGTTTAAGGTTATATATGGGTTATAGTCAACCACTTACGGATTAACGGCTATAGGTTATTGGTTCTAACTAGGGGTTATTTATTGGTTATGGTTATGGATTATGGTCAATTATTACGACTTAATGTATATATGTTATTGGTTATGGTTAGAGGTTAAGTGTCATGGTTGATGGTTACGGGGTTAGGGTTATGGGTTACAGTCAACTATTACAGCTTAATGGATATTGGGTATTGCTTAACTATTACGACTTCATGTATAACGATGCAACATCGACTACTTCATTGAACATCTAATGTACTGCGTTGAACATCTCATGTATAGAATACTCTGCTGGACATCTTATTTATAGAATATTCCACTGAACATCTCATGTAAAAAGATAACATCTCGACTCATCCATTGAACATCTCATATAAAATGACAGCATATAGAATACTCCGTTGAACATCTCATGTAAAATAATAACACCTCGACTCATTTGTTGAAAATATCATGTACAATAATAGCATATAGAATACTCCGTTGAACATCTCATGTATAACGATAACATCTCGACTCATCTGTTGAACATCTCATGTACAAGGTTATCATAGAGAACACTCTGTTGAACATCTCGTGTAAAATGATGACATCTCGACTCATCCGTTGAACATCTCGTTTACCACGATATCACATCGAATCATTTCATGAATATCTCATGTACAAAGATACCATCTCGACAAATCCGTTTAACATCACATGTACAACTATACTATCACGACCCCTCCATTTGACGTGTTATGTACAAATACCCTCTCGAGTCCTACGTATAACATCTCATGTAGAACATAACCATCTTGACTCTTCCGAAAAACAAGTCGTGGACGAATATAGCTTTGTTATTCGTCCAATACACGGGACATGTGACTGGACTGAAATGTTTGGTCCATTTTTAGTTCGATTCAATATAGTCAATATATTCGATATGTTTTCAAATTTTCATAGTTATTTAAAAAAATCGCCAAACTCTGTTCTTTCCCCTTAAAATATCTTCATTATCCCGCTTAACTTTTTCCCAAAAATCAAAATCATAATTTTAGATCGATTAATCCTTCAATTTTCTTATTCATTCCAATCCTTTCATCCTACTTGTTTTTTAAGCACCACAAAACACTAAAATTTTCCCCTCTTCGCAAAACCCGCCAATTCCCCAATATCAAATTTTGCCTCCATCTAGGGTTATCTAAAATTTCGGATCTCAAAATCCACCTTCCCACTATTGAAAATCGAACCTCATCCCACTATTTCCTAAAATTAATTCTTAATATCATGCTACCTCAAATTGATTGGTCATCAATTTCATGTTTGTCGTGAATAGCCATCTCAATGCCAATGAAGCATTAAAGGCATGATGAAACTAATGAATGGAAGGAAAGTATCTTAACATACAAGACGTTGAATCGATTTTAAATGTTCTATGCTGTTGTTTCTGGTTGCAACTCTTAACATACAAGACGTTGAATCAATTTTAAGTGTTTTATGCTATGTTTTCTGGTTGCACCTCTTAACATACAAGACGTTGAATCGTTTCTCAAGTCAGATGGGAGATTGGTCGCCTATGTTGGTCTGGAGGTACCGGCGATTCTTTTTATTTTTTTTAATTTGGTTTTTTTTTCTCAGTTTTGATTTATGTATAATTATTTTCCACGCTAATTATCCTATAGAGAAGGATTCACCTCCGGATTTAGCCATTAAAAATCGACTCGTTTAAGGTTGTTTATAAAATTCGAATCCTTTGTATTAAGTACTTAGGTTGATGTCATCAGGTTTCTAGCTCAATTCTATATTCCCAAGGTTTAGGTTTATGGATTTAACTATGCAACTCTTTTTCTTTTTTCAGACTATATGATCTTCAGTTTAAAATTATGAAGAAAAAACCTGCATATCTAAACAAGTTTAGTCGCATTGTTCTAAATGGACTCTTACTTCTTTGTAGTGCCTTTCGAGGAATACGACAAGGACCCCAACATGTGGTTTCTTGATCACAACTATCACGAGGCCATGTTCTCTATGTTCAAGAGAATTGACGGTAATGCTTCTTTTTTAGATAACAGTAGAAGAGCAGTAATTGTTGCTTATTTTCTTTCCAATAATTAATGATTGTTCTGCTATTGCAAGTCCTAATGATTTGAAGCTTATTGCAGTTAAGTAACATGTGGTTGGATGGTATATCACCGGTCCAAAGCTAAGAGAGAATGATCTTGATGTTTACAGTTTATATACCGAGTAACCAACGCCATCTTAAACTAAACTTCGTAGATTTTATTTTTTATTTTGAGGCAATATCATTGTACAAACTTTTGCTCTTTTATGCTTTAACAGACAGAAATGCATGAAAAATTTAAATATCATTGAAGCTGGTGAATCTGCTTCATGACTCACAATAAAGTTAGTGTTTCAGCTGCGTAGGCTTGTTTGTTAGTTTACATGCATCGTCTTTCTTTTTCACTTATCTTCAGATTAGATGTTATAAACTGGTGGCCTGATGCAATCCAAAGTTTTATTCATCATATGTTTTGGTTTCTATGGTTAGGAATACACAGGAGATAGAAATGAACTAGGAAAATGTGAACATGTTTGTTATAAACTTTTATTTGTTACAAATATATTACAAAAATAAGTCATATATATCTTTGAGCAATTCAAGATCTTGAAATTAGGTGTGTTTATCGAGTATAGTATTGAGCTATTAATGGCATCTATTAGCAAACTGAGGCCAAGTTAACACTAAATCGACTAGTTGTCATATAAACTTAAGCTAAAACTTAACATTACACATCTGATTCATTCAGCTCGTACTTGACTAGAGTTGACTTGCTTGCAACCCGCCACCCTTGGTTTGATTTTGTTTCAGTTCACTGTTAAAGTTGAACACTCATTAAATAATCTCATCTGACCCCTGCATTGATATAGGTTTATTAATACAACCAAATTTTATAAAGCGAGTTAGGTTCAGCATATAGAAGAATACTTGAAGAGTTTCTAATATGTTTATATTTTTTATGCGTGTTTATATATTTTACTAATAAAGGTCCAGTAATGTTTTAATATATGAGTATGTTAGTTCAGTTAATTCAAAAACATGACTTTAGTAGAAAAGTCCATATCATGAAACTATCTTTATCAAGTAGTTACGTCTTTTTCACAGCGTTTATTTACCAATTTAGCTAAGGTCATCTACTTTTTCATCATGTGCAGATAGATAAATGGGGAAAACTAACTTTTAATCATGTACACAATTTGATGGTTGCATTTTGTATTTCTTTACAACAGTTCTTCAAGGAGCAGATGAGAGTTCCACGTGCAGAATCTTCCCATCAGTAGGGCAACTATTGCTGGTATTCTCAAAGATTATGTTGGCCTTAGTGTTACAGTTGTAAAAGAAGTATACACAATGGTTCTTAAAGGTTCAGCTTCTGCGTTATTACTCTCATTTACACTTGGCATTTCGGTTATATGTTTGGCTTTGATGTATTATGTTCGACCTTGTACCCACCCTACTCTCATTATACTTGGCATTCCGGTTATATATTGGCTTCTCAGGTTAGACTTTGTGTTTTTATAGCAATAAAGTTAGTGTTTCAGATGCGTGGGCTTGTTAGTTAGTTTCGCATGCATCATCTTTTCTAGATGCTCTCAATAACGGTGCAGCGCCTATAAAGTTAGTGTTCCAGCTACGTGGACTTTGTGAAACGACATTTTTTAGGTAAGTAAGTATCGAAAGTGTGTATTTGATAATATATTTGCTTGCATCAAGCAATCTTTTCTAGATGCTCTCAATAATGATGCAATGCCTACTATTACCTCCTCATGACAGGTTAGTCCTATTATCTTTTCAGTTTATTCCACTTTTTTTTTTGCAAATGGGTGCTCGTCTCGTGTATCTTTAATTTACAGAGTCTTGAAGAAGCAAAGTGTGAAAGGGTATATGATTCGGCTGTTGAACTTTATGTGTCCGTCTTTGATTGCTCAAAGCCGCTTGAAGAAATATGATTAAATTTCTTATTTCTTTTTATCTAGTACACAAGTTTTAGATTATCTAACTCCCATATCACATGAAAAGGCTGTTCAAAAGGCGATGGCCACTTTTAATGTCGTCGCTGTTGCAGCAGGTTCTGCTAGACAGAAGTATGAGAAGCTGATGCAGGGCATGTTCGCTCCGGCTCCTCGGACTTAGCCGCCGGTTCTTCGGTAAACATGTGAAGTCAAGTGTTCACTAGTTCTAATAGATTGAAGGGTAAAAAGCGACAATTCATAATTGTCGTAGTCTATCTTTTTTATATTATGTTTTTCGATTTGTTTTCTTATTTCTACTTGATTCTTGTCTTTCTCTCCAAGACAATATCATGCTATAAATTTACCTGTTAGTTTTAGGTTTAAACAGATTATGAGTTTATAAATAAGAGTGTTTCTCTTTGAAGTCCCGGTTGGGCACCCTTTTGAGGGTTCATGGAATTCCTTGTTCATTGTTATTGTGTGGTTTCTATCATTCACAATGGTCCCGCCATCATTTGGTATCAAGAGCTTAGGTTGGAGAAGAAACAACACAGCTTATTGAAGCCTTATCGCGAGAAAGAAATTTTTTGTTTCCGTTCGTCATTTTCTGCACAGCCGTGAGAAAATTGACGGCACGCGTTCGTTCACCGTTGGATCTCTATAATTTTTTGGCACGATGTTCAAGACACATAGATCTACGATTCCACCGTTCGGATTTGCGATTGGAGATTTCTACTGGGAGATACACCTGGCTGAAGTGGCTGTTTTTTTTCTCCAGAATGGTTTTTGATATCTTTGGCTATACTTACCCCAACGAATGTGTGGACGTGGAACACATTTGGTTATATAGCTCGTAGATTCGCCGGACGAGGCAACGAAACAATTAACCAAGTACCACGTGTTGTAAAGAAGGAGAACCTCCTAAAACAAGTGAAGGACCTTCAAGACGGATTCCAAAATCAAGCTAACCGTAGACTCGCCGATTGAGACAACGGTCATGTGAGTGGGGACGATGTCACTTCACCCGGATCATCTTATTGAATGGTTGGCATGATGAAATGTGATTCTCGATAGAGAAGCCGTATTAAGGAAACTGAGGGGGGTTAGAAAGTTTCAGAGTTCGAGCCTTGGAAAGACAAGACTCGAGGACGAGTCTTTTCTAGAGGAGGAGAATGATGCAGGGCATGTTCGCTCCGACTCCTCGGACTTAGCCGCCGGTTCTTCGGTAAACATGTGAAGTCAAGTGTTCACTAGTTCTAATAGATTGAAGGGTGAAAAGCGACAATTCATAATTGTCGTTGTCTATCTTTTTTATGTTATGTTTTTCGTTTTGTTTCCTTGTTTCTACTTGATTCTTGTCTTTCTCTCCAAGACAATATCATGCTATAAATGTACCTGTTAGTTTTAGGTTTAAACATATTATGAGTTTATAAATAAGAGTGTTTCTCTTTGAAGTCCCGGTTGGGCACCCTTTTGCGGGTTCATGGAATTCCTTGTTCATTGTTATTGTGTGGTTTATATCATTCACAACGGTCCCGCCATCATTTGGTATCAAGAGCTTAGGTTGGAGAAGAAACAACACAGCTTATTGAAGCCTTATCGCGAGAAACAAAATTTTTTGTTTCCGTTCGTCATTTTCTGTACAGCCGTGAGAAAATTGACGACACGCGTTCTTTCACCGTTGGATCTCTATACTTTTTTGGCACGATGTTCAAGACACATAGATCTATGATTCCACTGTTCGGATTTGGGATTGGAGATTTCTACAGGGAGATACACCTGGCTGAGGTGGCTGTTTTTTTCTACAGAATGGTTTTTGATATCTTTGGCTATACTTACCCCACGAATGTGTGGACGTGGAACACATTTGGTTATATAGCTCGTAGATTCGCCGGACGAGGCAACGAAAAAATTAACCAAGTACCACGTGTTGTAAAGAATGAAGACCTCCTAAAACAAGTGAAGGACCTTCAAGACGGATTCCAAAATCAAGCTAACCCTAGACTCGCCGATTGAGACAACGGTCACGTGAGTGAGGATGATTTCACTTCACACGGATCATCTTATTGAATGGTTGGTGATAGGTGTGTAAACACCCAACCTTTTTACCACTTAATTACAATAATAACCAAGCTAAAACGTGTATTTTATATCATTTATGTCGGAATTATGCGTGGTTTGTGTTTTTGTTGTGATTTAGGACGAAATTGTGAAAAGTGCAGAAAACACGGGCATTCACGGGCTTTTATCAAAGAAAAAGATGAAAGACGAAGTCAAGAGTGCCAAAAAAGAACGGAAGTCCAAGACCAATTCTGAAGATTTATCAAAGAAAAAGTCAAAAGACGGAAGTTTACTAAAAGCCGAAGAACTCAAGTCTTATTTATTGAAGAATTAAAAGACGAGTCCAAAGAAATCCCGAGCCAAAAGTCATTAAAGTTTAAGATTTAAGAAGATTAAAAGGCTTAAGGACTAATGGTGCAATTAACAAAAGATTAAGAAGAGAAGGACCTAAGCTTGCAATTAAGAAGAAATGAAGGAGGGGAGGAAGCTTCCTAAGCACTCCTTAATCCTCCCCTATAAATAGTCATTAGGATTAATCTTTTCATTTTTGTTGGCTAATAGTGACAGTTAGTTCTTCCATTTTACTTATCTTGTCATTTACTTTTCATGTCCATTTACCTTTATTGTCTTGCACCTTAATTACCATTTAATTTCAAGTAAGTGTTCTTTTAATTTTTGTTAATCATTTATCTTTATTGTTTGATCTCTCATTCTACCTTTCTTTAATCTTTAATCTTTGTCTTTATTGTTCATGTTCATGTTTATGTTTTTGAGTTTTTGTTAAATTTATTAAGTGGGTTTTGATTATTTTGATTAGTTTTGTTAGTTTGATTGTTTTGGATTGATTGTTTATGATTAATAGTTGTTTATTGATTAGTTTGATTTAATCTTGTGGTTGATTTTGTCTAGTTTTCATTAGATTCGTGTATATCTTGTTCCTTGTTCTTCGTGTGTTTGTTACTGTCATCCCCAGGTACTGATCTTTTCCCAGGAAAGTTCCGAATCAAGCCCAACCAAAAGTTATTCCGAGTGAAGGTTGTTGTGGAAAATATTCCGTATCAAAGTCGTCCATCCGAAATAATTAATTATTCCGGATCAAAGTGCTCTATTCGGAATCTTCAACATTCCGGATCAAGATTTTAGCCAAGGTGGTTCATCTGGAATATCCAATATTCCGGATAAGGGAATTATTCCGGATAGACAGAACATTCCGGATATACCAAACATTCCGGATCAGCAAGAATATTCCGGATCAAGGAGTCTATTCGGAATATTATTCCGGATCAAGAGATATTCCGAACGAAGGCAACATTCCGGATCAAGACCATATTCCGAGTGAAGACTTTATTCCGGATAAGTGACATATTCCGGATAAAGGATTTATTCCGGATCAAGGGCTTTGGTAAATATTCCGAGTGAAGAAAAACATTCCGAACGAAGGTGACATTCCGGATGAGTGTTTATTCCGAATGAGGGTATTATTCCGGATGAGCTAATTTTCAGGTTTCTTTAATTTCAGTTTTCAAGTTTCTGCTTTTTAATTTCAAGCTTTATTTTTTCCGCCTTTTTACTTAGTCGCACTTTAAGATTCCTTGCCTTAGATTTATTTTTAGCCTTGCCTTAGTTTTAAGTTTTAGTTGCGTTTTAAGTTTGCCTTAGATAGATTTAAGTTTGCGTTATTTTCTTTTAGTACCTTTTAATTTCCGTCACGCTTTTAAATACTTGCACAATTTATTTTAAATTAGACTTAGATTTACTTTACCTGCCATTTTACTTTTAAGTCTTGCACATTTTATTTTAAAACCACCAAAAATATTAGTTTCAACCAAAACAATAAAGTCACACTTTGAACTGGTAATCAATTCGTTAAGATACCGAGAACGAGAACTTTAATTTTATACGGGCAAAACCCAGTTATCAAATGGCGCCGCTGCCGGCTCTTTTCGTAAAGATTAACGTTTTTCTGTGAGAGACGCGTTGCTTTTTGGGATCCGTTCACTTGTGAGCGTTATTTTCTTGCTTATAAAATTCAAAAAACCATAAAAATTAAAAATTTCAAAAATCCAAAAAGATTTAATTTTTATTGTGTATATATATTGTCTTTGCGTTTGGTATTGTTTTCTTTTGCCTTTGTAGGTGTATGCGTACTAGATCTTCTAATTATCAAGAGCCCGAGACTCGAGAAGATTTAAGTATGGCAGGTGTTAACAACAACAATAATCCACCGCACCTCAACAATAATAACAACAATGTTCAGCCACAGCCCGATCTACGGACAATGGAGGAGCTTTGTCAACCTACCATGTTTGGACGAGGATGACCGATTGCGCCGATGCAAATCACGGCTCCGGAGTTTTCGTTGAAGCACCACATGATTCAGCAAGTGCAAACAAATCCTTTTAGAGGAATGCCTGATGATGATGCCAACAAACACCTCGACAAGTTCATTACAATCACTCAAAGCATGAAGTTGCCCGGTGCCACAATGGATGTTCTTCACCTACAACTCTTCCCACATACTTTATCACATCATGCCGAAAAATGGTTTGATCGTCTTCCAAAGAATTCTATTCATACTTGGGATGACATGACTCAACGCTTTTTGTCGCGCTACTTTCCACCATCCATGGTCACGAGCCTTCGCAATCAAATCAGCGGTTTCATGCAAGATCCCGATGAATCTCTTTTTGATGCTTGGGAAAGATATAATGTCTCGATTGATCGTTGTCCAAACCACAACATGCTTCCAGTCACATTGATTGATACTTTCTCAACGGTTTGACTTTTCGAGATCGTGATACGATTAATGCAGCCGCCGGTGGCACATTTATACGGGCAAAACCCAGTTATCAAATGGACAGTTGGCATGATGAAACGTGATTCTCGATAGAGAAGCCGTATTAAGGAAACGGAGAGGGGGTTAGAAAGTTTCAGAGTTCGAGACTTGGAAAGACAAGACTAGAGGACGAGTCTTTTCCAAGACGAGGAGAATGATGCAGGGCATGTTCGCTCCGGCTCCTCGGACATAGCCGCCGGTTCTTCGACAAACATGTGAAGTCAAGTGTTCACTAGTTCTAATAGATTGAAGGGTGAAAAGCGACAATTCATAATTGTCGTAGTCTATCTTCTTTATATTATGTTTTTCGATTTGTTTCCTTGTTTCTACTTGATTCTTGTCTTTCTCTCCAAGACAATATCATGCTATAAATGTACCTGTTAGTTTTAGGTTTGAACAGATTATGAGTTTATAAATAAGAGTGTTTCTCTTGAAGTCCCGGTTGGGCACCCTTTTGAGGGTTCATGGAATTCCTTGTTCATTGTTATTGTGTAGTTTCTATCATTCACAACGGTCCCGCCATCATTTGGTATCAGAGCCTAGGTTTGGAGAAGAAATCACACAACTTATTGAAGCCATATCGCGAGACACAAATGTTTTTGTTTCCGTTCGTCGTTTTCTGGGCAGCTGTGAGAAAAATGACGGCACGCGTTCGTTAACCGTTGGATCTCTATAATTTTTGGGCAGGATGTCCAAGACACGTAGATCTATGATCTGACTGTTCGGATTTGCGATTGGAGTTCTCTACAGGGAGATATAACTGTTTGAAGTTGCTGGTTTTTTTCTGCAGAATTGTTTTTGATTCAAGTGGCTATAGTTGCCCACAAATGTGTGGACGTGGAAAACCATTTGGTTATATAGCTCGTAGATTCGCCGGACGAGGCAGCGAAACAATTAACCAAGTATCACGTGTTTTAAAGAATGAAGACCTCCTTAAACAAGTGAAGGACCTTCAAGATGGATTCCAGAATCAAGCTAACTGTAGACTCGCCGATTGAGGCAACGGTCACGTGAGTGAGGATGAAGTCACTTCACCTTGATCATCTTATTGACTAGTCGACATGATTGAACAAGACTCGAGGACTTGGAAAGACAAGACTCGAGGACGAGTATTTTTCCAAGAGGAGGAGAATGATGCAGGGCATCTTCGATATCCAACTCCTCTTAGCTTAGCCGCCGATTCTTCGGTCAACACGAGATTCAAGAAGATCTAAGGGTATAGATGACAATTTATAATTGCCATCAACTATCTTTTAATATTTGTTAGTATCTTATATTTTTATATAAAAATGTGTTTAGTTTTATAATAGTTATTTATTTCCTTGTTTTAGTTTTAGTAAAGATTTTTAGCTTTCTTTCTAAGACTATTATAATATAATATATGTAATAGGCTCAGGGAAAAACGGTAGATTATGAGTTTATAAAATAAGAGTGTTTCTCTTGAAGTTCCGGTTGGGCACCCTTTTGAGGGTTCATGGAATTCCTCGGTCATTGTTGTTTGTGTGGTTTCTTGCATTCACAACGGTCCCACCATCATTTGGTATCAAGAGCTTAGGTTCGAGAAGAAACAACATAGCTTATCGAAGCCTTACCGCGAGAAACAAAATTTTTTGTTTCCGTTCGTCATTTTCTGCACAGTCGTGAGAAAATTGACGGTACGCGTTCGTTCACCGTTGGATCTCTATAATTTTTGGGCACGAGGTTCAAGAAACATAGATCTATGATTCCACAGTTCGGATTTGCGATTGGAGATTTCTACAGGGAGATACACCTGGCTGAAGTGGCTGTTTTTTTTCTGCAGAATGGTTTTTGATTTCTTTGTCTATACTTACCCCACGAATGTGTGGACGTGGAACACATTTGGTTATATAGCTCGTAGATTCGCCGGACGAGGCAACGAAACAATTAACCAAGTACCACGTGTTGTAAAGAATGAAGACCTCCTAAAACAAGTGAAGGACCTTCAAGACGGATTCCAGAATCAAGCTAACCGTAGACTCGCCGATTGAGGCAACGGTCACGTGAGTGAGGATGATGTCACTTCACCCGGATCATCTTATTGAATGGTTGGCATGATGAAACGTGATTCTCCATAGAGAAGCCGTATTAAGGAAACGGAGGGGGGTTAGAAACTTCCAGAGTTCGAGACTTGGAAAGACAAGACTCGAGGACGAGTCTTTTCCAAGAGGAGGAGAATGATGCAGGGCATCTTCGATATCCATCTCCTCTTAGCTTAGCCGCCGATTCTTCGTTTAACACGAGATTCAAGAAGATCTAAGGGTATAGATGACAATTTATAATTGCCATCAACTATCTTTTTATATTTGTTAGTATCTTATATTTTTATATAAAAATGTGTTTAGTTTTATAATAGTTATTTATTTCCTTGTTTTAGTTTTAGTAAAGATTTTTAGCTTTCTTTTTAAGACTATTATAATATAAATATATGTAATAGGCTCAGGGAAAAACGGTAGATTATGAGTTTATAAAATAAGAGTGTTTCTCTTGAAGTTCCGGTTGGGCACCCTTTTGAGGGTTCATGGAATTCCTTGATCATTTTTGTTTGTGTGGTTTCTTGCATTCACAACGGTCCCGCCATCATTTGGTATCAAGAGCTTAGGTTGGAGAAGAAACAACATAGCTTATTGAAGCCTTATCGCGAAAAACAAATTTTTTTGTTTCTGTTCGTCATTTTCTTCACAGCCGTGAGAAAATTGACGGCACGCGTTCGTTCACCGTTGGATATCTATAATTTTTGGGCACGAGGTTCAAGAAACATAGATCTATGATTCCACCGTTCGGATTTGCGATTGGAGATTTCTACAGGGAGATACACCTGGCTGAAGTGGCTGTTTTTTTCTGCAGAATGGTTTTTGATATCTTTGGCTATACTTACCCCACGAATGTGTGGACGTGGAACACATTTGGTTATATAGCTCGTAGATTCGCCGGACGAGGCAACAAAACAATTAACCAAGTACCACGTGTTGTAAAGAATGAAGACCTCCTAAAACAAGTGAAGGACCTTCAAGACGGATTCCAAAATCAAGCTAACCGTAGACTCGCCGATTGAGGCAACGGTCACGTGAGTGAGGATGATGTCACTTCACCCGGATCATCTTATTGAATGGTTGGCATGATGAAACGTGATTCTCGATAGAGAAGCCGTATTAAGGAAACGGATGAGGGGTTAGAAAGTTTCAGAGTTCGAGACTTGGAAAGACAAGACTCGAGGACGAGTCTTTTCCAAGAGGAGGAGAATGATGCAGGGCATGTTCGTTCCGGATCCTCGGACTTAGCCGCCGGTTCTTCGGTAAACATGTGAAGTCAAGTGTTCACTAGTTCTAATAGATTGAAGGGTGAAAAGCGACAATTCATAATTGTCGTAGTCTATCTTTTTTATATTAATTTTTTTCGATTTGTTTCCTTGTTTCTACTTGATTCTTGTCTTTCTCTCTAAGACAATATCATGCTATAAATGTACATGTTAGTTTTAGGTTTAAACAAATTATGAGTTTATAAATAAGAGTGTTTCTCTTGAAGTCCCGGTTGGGCACCCTTTTGGGGGTTCATGGAATTCCTTGTTCATTGTTCTTGTGTGGTTTCTATCATTCACAACGCTCCCGCCGTCATTTGGTATCAAGAGCCTAGATTTGGAGAAGAAATCACACAACTTATTGAAGCCATATCGCGAGAAACAAATGTTTTTGTTTCCGTTCGTCGTTTTCTGCGCAGCTGTGAGAAAAATGGCGGCACGCACTCGTTAACCGTTGGATCTCTATAATTTTTGGGCAGGATGTCCAAGACACGTAGATCTATGATCTGACCGTTCAGATTTGCGATTGGAGTTCTCTACAGGGAGATATAACTGTTTGAAGTTGCTGGTTTTTTTTTGCAGAATTGTTTTTGATTCAAGTGGCTATAGTTGCCCACAAATGTGTGGACGTGGAAAAACATTTGGTTATATAGCTCGTAGATTCACCGGATGAGGCAACGAAACAATTAACCAAGTATCACGTGTTGTAAAGAATGAATACCTCCTTAAACAAGTGAAGGACCTTCAAGACGAATTCCAGAATCAAGCTAACCGTAGACTCGCCGATTAAGGCAACGGTCACGTTAGTGAGGATGAAGTCACTTCACCTTGATCATCTTATTGACTAGTTGACATGATTGAACATGATTCTCTATAGAGAAGCCGTGTTAAGGAAACGGAGGGGGTTAGAAAGTTTTAGAGTTCGAGACTTGGAAAGACAAGACTCGAGGACGAGTCTTTTTCCAAGAGGAGGAGAATGATGCAGGGCATCTTCGATATCCAACTCCTCTTAGCTTAGCCGCCGATTCTTCGGTCAACACGAGATTCAAGAAGATCTAAGGGTATAGATGACAATTTATAATTGCCATCAACTATCTTTTAATATTTGTTAGTATCTTATATTTTTATATAAAAATGTGTTTAGTTTTATAATAGTTATTTATTTCCTTGTTTTAGCTTTAGTAAAGATTTTTAGCTTTCTTTCTAAGACTATTATAATATAAATATATGTAATAGGCTCAGGGAAAAACGGTAGATTATGAGTTTATAAAATAAGAGTGTTTCTCTTGAAGTTCCGGTTGGGCACCCTTTTGAGGGTTCATGGAATTCCTCGATCATTGTTGTTTGTGTGGTTTCTTGCATTCACAACGGTCCCACCATCATTTGGTATCAAGAGCTTAGGTTCGAGAAGAAACAACATAGCTTATCGAAGCCTTACCGCGAGAAACAAAATTTTTTGTTTTCGTTCGTCATTTTCTGCACAGTCGTGAGAAAATTGACGGTACGCGTTCGTTCACCGTTGGATCTCTATAATTTTTGGGCACGAGGTTCAAGAAACATAGATCTATGATTCCACCGTTCGGATTTGCGATTGGAGATTTCTACATGGAGATATACCTGGCTGAAGTGGCTGTTTTTTTTCTGCAGAATGGTTTTTGATTTCTTTGGCTATACTTACCCCACGAATGTGTGGACGTGGAACACATTTGGTTATATAGCTCGTAGATTCGCCGGACGAGGCAACGAAACAATTAACCAAGTACCACGTGTTGTAAAGAATGAAGACCTCCTAAAACAAGTGAAGGACCTTCAAGACGGATTCCAGAATCAAGCTAACCGTAGACTCGCCGATTGAGGCAACGGTCACGTGAGTGAGGATGATGTCACTTCACCCGGATCATCTTTTTGAATGGTTGGCATGATGAAACGTGATTCTCCATAGAGAAGCCGTATTAAGGAAACGGAGGGGGGGTTAGAAACTTCCAGAGTTCGAGACTTGGAAAGACAAGACTCGAGGACGAGTCTTTTCTAGGAGGAGGAGAATGATGAAGGGCATCTTCGATATCCAACTCCTCTTAGCTTAGCCGCCGATTCTTCGTTTAACACGAGATTCAAGAAGATCTAAGGGTATAGATGACAATTTATAATTGCCATCAACTATCTTTTAATATTTGTTAGTATCTTATATTTTTATATAAAAATGTGTTTAGTTTTATAATAGTTATTTATTTCCTTGTTTTAGTTTTAGTAAAGATTTTTAGCTTTCTTTTTAAGACTATTATAATATAAATATATGTAATAGGCTCAGGGAAAAACGGTAGATTATGAGTTTATAAAATAAGAGTGTTTCTCTTGAAGTTCCTGTTGGGCACCCTTTTGAGGGTTCATGGAATTCCTTGATCATTGTTGTTTGTGTGGTTTCTTGCATTCACAACGGTCCCGCCATCATTTGGTATCAAGAGCTTAGGTTGGAGAAGAAACAACACAGCTTATTGAAGCCTTATCGCGAGAAACAAATTTTTTTGTTTCTGTTCGTCATTTTCTGCACAGCCGTGAGAAAATTGACGGCACGCGTTCGTTCACCGTTGGATATATATAATTTTTGGGCACGAGGTTCAAGAAACATAGATCTATGATTCCGCCGTTCGGATTTGCGATTGGAGATTTCTACAGGGAGATACACCTGGCTGAAGTGACTGTTTTTTTCTCCAGAATGGTTTTTGATATCTTTTGCTATACTTACCCCACGAATGTGTGGACCTGGAACACATTTGGTTATATAGCTCGTAGATTCGCCGGACGAGGCAACGAAACAATTAACCAAGTACCACGTGTTGTAAAGAATGAAGACCTCCTAAAACAAGTGAAGGACCTTCAAGACGGATTCCAAAATCAAGCTAACCGTAGACTCGCCGATTGAGGCAACGGTCACGTGAGTGAGGATGATGTCACTTCACCCGGATCATCTTATTGAATGGTTGGCATGATGAAACCTGATTCTCGATAGAGAAGCCGTATTAAGGAAATGGATGAGGGGTTAGAAAGTTTCAGAGTTCAAGACTTGGAAAGACAAGACTCGAGGACGAGTCTTTTCCAAGAGGAGGAGAATGATGCAGGGCATGTTCGTTCCGGCTCCTCGGACTTAGCCGCCGGTTCTTCGGTAAACATGTGAAGTCAAGTGTTCACTAGTTCTAATAGATTGAAGAGTGAAAAGCGACAATTCATAATTGTCGTAGTCTATCTTTTTTATATTAATTTTTTTCGATTTGTTTCCTTGTTTCTACATGATTCTTGTCTTTCTCTCTAAGACAATATCATGCTATAAATGTACCTATTAGTTTTAGGTTTAAACAAATTATGAGTTTATAAATAAGAGTGTTTCTCTTGAAGTCCCGGTTGGGCACCCTTTTGGGGGTTCATGGAATTCCTTGTTCATTGTTCTTGTGTGGTTTCTATCATTCACAACGGTCCCGCCGTCATTTGGTATCAAGAGCCTAGGTTTGGAGAAGAAATCACACAACTTATTGAAGCCATATCGCGAGAAACAAATGTTTTTGTTTCCGTTCGTCGTTTTCTGCGCAGCTGTGAGAAAAATGACGGCACGCATTCGTTAACCGTTGGATCTCTATAATTTTTGGGCAGGATGTCCAAGACACGTAGATCTATGATCTGACCGTTCAGATTTGCGATTGGAGTTCTCTACAGGGAGATATAACTGTTTGAAGTTGCTGGTTTTTTTTTGCAGAATTGTTTTTGATTCATGTGGCTATAGTTGCCCAAAAATGTGTGGACGTGGAAAACCATTTGGTTATATAGCTCGTAGATTCACCGGATGAGGCAACGAAACAATTAACCAAGTATCACGTGTTGTAAAGAATGAAGACCTCCTTAAACAAGTGAAGGAACTTCAAGACGAATTCCAGAATCAAGCTAACCGTAGACTCGCCGATTGAGGCAACGGTCACGTGAATGAGGATGAAGTCACTTCACATGGATCATCTTATTGACTAGTTGACATGATTGAACGTGATTCTCCATAGGGAAGCCGTGTTAAGGAAATGGAGAGGGGTTAGAAAGTTTTAGAGTTCGAGACTTGGAAAGACAAGACTCGAGGACGAGTCTTTTTCCAAGAGGAGGAGAATGATGCAGGGCATCTTCGATATCCAACTCCTCTTAGCTTAACCGCCGATTCTTCGGTCAACACGAGATTAAAGAAGATCTAAGGGTATAGATGACAATTTATAATTGCCATCAACTATCTTTTAATATTTGTAAGTATCTTATATTTTTATATAAAGATGTGTTTAGTTTTATAATACTTATTTATTTCCTTGTTTTAGTTTTAGTTTTAGTAAAGATTTTTAGCTTTCTTTCTAAGACTATTATAATATAAATATATGTAATAGGCTCAGGGAAAAACGGTAGATTATGAGTTTATAAAATAAGAGTGTTTCTCTTGAAGTCCCGGTTGGGCACCCTTTTTGAGGGTTCATGGAATTCCTTGATCATTTTTGTTTGTGTGGTTTCTTGCATTCACAACGGTCCCGCCATCATTTGGTATCAAGAGCTTAGGTTGGAGAAGAAACAACACAGCTTATTGAAGCCTTATCGCGAGAAACAAAATATTTGGTTTCCGTTCGTCATTTTCTGCACAGCCGTGAGAAAATTGACGACACGCGTTGGTTCACCGTTGGATCTCTATAATTTTTTGGCACGAGGTTCAAGAAACATAGATCTATGATTCCACCGTTCGGATTTGCGATTGGAGTTTTCTACAGGGAGATACACCTGGCTGAAGTGGCTGTTTTTTTTCTGCATAATGGTTTTTGATATCTTTGGCTATACTTATCCCACGAATGTGTGGACGTG
This sequence comes from Glebionis coronaria, assembly GCA_025667525.1. Taxonomy (NCBI): domain Eukaryota; kingdom Viridiplantae; phylum Streptophyta; class Magnoliopsida; order Asterales; family Asteraceae; genus Glebionis; species Glebionis coronaria. Next base: position 178,313 of record JANFOE010000114.1, on the reverse strand, counting down.
GAACACATTTGGTTATATAGCTCGTAGATTCGCCGGACGGGGCAACGAAACAATTAACCAAGTACCACGTGTTGTAAAGAATGAAGACCTCCTAAAACAAGTGAAGGACCTTCAAGACGGATTCCAAAATCAAGCTAACTGTAGACTCGCCGATTGAGGCACCGGTCACATGAGTGAGGATGATGTCACTTCACCCGGATCATCTTATTGAATGGTTGGCATGATGAAACGTGATTCTCGATAGAGAAGCCGTATTTTGGAAATGGAAGGGGGTTAGAAAGTTTTAGAGTTCGAGACTTGGAAAGACAAGACTCGAGGACGAGTCTTTTCCAAGAGGAGGAGAATGATGCAGGGCATGTTCGCTCCGGCTCCTCGGACTTAGCCGTCGGTTCTTCGGTAAACATGTGAAGTCAAGTGTTCACTAGTTCTAATAGATTGAAGGGTGAAAAGCGACAATTCATAATTGTCGTAGTCTATCTTTTTTATATTATTTTTTTCGATTTATTTCCTTGTTTATACTTGATTCTTGTCTTTCTCTCCAAGACAATATTATGCTATAAATGTACCTGTTATTTTTAGGTTTAAACAGATTATGAGTTTATAAATAAGAGTGTTTCTCTTGAACTCCCGGTTGGGCACCCTTTTGAGGGTTCATGGAATTCCTTGTTCATTGTTATTGTGTGGCTTCTATTATTCACAACGGTCCCACCATCATTTGGTATCAAGAGCCTAGGTTTGGAGAAGAAATCACACAACTTATTGAAGCCATATCGCGAGAAACAAATGTTTTTGTTTCCGTTCGTCGTTTTTGTGCACATGTGAGAAAAATGACGGCACGCGTTCGTTAACCGTTGGATCTCTATAGTTTTTGGGCAGGATGTCCAAGACACGTAGATCTATGATCTGACCGTTCGGATTTGCGATTGGAGTTCTCTACAGGGAGATATAACTGTTCGAATTTGCTAGTTTTTTTTCTGCAGAATTGTTTTTGATTCAAGTGGCTACAGTTGCCCACAAATGTGTGGACGTGGAAAACCATTTGGTTATATAGCTCGTAGATTCGCCGGACGAGGCAACAAAACAATTAACCAAGTATCACGTGTTGTAAAGAATGAAGACCTCCTTATACAAGTGAAGAACCTTCAAGACGGATTCCAGAATCAAGCTAACCGTAGACTCGCCGATTGAGGCAACGGTCACGTGAGTGAGGATGAAGTCACTTCACCTGGATCATCTTATTGACTAGTTGACATGATTGAACGCGATTCTCCATAGAGAAGCCGTGTTAAGGAAACGGAGGGGGGTTAGAAAGTTTTAGAGTTCGAGACTTGGAAAGACAAGACTCGAGGACGAGTCTTTTTCCAAGAGGAGGAGAATGATGCAGGGCATCTTCGATATCCAACTCCTCTTAGCTTAGCCGCCGATTCTTCGGTCAACACGAGATTCAAGAAGATCTAAGGGTATAGATGACAATTTATAATTGCCATCAACTATCTTTTAATATTTGTTAGTATTTTATATTTTTATATAAAGATGTGTTTAGTTTTATAATACTTATTTATTTCCTTGTTTTAGTTTTAGTAAAGATTTTTAGCTTTCTTTCTAAGACTATTATAATATAAATATATGTAATAGGCTCAGGGAAAACAGTAGATTATGAGTTTATAAAATAAGAGTGTTTCTCTTGAAGTCCCGGTTGGGCACTCTTTTGAGGGTTCATGGAATTCATTGATCATTGTTTTTTGTGTGGTTTCTTGCATTCACAACGGTCCCGCCATCAGAAGCGTTTGCATATGTTCCTAAAAAAGGCTTTTGAGGTATTTTTTCTTTCTGTTTGGCTTGTTTAGAACTGCTAATGCATGGGAAAGAGATAAAACGTAGAATTAACTATACTCTTTTGATAATATATTTTATTATGTAACCAACAACAGGAACTTATACCAAGGCAAGAAAAACTTAGACAAGCTCACGATCATCTTGTACATAATTCAAAAAGAATATTGGCTGCTCAGGTTGGAATTTTTGTCATATAGTTGCATTCCTTACCTACAGATCCAGTTACGTTTGTGCTCTCAATATTTCTAAGGAAACCAACTCTTAATGCTTTTGGTGAAGCTCATATATTTTAGCAATTAACATTTCCTTTTAATTATGCTCAAACAAGCCTTAAGTGAAATTTCCAAGAGTGTAGCTCATATTGTAGAGTAATGCGAGAGGCTCGGGGTTCGATTCCCCGCACTTCTATGTTGGGAATAAAATAACCAAGTCCCTAAACCGTTGACACATAAGATTCTAGACGCTGACAAGAATATTGTAGTCGCTGACAAGAAGTCGCTGACAAGTAGAATCTTAGCCACCGAAGGATTGCATAAGTTATGAAGATCAAAGCGTTTTGTTTAGAATAGGAAGATATGTTCAAATATTGTATTTTTTATGTTTATCTCTTCCTAAAATAATTGATTCGTAGCTTATTGTTCAAGGCTCCTTAATCTATTAAAGGAGCCCTAGGTTTTGTTATTATGTACCCTTTCATATATTTTGATCGTTTGTTATTAATCGAAGTTGAAAGTTTGGTATACGTGATTTGTTAGTATTGTTCTTTGCCTTGGCTTTCTCTTTCTCCTTTAAGCCGAAAAACACACAAATACATTCTTCATTCTCTCATGCAATCCAATCTCACTTCTCTCTTCACCTTTCTCTCTCAAATCATTCGGCTATAAGCCACAAACATCCAAGATTTATACATTAAATCCACTAGATCTTTGTCTCATCTTAACTACTAATCATTTAGTAGTATCATCATCTTTGGAATCATTCTAACAAGCCCTAGCCGAAACCTTAAGGGTCACGGCTTGGTTTATAGTTAGGGTTTTCATCATCAAGATTAGATCTCTAATCTCCTTTGTCATCTAGATCTTCCTTGGTAACTTTTAGCAAGAAAGGTATTATTCATTATGCTTCTTCATTTTTACTTGCATGCATCAACATTCACCTATAAACACATGTAACAAACTTTGTTAAGAATCAAGATTTGATAAAAGCATGACCATCTAGGTCACGCCATGTTTATGAATACCATTAGTCATGGTTAAAAATTTCTTAATGAAGAAACCTGTGACTAGTAATCTATGTTTTAACTTGATTAAAAATCATATGAATCATTTTGTGAATTTAAATGAAGCCGTGGGATACAAATCTCACTTTTTGGATTTTGGTTAAACTAATAATCACAAATCTCATAAAAAAAAGAAGAAAATAATCACAAATCTCATAAGTGAACTTGTGTAACTCAACCATGAAAACCATGACCTTAAAGGTCACGGCATAATCAATGGCTAATTAGGATTTATGTACTAAGTTTTAACTGATGGAATATGTATTATTACATGTGAATTGGACTTCTAAAAATCTCTAAAACACTTTATATATACATATACAGTTGTGTATTATATATAACCTTGAATGGATTTTAAATGTACATGCATGCTTATATAAAACCTAGATCTAGTGTTAAGAGTTCAACTTAACATGATAAACATAAAACTAGCTTAAAGATCTTATGGGAATATTTGGGGAAAAACAATATAGAAGTGGGCTATATGTTGTTTTCTTGGATTTGTGATTACCTTGGAAACATGTAAGAAGCCTAGATAATTATGTTGTATTTCTATGAATATTTACAAGACATAAAACTAGCTAAAAACCTCATCTTGGAAACACCAAGATTAAAATTATAGCCGTGGGTTATATGTATGTATACATGGCCTTATGATTTGTTTCTTGGTTTGTACATAACTAGATCTTATTTTGGGGACACTTATAAGTACATGCAACCTTAAAACAAGTTTTGACTTATCTTAATAAGCTATAATTATATATAGTCGTGAGCCATAAGCTAATATTAGAGCTTATGACTTGCATGCAACCTTGTAACACATCTAGATCTCATTTGGTATAACAAATAAAACAAACTATGAGTTTTATTCTTTTATTAAGGTTTATAACTAAATATAGATAAACTAATAATAAGCTTATAAGAAAATACCTAGATTATTACTTACATAAAATGAAAAAGTAGTATTGATGGACTAATCAAGCCCATGCAACATTAGCCCAAGACTAAATGGACCCAATAAGCCCATTTAACAAATCTTAGTATCTTAATGGACTTAAGAATATTCTTAGGCCCATTTAGTTAATTAATAGACTTAAAAATGTATTTAAGCCCAATAAATATTTTAAAGGCCCATTTGACAAGTTAGTAGACTTAAAATGTTTAGGCCCACTAGATGGCTCATTAGATGTTTCAGCCTATTTGAACCCATTTAATGTTTTGAATTTTTAAATAAAGTTTTTATTATAAAATATGACTTATAAAAACTTTTGGATTAAAGTGACAATTTATGAAACTTAAGGATTAAAACCGTGACACATGAAACTTGTTTTGATAAATTATTAAACACAAGGACTGAAAATGTAAATATCTGAAAGTCTAGGGTTTAATAAATACCATACGTGGCATATAAAACCCTAGGGACCATTTTGGAAAGTTTCTAAAAGTTGTTTTGTCATTTTATAACCCGAAGGACCATTTTTGTAATAATCCGAAACTTAAAGAAGCCCTAGGGACTGTTTTGTCATTTTATGAATGTTATAAAACCTAAATATAACTAGGATGACTAAAATTGCCATAACCCGAAAGTTTAACAAGCCCTAGGTACCAAATGTGTAAAATCCAAAAGTTTACTTTGTTTAAAATATGGAGGGACTAGTTTTGCCATAATCCGAAACTTAAACTAGTCCTAACCCTAATTCTATTTTAAATTTAGTAAAACTTAATTAAACCCTAATCCATAAGGATTAATGTATAAATTCTTAAACTTGTAATTTATAAATTGTTTTATAAATGTTAAATAATTTAGGGGAACTTTAAAGTTAAATAAAATATAATATTATATTTTTACTTTTCAAAAATAAAATATTATTATTTTGCTTTATGGAATGAATTATATAAACAACATGGATATGTATTATTAATACATGTACTCATATACTTTTAGGAAATAAAATTATATGAACGTTAACTATATTGAATGCTAATACATAAGCAAATATTATAAGTGAAACATTTATGTTTACTTAAATATGAAACTTAATTGTAAGTTTAAATGGTTATTACTAATACATGTACTACGAATGTAAACTAATGTTTTAAGTAAAACCTTGTTGTGTTTACTTAAATATAAAACTTAATGGTAAGTTTAAATGGATGTTACTAATACATGAACTACGAACGTAGACTAATATTATAAGTAAGACATTTTATGTTTACTTAAATATGAAACTTATATACAAGTTTAAATGGATATTGTTAAATACTTCTACTACGGTTATTTAGATAAATACTGTAGCAATATTAAACTGGCTAAAAATCTGTATAAGCATACACATATGTTCTTTGTACTATCTATTAAGACTGTACTATTTGATTAGGCATAACTTTTGGCGTGAGCATTATTTGGATATTCGTGTTAAACAACTATTGCCAACTCCCAGGTGAGTTTACAGCCCCATATAAACTATTGATAAACTTTTCCTCTACGGGGGAGAAAACATGCAACTACTTTTAATGGACATAACGGAATTGTATAAACTTGACTATGATTGACTATTATAAAAACTGTTAAATTGTTGTAAATCGCCCGAATGTTATAAATAGATCAATTTGGGATTGACCATCCCCATCTGGGTGAGTCATGCTCACTGTGCCTTGGTCGGGACAGCAGATGTATACCATGTTGGAACTGGGTTTGGGTGTCTTTTTGTAAGACGCTACGTCCTCGTCTGTTGAGGACTATGGAAGGTTAAGCTTCAGTTTTGAGTAATAGCAAATGTAATCTACCTTTTTAGTAAAAATGCTTTGTGCATTGTTACTTCTATGATTAATGTATGCCCAAACTAATTATTGGTAAACCTGCAACACCAACTTTATGTTGACCCTCTAAGCATGTTTTTCTCAGAAAAGTAAAGTTAGTACGTGGTGTGTGCATGGACTCAAGAATTACTATAATCTGGATTATAGGACTCATCAAGGGTTCTATTTGGGAAACATAAACAATCTAGTTTTATCATGTTGAAGACAATTTTTTTAAATTTGTATAATAATCATGTAATCTGTTTTGAATAATATCTTATCTTATGCTCTATGAACTATGTGCTATCGATCCACCGTTGTGACATCTCCGTTGATAATTCCGCATATTTTGACCGTACCCGGGGTGTCACAGCTACGCACTCGCTAAGGAAAGAAAAATAAAACTCACGCAATAATTTATATCCGCTGCCTTTTTGAGACCTTGGATCTTCAATCCCGCAACCCGTCAAGGTAATATTGGATTAGAGCAACTATTAAATCCCGGAAACCCTTGTGAGAGTAATATTGGAATTAAATAGCTACTATTATTAACACTTCACTGCCCCTCTTGGGAGTCTTGTGTAATTATTGTTTCTCTTTTTTTTCTAGACACTCATTTTTTTCATAAACCGCTTTTATTTTTCTTTATTCCTCACAAAGAAAGTTGAAAAGAATAAAAGGAAAAACACCCGCTAAGTATTAAGCATGACATAAGTCTAGTACACATAAAACGTTCTAACTTAGAATCTTAAGACGTACTTATATCAACCACAAATGATTAGTCAAAAATGCATAAGAGACTACAAACCGATTAAAACCGTTCTTGATTATTTATTAACATATATACATGCGTTGACAAGAAAGTAAAGGTTACGAAATGGGATATAAAAGCCACAATTAATTAATATGAGGTTTTTCTAGCCCTTTACACTTACTTCAAACTCTATCATCTCTTGTTCTCCACAGTTTAAAATCTCAAATAATGAGACTAGTGGATGCTTAGCCTAATAAACCAATAAAGGTCTACATGGTTAAGGATACTAGCTAGAGAATGCTTAGATAAGCAAACTCGGGTTGAGTCAAAGTATCCATGGCGGGCCTAATATGTCAAAGAATTCTAAATTTGTTAAACCATATCCTTTATTATATTTTTTCTTTTTATATATTTTTGATGAAAAGTACAAAAAGAATATATATAATGAAATTGTGTTATGCAAAATGAAAAATGATTAATGCAAAAATTATGAATGCATATATATTTGGTGGCCAAAGTAGATCAAAAATTTGAAAACTGTTAAAAAATTAATTTCCTAATTATCATGAAGTCAATGACAAAGTTCTAGGTAAGGTCACTTCGATAGAAGACCCCTCTACACTTGAGATAAACATTGTCCTCAATGTTTAAGAGTCTTGGAGTAAACTCCCCTACACTTATGACATTGATAACTTTGCGTAACTCGAGCTAAGGAAAGGTCTACTATAGTGAATTCATTTTAAGTACAATGTGGTTTGAAAATCACAATAGTAACAAAGTGAACCCGATATAAGGGTCTCCTTCATAAGCTCCAATGCATGCAATGAGAGAGAGAAACCCTACAAACATCAAGAAGTCAAAAGAGAGGCATCCCCCCTACACTTATGCTCATCTATATACCCTTATTCCTATCCTACCACACTCTAGTCTAAAAGATCTAAGCCTAGTTATTCAAGCTTGATTTATGGAGTCTCTAGCTCGACTCTTACCACAATGAATTAATTCATGGGGAAAATGGGGATCTCTTGGACCATTTCCACGGAAATGTCCTCCCCAAAGTAATGCTTAACACGGTGACCATTCACTTTGAAATTTGGGCCATTTAGTTGTGACAACTCAATAGTCCCATAGGGAAATACTTGAGCAATAGTGAATGGACCAGACCATCGTGACTTAATCTTGCTCGCAAAGAGTTTCAACCTTGAGTTAAAGAGGAGAACCAGCTCTCCAACTTTGAACTCACGGTTCTTAATTTTAGCATCATGCAATTGCTTAGTCTTTTCCTTGTAAAGCAATAAGTTTTCATAGGCATTGGCTCTTAATTCATTCACCTCATTAAGTTGGTCTTTCCTATGTGAACCGGCTTGGTTTAGATCAATGTTAGCCCATTTAAGAGCCCATGAAGCCTTATGCTCTAACTCGAATGGGAGGTGGCACGCTTTTCCATAGACAAGCCTATAAGGATTACGACCAATTGGTGTCTTAAAAGCCGTCCTAAAAGCCCACAAAGCATCATCAAGCTTATCCGACCAAGAAGCTCGATGCTCTCCCACCGTTCTCTCTAAAATCCTATTTAAACCACGATTTGTGACATCGGTTTGGCCATTGGTTTGAGGGTGATCTGCGGTAGAAAGTCTATGGTTAACACCATACTTCTTCATGACTCTTGTAAATTGATCATTACAAAAATGAGTCCCACGATCACTTATGATAGCCCGAGGTACACCAAATCTAGAAAACAATTGCTTCAAGAACTTGACTACAACTCTAGCATTATTGGTAGGCAAGGCTTTAGCCTCAACCCACTTAGAAACATAGTCCACGGCTACGAGTATGTACTTATTGCCCTTTGATGATGGAAAAGGTCCCAGGGAATCTATACCCCATACATCAAAAATCTCACATTCTTGTATGAACTTTTGTGGCATCTCATCTCTTTGATTAATTTTTCCTTGTCTTTGACAAACATCACAATATTTCACCATTTCTTGGGCATCTTTGTAAATGGAAGGCCAATAGTAACCCGAATCAAAGACTTTCTTAGCCGTGTAGTTAGGCCCAAAATGGCCCCCCGTGGGTCCTTTATGGCAAGATTCTAGGATCTTAAATGCTTCGGACCCATCTATACAACGTCTTATGATTTGGTCCGCACATTGCCTAAAGAGGTAAGGGTCATCCCAAAAGTAATATTTTGCTTCCTTGAGAAACTTTTTCTTTTGTTGGGAAGTAAGACCCTCAATAAACACATCCCCCACAAGACAGTTTGCAATATTCCCAAACCAAGGGGTGGCATCCTCTTGCGAAGAGATAGACATGATTTCCACAAGTGGAAAGGATTCATTGATTTCCTTTGAGGTAATTCTCCTTGGAAAGGATGCTCAAGTCTACTCAAGTGATCCGCCGCTAAATTCTCGGCTCCTTTCTTATCACGGATTTCTATAGAAAAATCTTGTAGCAACAAAACCCATCTCAAAAGCCTAGGCTTAGCATCTTTCTTTGTCATAAGGTACTTGAGAGCGGAATGATCCATATACACTATGGTCTTAGAAAGCACAAGATAGGGTCTAAATTTCTCAAAGGCATAAAAAATAGCAAGCAACTCTTTTTCCGTAGTGGTATAATGAAGTTGAGCACCCGTCATTGTCTTACTCGCATAGTGTATAGGTTGAAAATTCTTATTGAATCTTTGTCCCATAAAAGCCCCCACGGCATAATCACTATCATCATACATGAGTTCAAAAGGCAAATCCCAATTTGGTGATACCAAAACGGGAGCCTTAGTCAACTTTTCCTTAAGAATCTCAAAAGACTCTAAACACTCTTTTGTGAATATGAAAGGAGCCTCTTTTTCTAAGAAGTGGGTCATGGGTCTTGCTATTTTAGAAAAATCTTGTATAAAACGCCTATAGAAACTCGCATGACCCAAAAAGCTCCTAACTCCTTTCACCGTGGTAGGTGGAGGAAGTTTGGCAATAACATCTATTTTAGCTCGATCCACTTCTAAACCTTTGTTGGATATCTTATTGTAGAAACTAGAAGGGGGGGTTGAATAGTTTCTTAAAATTTACTTGTTAAAATATGGTTTCCAAAAATCCTTTTTCAAAAAACTTAGGCTTGAGGAAATATGTGAAATCTTCTTATGCACAAATATGAACAATGATATTGTAGCTAAAATAATACTAACAAAAATATATCCACAAAGAATAAAGAATAATAGTGTAGCTAATCTAATATTAACACATGTATATGCAAAAAGTATAAGGAATGTAAAGAGTTAAGGGTAAAGAAAGATCAAACGGAACACCAAGGATTTATAGTGGTTCGGCAACGAAGCTCACTCCTCGTTCCTACTCCACTCCTCGAGTACTCCTTACTCGAGAGTTCACTACACAACAAGCTCCTTATGGTGGAGAAAACCGTACACGTCGCTTAACCAATTTCCGACTCTAAGCTAAAAGTCGAGCCCTAATCGTAGCTAGGACCAATCTACACAACTATACTTAGTACATACACAACTTCCAAATAGACACAACTACTTGGATCTTCACAACTATGACACAACTACAAGTATATAAAAATTGATCTTCAATGGATCTTTGGTGGTGGACTCAACACTTCACTAGGATAGTGTTCTTCTCTTTGCACTTGTAGAGGAAGAGATGGAAGATCAAGATTCACTTCTTAAACAAGTAATAATCAAACAAATGATCAAATATTTGAGTGATTAAAGAAGGGGTTTGAATCTGGAAATGAATGTGCAAAAGAGGTGAGGTGAAAAGCTGAGAATGGCCAACTATTTAAAGGACAAAGGAGCCAACGGCTAGTTCTGCCCGTGGTACCTTATCACAGCCCGCGGTACCTTATCGATAAGGTACCGCCTAGGCGTTAAGGTACCGCCGGACTAGACTCCGCTCCTTTTTGTCCTTTAGTGGTGGAGGTCTTATCTGGGTATAAAAATATCCTAAAAGGATATTCTTAATAGAATAAGAATATGCCATTTTCAAATTTCAAATAATTAATTTAATAAAACATTTTCTTAAAAATAAAGTTTAATAAAAACTTGTCACATTTAATAAAAAGTGAGTTTTAAGAAAAGATTAAATCACTTGATCACTTGATTAAGGTTAGTACTTGTTTATCCATACCTTAAGTGAAAATGGGTAAAATGAAAAATACTTGAACTCAAGAATTCGTTTTTCGTTGTTTTCGTAAATGCTTGTTTTTACATATTGTCGTAATCAAAACTAAGCGAGACCGAAAAATGCGAGTAACGTTTTTAGTCATTATTGCATTAACAATATCCCCCTTTTTGATTCCGACAATACATAAACTCAATCACACAAAAAAAAACAAGATTTCGAAGACGAGTTTATTCATTTCTCCCCCTTTGTCGAAGTAAAAAGGTTGCGTAAGCCGGTGTTGAAGAAACGGACTTTGCAAAGACTCCCCCTTGGTGCTTACTCCCCCTAGCTTGGGGCACCGGGGAATCGAGATATGATGACAAGCTACATAGAAGGGTTAGTTGAACAAAAGAAACAACCAACAATATATAGCAATAGGTCACAAAAAATTTTAAAAGAGAAGAGAACACAATGACAATGATTCAAGATAGGTTACTAAAGAAACATCATACAAGGAAGTATGAAAAGAAAGAAAAAGGAAACAAGCTAAAAGCATAAATCTAATCCTAGTTATTCTAGAATTCTAAGATTTGCTTGAATTTGGTGTCTTGAGGATAAGCAACCAATGCTTATATGAAAGACAAGGTAATAGCGGAGGATGGTGGTGGTGGCTTGTTGGAGATCTCATAATCAAAATGAAGAGGAGGCTTGATTAAGAGACTCTTAATGTAGCTCAACTCCTCATAGATGTGTGCCATAGCAAGATGTTGATATTGACAACAATGACAATATGTTCCATGATGCATGACATTATCATGAGAAGGATGAAGAACACTAAAGGGTGGTGGTGGAAGGAAGGAAGTTCCACAATCAACATTCTTGGTAGGAGAAATGTGATTAAGAGTGTTCTTGGGTGGGTTTGGATTGAAAGCAATTGGAGAAAATGGAGGAGAATCAAGGCTTTCATTTGGAGAAAAAGATATTTTGGATGTGAAGAATGCAAAATGCTTATGGTTTAAATAGGGAAGGCTTAGGGTATTTTTGGGGTGGTCAAAGGGTTTGAAACAAAGATTCTCAAAAAGGTTGGAGCAAATCTAGAGTTTCAGACAAAAACCCGAAAAGGAAGGCCACTGTAGGCGGTTCCTTATCTATGGTGGCGGTACCTTATCAATAAGGTACCGCGGCTAACTTATGGAACCGCCTGCAGAAGCAGGGTTTGGTGTTTGGAGAAAGATTTTTCAGCAAATCTTATTTTTCTAGTCTAACTTATCATAGGGATGTGCTTAAAAGCTAAGATAGACAAGAAAAGTATATGCAAACTTACCAAATAGGGATTTGACTAAAATACAAAAAAAATAAAATCAATGTAGGAGGTGTGTAAGACAAGACCTTATGACACAATGATCCTCCATGATTCAATCTTGTTCTTGCTATGTTTGAGAGAATCATACATATGAATTATGTAAGCTCTATATTAATAGCGAGAATCTATGAAAAATCGTTTTTAGATTGAATTAACAATGTTAAACGAGTTTCTCATCCGTTTTCGAAAGAGACTTTGAGAGTTTTGAAAAGAAGATGAGAAGATTTTTCAAAAGAATCTTAAAAGACTCAAGGACTCAAGGTGGTAGGATAAAACACGCAAGAAGAAAAGAATTTAAGGAAGATGTTCCATTAATCCTAGACCTAGACGCAAGTAATAAAAAGGTTCCCACTTAAGTGGCTTAGTGAAGATATCGGCTAAGTTGTCCCTGGAGGGCACCTTTTCGATAGTAATGTTCCCCTTTTGAACATTATCTCTAAGGAAATGGTGTCTAATTTCTATGTGTTTGGTTCGCGAATGTTGCACGGGATTCTTGCTTAGGTCTATAGCGCCTTTATTATCGCACATGATGGGAACATCATCAAGAGAAATCCCGTAATCAACAAGCGCTTGCTTCATCCATAGAGCTTGTTGGCATGCTTTACCGGCACTCACATACTCAGCTTCCGTGGTGGATATCGCAAGAGCGGTTTGTTTCTTGGAGAACCAAGAAGTTAAACAACAACCCATGAAGGTACAAACTCCACTAGTGCTTTTCCGGTCCACATAGTCTCCCGCATGATCTGAGTTCGCGTAGACAATGGTTTCTACGCCGGTCCCTTTAGGATACCATAATCCTAAATGTATAGTGCCTTTAATGTATCGGAAGATACGCTTAACCGCTTCAAGGTGAGAGGTTTTGGGAGCCTCTTGGAAGCGAGCACAAAGGCAAACACTAAACATGATATCCGGTCGACTTGCCGTTAGGTACAAAAAACTACCAATCATACCTCTATATTTGGTGTTGTCTACCGACTCACAATCATCATCTACGGTGAGTTTAGTATCCGAGGCCATAGGGGTCTTCATTGGTCTAGATTCTTCTAATCCAAATTTCTTTAGCATTTCTTTAGCGTACTTAGATTGACTAAAGAAAATACCATCATCCATTTGTTTAATTTGGAGTCCTAAAAAGAAGTTAAGTTCTCCCATCATACTCATTTCAAACTCATCATGCATGATTTTGGCAAAGTCATCACATAATTCTTGACAAGTTGAGCCAAATATTATGTCATCAACATATATTTGTACGATTATGAGCTGAGGACCTTTCTTCTTTGTAAAGAGTGTATTGTCTACCATACACATGGTATACTCATGTTTAACAAGAAACGCTTTAAGTCTATCATACCAAGCTTTGGGTGCTTGTTTGAGTCCATAAAGTGCTTTCTTAAGCTTGTAAACATGGTCCGGTTTCTCAAAATCAATGAAGCCGGGAGGTTGAGCCACATATACCTCCTCATTGATCAAACCGTTAAGAAATGCACTCTTTACATCCATTTGTTGAAGCTTAATATCTAAGGCACAAGCGTAGGCTAAAAGGATTCTAATTGATTCTAATCTAGCTACCGGTGCATATGTCCCGTCATAATCAATCCCTTCTTGTTGATTATAGCCTTGAGCTACAAGTCTAGCCTTGTTACGAGACACAAAACCATTCTCATCTAGCTTATTCCTAAATACCCATTTGGTTCCTATAATGGTAGAACTTCTAGGTGGAGGAACAAGTTCCCAAACATCATTGGCAACGAATTGATTCAATTCTTCTTGCATCACAATGACCCAACTCTCATCCGTCAAGGATTTTTTAACATTCTTAGGTTCAATCAAGGAGACAAAACAAAAGAAGTTTCTTTGGTTTTGGACTTGAGATCTTAGGGTCCTTTGATTTAAGTCACCAATGACATTATTGAGAGTATGATCCCTAGACTCCTTAATGTTTACTTCCTTTTCAACACGAAGGTCTTCAACTCCTATTTTTCTAACCTCTTTGGCTTTAACTACTTCTAATTCATCCAAGTCATCATCAACCAATGGTGGTGTCTTGGGTGAAGGAGGGGTTTCATCAAAGGTTACGTTGAGTGATTCTTCAATAACCCCTAAGGTTCTATTTAGGACTATGTAGGCCTTACTAGTTTGGGAATAACCTTAAAGGATACCTTCGTAAGACTTTGGGTCAAACTTGGTAAGGTAGTCTTTGGTGTTGAGGATAAAGCACTTGCTTCCAAACACCCTAAAGTATTCTAATAAGGGTTTCTTACCTTTAAGAATCTCATAGGGGGTCTTTCCTAGGAAAGGTCGAATAAGAATTTGGTTGAGAATATAAGTCGATGTATCTACGGCATTGCACCAAAACTTTTGAGGCAACGATTGCTCGTTTAACATCGTCCTACTCATCTCTTGGAGAGTCCTATTCTTCCTTTCAACTACCCCATTTGATTGTGGAGTGCGAGGAGCCGAGAAGTTATGGGTAATACCATGAGCTTCACAAAAGGCACCAAATTGCACTTCATTATCAAATTCCCTACCATGATCCGTCCTAATAGAAACAATTGAACATCCTAGTTGATTTTGAATTCTCCGACTAAAGATTTCGAAGTGATCGAAAACTTCATTCTTAGATGCCAAAAATCTAGTCCAAGTGAATCTAGAATAGTCGTCAACTATAACTAGGGTATAAAGGTTACCTCCATAACTCCGTATGGCGGAAGGTCCAAAGAGATCCATATGTAGGAGCTCTAAGCACCGAGAGGTCGAAACCAAATTCTTGGCTTTGTGACTTGAGTGAACTTGCTTTCCAACTTTGCAAGCATCACAAAAGTGACTATCAAACTTAATCTTGGGGAGGTGTCTTACCAACTCCTTAGAGACTAAAGATTGAATTAAACGCATATTAGCGTGACCTAATCTCCTATGCCAAAGAGTAGAACTATCATCTATAGTCGCAAGACATATGTTGTCTTTTGACTTCTTATTAACCTTCATGACATAAAGCCCATGCTTTCTAACACCTTTTCCAATGACTTTTCCATCTTTTACGATTTCACTGTCATGTTCCGAAAAGATGACCTTACACTTATTATCACAAATTTGACCTATACTTAAAAAGTTAAAACCTAAGTTATCTACATGCTCAACATTTTCAATGGTCATGGAGTCAAGAGAAACCGTACCTTTGCCAATGATATTACCACGTAGACTACTAGCGAATGTGACGTTACCTCCATCATATGCTTTGTAATGCGAGAACAAACTTCGATTACCCGTCATGTGTTTAGAACATCCACTATCCTTAATCCACTCATCGGTCTCCAAATCAATTCCCAAGCATATCTAGGTAACAATACACAAGATCAAACATTTGGTTCCCAATATCTCATGGGTCCAAAATTGTTAGTTCCAAACATCCCTTACATTTGGTTGGGATGAATGAATGAGGTGGGGATTCCCCATGGAGAACAAAATGGAGGAGGGTAGTAATTCATGTAACCATTTTGTTGTTTATTACTTCTCCTAGGTGTGTTTGATCTAGGTTTAGAGTTATTATTATTCTTTCTAGGTGTTGGAGTTTTACTTCTAGTTCGTGAGTTGTTTTGATTATCTCTTGTAGGCGTTGTCGTTCTACGTCTAGGCTTAGACTCATTCCGTACTCTAGGTGGAGTAGAAGATAGTCTAGATAAACTTCTATTTCCCATGAGAGGTTTACTTAATGGCTTATAGAACTTACTAATAGCATTGTCGTCAAGTATGGGTAATTGAACCTTATTAACAGTAAGATGCTTTGGTTTTTCATTTAACTTAGATTTTTCAAAAAGTTCAGAGTTTTCACAAAAATCAACTTCTGGCCGCGGTACCTTATCTATGGTCGCGGTTCCATAGTGATAAGGAACCGCGCCATACAATGTGGAACCGCGTCCAGAAGGTGTTTTCTGTGAAAACCTGACTTGTTTTGGTTCACTAGTTGAGGCTTCATTTGAGTTAAAACCTAGACCAAGTTTTTCCTTTGAATGAACTTTTTTGTTTAATATATCATCAAGAGCACTAGTACCTTTCATGAACTTTTCCAATTTAATGGAGGTGCTCTTGAGATCATCATTCTCTAATCTAAGTTTCTCACAACTTAAGCAACTTAAATCAACCTCTTTGTTTTTCTCAAGTTTAGCCAATTTCTCCCTAAGTTCATTGATCTCATTTTCAAGCTTGTTTTGGTTGATTTTAAGGTTTTATTCTTTTCTATGAATTTAAGACTAAGTTTGTGTAAGCTATCATATTTGCCTTCAAATTCAATATCATCTAAAGTGGAACTATCATTGCTATAATATTCGGTTTCGGAATGTACCTCTTTAGAAGTATGAGCCAGAAGACATTTCTCCTCTTTGGGGTTGTCATCATCATCTTCACCGCTATCGCTCCAAGCGCCACTAACGAATGCCGTGTGGTTCTTATCACGAGCGGGCTTTGGATAATCACCAATGAAGTGATTTGGATCACCACATCTAAAGCAACTCCTATCACCTTTTTCGTTCTTGACAAACCGATTCTTTGACAATGGTTTCTTGTCATAGTTTGGTTGCCTAACATGTTGACCTCGTCTCTTGAAGAACTTCTTGAAATCTCTCACCGCCAATGCATACTCCTCGTCATCACTTTCCGAGGAACTATCATGGTCACTTTGTGCCTTCTTGGCTTTAAGTTCAAGAGATTTCCTTTCACTCTTGGTTTTTACTAATTCCGAGTGCTTCAAAATTATCATCTCATGAACCTTCAAGTTTCCTATGAGTTCATCGAGTGATAAAGTTGAGAGATCTTTCGACTCTTCAATAGCCGTGACTTTTGCTCTCCACTTTGGATGTTAGGCCCTTAGAAACTTCCTAACATTGTTCTTGCTATAAAAACCTTCATCAAGTGCTTTTAGACTAGTAACAATGGTGTTAAACCTAGCAAATGCACTATCAATAGTTTCATCTTCTAAGATGACAAATTGTTCATATTGTTGGACAAGAAGATCAATTTTACTTTCTTTGACTTTGCTATTACCTTGGTGGGTTACTAAAAGAGTGTTCCAAATATATTTAGCGGTTTCACACATAAAAATTCTTTCATACTCTTTCTTAGGCAAAGCATTATAAATCACCATTTTAGCCTTATTATTTTTTGAAAGTTTCTTTTTAGTATCATCATTAGCTTTGACAAAAGTGACTAATTCTTTTGTTTTAGAAACTTCATTAAATTGAAAGGGTAAAAATCACCATTGGTAATAACATGCCAAAGATCTAAATCTTTTGATTTCACATAAGTTTCAAATCTTTTTTCCAATAAATAAAACTATCGGTTTCAAAAAGTGGTGGTCTTTGCATAGATTGCCCTTCTAGGTACTTGTTGGAATCCATAGATCGATTCAAGTTTTAAAATACAATATACTTTAAAAATTCTTGAGCAACCCGCTCTGATACCAATTGTAGAAACTAGAAGGGGGGTTGAATAGTTTCTTAAAATTTACTTGTTAAAATATGGTTTCCAAAAATCCTTTTTCAAAAAACTTAGGCTTGAGGAAATATGTGAAATCTTCTTATGCACAAATATGAACAATGATAGTGTAGCTAAACTAATACTAACAAAAATATATCCACAAAGAATAAAGAATAATAGTGTAGCTAATCTAATATTAACACATTTATATGCAAAAAGTAATAAGGAATGTAAAGAGTTTAGGGCAAAGAAAGATCAAACCGAACACCAAGGATTTATAGTGGTTCGGCAACGAAGCTCACTCCTCGTTCCTACTCCACTCCTCGAGTACTCCTTACTCGAGAGTTCACTACACAACAAGCTCCTTATGGTGGAGAAAACCGTACACGTCGCTTAACCAATTTCCGACTCTAAGCTAAAAGTCGAGCCCTAATCGTAGCTAGGACCAATCTACACAACTATACTTAGTACATACACAACTTCCAAATAGACACAACTACTTGGATCTTCACAACTATGACACAACTACAAGTATATAAAAATTGATCTTCAATGAATCTTTGGTGGTGGACTCAACACTTCACTAGGATAGTGTTCTTCTCTTTGCACTTGGAGAGGAAGAGATGGAAGATCAAGATTCACTTCTTAAACAAGTAATAATCAAACAAATGATCAAAGATTTGAGTGATTAAAGAAGGGGTTTGAATCTGGAAATGAATGTGCAAAAGAGGTGAGGTGAAAAGCTGAGAATGACTAACTATTTAAAGGACAAAGGAGCCAACGGCTAGTTCGGTCCGCGGTACCTTATCACAGCCCGCGGTACCTTATCGATAAGGTACCGCCTAGGCGCTAAGGTACCGCCGGACTAGACTCCACTCCTTTTTGTCCTTTAGTGGTGGAGATCTTATCTGGGTATAAAAATATCCTGAAAGGATATTCTTAACAGAATAAGAATATGCCATTTTCAAATTTCAAATAACTAATTTAATAAAACATTTTCTTAAAAATAAAGTTTAATAAAAACTTGTCACATTTAATAAAAAGTGAGTTTTAAGAAAAGATTAAATTACTTGATCACTTGATTAAGGTTAGTACTTGTTTATCCATACCTTAAGTGAAAATGGGTAAAACGAAAAATACTTGAACTCAAGAATTCGTTTTTCGTTGTTTTCGTAAATGCTTGTTTTTACATATTGTCGTAATCAAAACTAAGCGAGACCGAAAAATGCAAGTAACGTTTTTAGTCATTATTGCATTAACACTTATGTCCTAAAACTATCCCTTCTTTGACCATGAAATGACACTTCTCCCAATTTAGAACAAGACGTGTTTCTTCACACCTCTTTAGCATACGTTCTAAATGGGAGAGACAAGAAGTGAATGAATCTCCAAAAACCAAGAAATCATACATGAAAACTTCCATAGTGTGCTCAATCATGTCATGAAAGATTGCCATCATACACCTTTGGAAAGTCCCTGGGGCATTGCATAAGCCAAAAGGCATTATCTTATAAGCAAATGTGCCATAGGGACAAGTGAATGTGGTCTTTTCTTGATCCTTTGGATCAATGGGTATTTGGAAATAACCCCAGAATCCATCTAGAAAGCAATAGTACTCATTTCCTGCTAAGCGTTCAAGCATTTGGTCCATGAAAGGTAATGAGAAATGATCTTTCCTAGTGGCATCATTAAGCTTCCTATAGTCAATACAAACTCTCCAACCCGTGACAAGTATAGTGGGAATCAACTCATTGTTCTCATTAGGTACAACGACGATTCCACCCTTTTAGGGACACAATGCATCTGGCTAACCCACGGTGAGTCGGAAATTGGGTAAATCATACCCGTATCAAGGAGTTTGATAAGTTCCTTTTTGATGACTTCATGGATTTTTGGGTTAACCCTTCTTTGGTTTTGAATGGCGGGTTTGTAATCATCCTCCATAAGGATTTTGTGTGTACAAAAATTTGGATCAATCCCCCTTATTGCAGATATTTTCCAAGCTATAGCTTTCTTATGCTTCTTAAGAACCTCTATAAGCTTTTGCTTCTCATCATCTTTTAAGTCTTTGGCTATGATAACGGGTAATTGGTCCTCTCTCTCTAAGAAGGCATATTCAAGGTGTGATGGAAGATCCTTAAGCTCTAGGGAAGGTGGACTCTCAATAGAAGGTTTCACTAAGGATTGATCATCATTGGTAACTTCCTTAGGAGTATGTGGAGAAGTATGGTCTTCATTAAGAAGTTTTTCAATGGTACGAATATCTTCTTCCCAATCGGTGGGAGAATCGTCATATGGTACCTCCACATCTCCTAAACTTGCCTCAAATTCTTGCAAAAGAAAATCACTTGCTCCAAAAGGAGTCAAGGAAGGGGTAATGGAAGCTACTCATCATTATTCCTACAAGCTTCATGAAAGTGTTCATCACACACCTCATCAAGAACATCCACTATGTTAATGGTTTCACAACTTTGAGATTTCTTAGTGACTTTCCCCAACTTAAACACTACTTTCTCATCCTCAACTTTCATAATTAGTTCTCCTTCCGCCACATCAATAAGAGTACGACCCGTCCTCAAGAAAGGTCTACCAACAATAAGAGGAACTCTCGGGTCCATATCATAGTTAACAACTACAAAATCCGTGGGGAATGTGAATTTATCAACCCCTACAAACACATCCTCCGCAATGCCTACCAGATAAGCTATTGAATGGTTTGCTAATTCAAGGGTCATCCTAGTAGGAGTGAGCTCCAGGAAGAGAGAGTTTTTGCCAAACCAATAAAGGCATCAAGTTTATGCTTGCCCCAAGATCCGCAAGTGCCATGCAATTTTCCACCCTGGGAAAATTACAAGGGATCAAAAACCGTCTCGGATCTCCAAGTTTTGTTGGTAAAGTCTTCAACAACACGGCGGAGTAATTTTCATTTAATGACGTGTTAGGCATATCCACCAAATTTTCTTTGTTTGAGAGGAGGTCTTTGAAAATTTTGGCAAACTTAGGCATATAAGCTAGAGCTTCCGCAAAAGATATGTTGATATTCAATTGCTTGAACATCCTCAAAAAGTTAGACACTTGAATATCATCCTTGTTCCTAAGTTTTTCCTTTCTCAATCTTGAAGGATATGGAAGATTTAGTTTTGGTGTATGTTGAGTGGTAGTTATTGAAGGATTCTCTTTGTTGGTTTCTTCATTGATAGGTGTGGAAGGTGAAGAAGTAGTATGTGTAGGATTAGAAGGTGTAGGTTTTGAAGTTGTAGAGCTTGAAGGTGTTGGTTTTGATGTTGTAGGCTTATCACAAGGAGGAACCATAGTAGGAGTAACCAAAGGAGGTGTAGGAGGCATTAAAGGATCAACAGTTGTTTTCCCACTCCTTGTAGTAATTGCATTTATATTATCCCTTGGATTGGTTTGTGTGTTTGAAGGTAAAGCACCTTGTGGTCTTTGATTAAGAAGCAACATAAATTTCTTTTTTGTTTCTTCATGCATAGCCCTCAATTGATCTTGTGTCCTCTTTTCACTTTCACGAATCCTTCTTTCAGTTTCTTGATTCATCTTTTGAAGTAACTTAAAGGTGTCATTTTTCCCATTTCTTTGATTATATCCTTGATTGTGTCCTTGATGGTGGAAAGGTGGAGGTGGTTGGTAAAATCCTTGGTTATTTGCATGAAAGTTGTTTCCTTGATTTTGAAAGTGATTGGGTGCTCTATAGTTGTTGTTTCCTTGGTAATTTGCCCTTGGCCCTTGATTTATTTGAAGCAATTGTGGAGGGTTTGTTTGATTTTGGGTGGGTTGATGGGGTAGGAAACCGGGTGGAGAAAGGAAGTTATTTGACTTGTAAGAGAG
This sequence comes from Glebionis coronaria, assembly GCA_025667525.1. Lineage (NCBI taxonomy): Eukaryota > Viridiplantae > Streptophyta > Magnoliopsida > Asterales > Asteraceae > Glebionis > Glebionis coronaria. Next base: position 156,846 of record JANFOE010000114.1, on the reverse strand, counting down.
ATGGTTAGGATTGATGTTACGTTTAAAGTGCTCTCTTTGTTCATCTTGATAAGCATAGCATTCACCTTGAAAGTTTTGAACTTTATCACATTGTAGGTAAGAATGAGGACCTCCACATGTCTCACAACTTAAGGTAATGGCATTCACATCATTGGAATAATTGTTCAAGGAGACTTTCATAAGGGCTTGGGTCATCTCTTGGTTCATCTTTTGATTCTTTTCAATTGCTTGACGTCTTTCATTTTGACTCTTGAGGAGTTGATTATCAATGGATGTATGAGTACTCTCTTGCACAACATAGACTAACTCATCTCTTTGGTTATTTGTTTGAACCATGGATTTTGTTTCAATGATATCCCATGCATCTTGTGTGGATTTTGAAAGAATGTTCCCACCCGCGGCCGAGTTGAGGGAATCTTGATTGTGATGTCTCAAACCATTGTAGAAGGTGTTGATTTGGTGAACTTGGTTAAAACCATGGTTTGGTTATTTTCTCAACAACTCTTTAAACTCTTCCCAAGCCTCATTAATGTTTTGATCTTTCCTTTGTTGAAAACCAATGATTTGGTTTCTCAAGGCGGTGGTTCGTGAAGGAGGAAAGAACTTATTCACAAATTTCTTCCTTAATTCCTCCCAAGTGAAGATGCTCATAGATGGTTGTCTATATAGCCAATACCTAGCATTACCCTCTAAGGAGAATGGTAATAAGATCAACTTGATAGCATCATGAGGGACCCCAGTATACTTAAGTGTATTGCAAATTGACAAGAACTTCTTGATGTGATCATGGGGGTCATCCATGGGTCTCCCTAAGAAGGGGGTAGAAGAAACCATAGTGATCATATGTGTCTTAAGCTCAAAAGTGTTTGTGGGTATCTCGAGTATAACAATAACATCCGCATTTCCCTCCTTTGATTGGAGGATCTCCATCAATGGTCTATTATCAACGGCGGCGATAACTTCTTGTCAGTTGTTCAAAGCATGATTCTCGGGATCGGCTTGATGGACGGTGTTGTTCTTATTCTTTTTATTCCTTTTGGGTGGAAGGGTTTTTACACCAAAAGGTATATGTGCACGCGCTCGAGTGGGCATGCAACTCAACTCGAGGAGTGAGAGAGGAGCTCTCGGTCGACTTTGGAAAAGAAGGGATTATCCTTTCCGAGGTTCAATAAGTAATATCCACAAGAAAATATACTATATGTAAGTAATACTTGGGTGGCAAAAACCCCCAACAAGCTTTCCTTCTTAGAATACTTACTAGTGAACGGGGGAATGAGGTGGCGCGTAGCTCTCAAGTACCTATTTCCCTTAGGCTTGCATTTTATAGCAAATCCACCTTTCTATTCACTTAATAGTTCGTATTCTTCGAATTCTTGCCTATTGGAAGTATTTATCTATTTTTGCCTTTAATTTACTTTCATCGATACTCGTACTTAGGACCGGAACGCCCCCAAGCACGGTGTATTGCAAAAGCAATACTTATGAAAGTATGTGTATTGAGTGTTCGTATCTATGTATATGTATTTACATATAATAATATATCAAAAATATTTTTGTATTTATTGAATTTTTAAGAAAATATAGCATGTATGTAAAAACGAGTAAAACCAATATATACAATATATTTTTGTTGTAATCTTTAAGGAAAATATTACTTTTTGAATTTTTTATTTTTTTGGTTCAATTCTTAGGAAAGAATTGATTTTGTGGTTTTTTATTTTTTTATTTTTATCTTTTTGTTTTTTTATCTTTTTTATTTATGATACGTAAAAGGAACGTCCACAAGGTGAACGGATCCCAAAATCCAATCGAAACCGTTAATCAACCGTCAATCGTAATGTCATGAACCGGCAGCGGCGCCATTTAATATTTCACTTTTCAAGATCGTAATTCCCAACTCACAACAAATTGATTGTCCAACTGATTTCAAGTTATTAACTGTTTTTGGTTTTAGATTTTTTAAAAGTTTTGGTATCTAGGTCTAATTCAACAAATCACGTAAAAATGGTAAAAATAGTATCACTACGTAACCGTACTATTCTAAACAACTTGAATTTACCACAATTAAAGCAAAATGTATAAGTCTTAAATGCACAAAGAGTAAACTAGATCAAAATGTAAAGAATGTAAAGTGCAAGGACTGAAAATGTAAACTCTAAAAGTAAAGGGACTAGAAATGTAAATTCTAAGAAGATATAACAACTATGTAACAACTAACAAAACTAACTAACAAATTTGTAACAAACTCTAAATGCAGGGACTAGAACTTGCAAACCCTAAAAAGTGTGTTATCCAAAACTGAATACACTAATCACCAAAGTATAAGGACCTAATGGCAATTTAAACTAAATTTTCAATGAAAACGGGTAACAAAGGTTTGATAAGCTCGCATGAGCTTATTTCTCAATTATATATGAGCTTATTTCTCAATTATATAAGCTCTGGTTTTTTGCAAAAGTCTTAAAAATGGATCCCACTTAGTCAGCTTAAAGGAAATCAGCTAAAACTTTCTAAATCTCAAGATAGCTTATTTGAATAAGCCCAAAATAAGCTAACAACTTATCTAATCAAGCACAAATGGATTTTTTATTGAAGATGAAAGATTAAGCTTCAAGAAGATTGGAATGTTAATTCATATCAAATTTCATTAAGAAAATAAGCTAAAATTTGAAAATAAGCACAAGTAGCTTATGGTTGACTTTTGTTGACCAAAATTTTCGAAAAAACTGAAAATCTCCAAAATCTATTAAAATGAGTTTGTAAACAGGTTTGTGCAATAAAATGTCTAGATCTATGAAGTAGATAAATGGATACTGCTAATCAGTCTAGGACTTGTCACAGAAATTTAACAATGCTCATCAGCTTATTCAAAAGCAAATTCCTTGCTTATTTCTTAATACTATATGTTCTACCTTAGTAATTTGGAAAGCTCATATATTGACCTATACTCAGTAACAAAAATCAGCTTCTAAAATTAACTGATGAGGAAATGGCAAGTGAATGAATCTTGCTTGTTTTTGCTAGGAAAATGACCCAAATTATTTTTTATGGCAAATAGCCTGTTTGGCTATTTTATGACTACAACTTTTAACAAAGTTTCTTGTATCAGTCTATTGAGTGATTGTAAACTTTAAACAACCACTAATAACAGCTAGATCATTAAATCAACTCTAAACCAAACACCAGTTAACATATTTTAGTACAATTTTAAGCAGATGAAACTATGATAGGCAAACAGATTATTAGAACTAGTTATCAAAACACATCAAGAAGCTAACAATGGACAAATAGCAGGCATCAACAAACTTTATACACTAAAAAGCAAGAAATAACATGCAGAAGACTTTTTAGAGGAATTTAACAAAGAAAAACTTATTAGCAATGTTTGAAGGCTCCTTTGGGGATGAAGTGGAGCGCTGATGTAAAACCCACATGCTTTTACCATGAATAGTACACTTATGATCGTACGTACATGATTAGAACTTTCCTTATTTAACACGTTTACGTTTCACGAATATGAATTTCAAGTATTACGTACGTTTTATTACACGGTAAGTATTTATTACGTATTAAGACACGATAATTATTATCAACAATAACTATAATCACGAACATGAAAATCATGAACGTAAATAATAACGAACCTAATATGATGTATTTAGGTATAGTTATTACGATCATGTATACATATATTATACGACGCGAACGGACAATAATTAAATCACGTAAACACCACACGTTAACACGTAATAATAGAACACGGGAAAATCAACGGGTTCCCCATGTGGGGCCCACATAGGCGCGGCGTAGACACTAGGGTGGGCCAAGCCCACCTTAAATAAATTTAACAAAAAGGAAGGGAAGGAGATTTTCATTATACAAAATAATTAGAAAATCAAAACCCTGCTCCTCCTTCCTTCTCCCTTGTTGCCGCCACCTACACAACACCACCAAGGGTGTTTGGTTGATTTTGGTAGATCTAATTCATTGCTAGATCGTTCATGTTAGTTTTTCCTTTTGATCCACGAATTGGTAATCTTCTTAAACCTTTTCATTTTAAGTATTTATTAGATCTAAAAACATGAAAGCATTGGGTATTAAAAACAATTTAATAAACATGTAGATCTAATCAAGTGGATTAAAAACATATGGTTTAAGGGGGGTGTTTTGGTTCGTCTATGGGCAGAACCGAGAGCAAGCTCTCGGTGGTTGTGTGATCACCACCAACCGAGACCACAAGGTCTCGGTTTGGTTTTGGTGGCTCGGCCGCAAGCAACCAAGGGACCCCGACGTATGTCGGGGTTGCCTTGGTGGTTTAGGGGGTCTCGGCTGGAACACCACACGCACCACCGGTTTAGGCCGGTGGCGGTTTGCCATGGTTAAGGGCGTAGATCCGGTTCAAGGGTTTCACGGATCGGTTCATGACATGTTTAGTTTTAAAACACGGGTTCGTTTCACGGTTTATTTTTCAAGATTAATTATTTATTTTTACAAGTTAAATAATAATTAATTAAATTAATTTAACATGCTATGTAATTAGTTTAATTGGACATGACTTAGGTTATATTATTATTATTAATAATACATGATTTTAACCTAAGTATTTTATTAGTTAATTTATACTAAGAAATTAATTAATTATTAAAACATGACTTATAATTAATTAATTTTCATGACTTAGGTTATATTAATAATAAATATTAATACATGTTTTAACCTAAGTATTATTACCTTTTATTTAATTAAACCATGTTATATTTAATTAAATCTTATAACCTATAGTTTATTTAATTTACATGTAATAATTAATAAACTATACTATATATTACATGACTTAGAATATTAAACAGTAAAACTTAAGCTTATATATTATTAGCTTAATAATCCAGCTTATTTCTAATCATGGAAACTTACTATTTTTAGAAACTTATATAATTAAGGCAACTAATCTATTTATGGAAAATTTCTATTTTTAGAAAGTTATTAATTAAGGCAGCTAATCTATTTATGGAAACTTTCTATTTTTGGAAACTTTCTATTTTTGGAAACTTTTCATTTTTGGAAACAATCTATTTTAGGAACCTTTCTATTTTAGGAAACTTTCTATTTTTGGAAACTTTCTATTTTAGGAAACCTACTATTTTTAGAAAGTTACTTATTATTACATAACAAGTATAATAATACAAGAAATACAAGTAATACTTAATCAGAATAGACATAATACATGATAAATACAGTATTAAGCTAAAATCAGTAAAACATGACATGAACATATAAAACAAGCTAAGACATGATATAAAATCAGTTACGTACTCAGTAATCAGAATACTTATAGACGTATATTATTTATGTAGAATTAGTGATATCGAAGTAGGACTCTCTTCCGTTCGTCTTCTTCGTTCACTGGACACAAGGTACGGATTCTCCGTCCTTTCAGTATGGATATTCCTTCCTTATTAGGATTCCCCGTATGCAGCCAACCGTTTTCCCAGTATATGTTTTATATGTTTTTGAATTGCTTATGTTTAATTAGATACCTAAATCCATATACATGCATGACCAGTTTCACCTAGTTATGGAGGTACCATAACCATAGCACTAGAGGCACCGGTGTTATGACTTCACCACGGCGGAGTGATAGCTCGTGGCGTCCCTTCAGCTTTTGGCCAAATTATTATTATCATGTGGGGCGTATGGGTGCATCCTAGGTTACATGTTTTTACATATTATTCAGGTGAATGTGGTGTGTGCCTTGCATCCTTCACAAGGAGTTGATCCCTCCTACCCATAAACTTATATTAATTAGAGGCAGCCCCTCTAATTGCATGACGAGGTCACCCCTCCAAGTATTCATGCACGTTGATATTTCATGACCTATATTGGCTAATGGTAAACATGTTAAACAGTTTTTATAAGATAAACATAAGGCTTTTTAAACTATAAAACCAGTTTTACTAAAATATACCAAGTTATCCAGGACTTAGTCTTTTCTGTTGCTTTATGCTTATTTGCTTATATTATTCATGCTATACTTGTATATCCGTGCACTGAGCGTTATGCTCAGCCGTTTTTCCTTTCATGTTCCCAAAATGGCAAGTACTCAAGGACGCTCGTAGACTTTAAGCGTACGTGCATATGGATTGGAAGCTTCCTAGCCTTCATTACTTTATGCATTTCTTCATACTTTTAACACTTATTTCTATGGACATTGTTTAGTCCTTTTCATTTACAGTACTTATGTTTGTGTGTGATGAGTTCTACTTTTGGGGTACCGATGTTTGTTTCCGGTATTTCCTTTATGGTCATGTGATGTTTTATACATTTATCCTTGTATGCTTTGATGACACACCATAATCACGCGTGACATTCCATTTACCAAAATGGGGTGTTACAATTAGGGTATCAGAGCCAAGGTTTCGACCTGTAGGCTCTCAAAACACGACCTGTGGTTAGTGGGTAGACACTATGGTCTTCCTAGAACTGACAGTCGGTTTTCATGCATTCATCATTTTCATGCATACATGTATATTTCATTGTCGCAGGTTATTATGACTAAGTAATGGTTGGTACAATACTGGCCCTATTTAGTCGCATGTGCTTTTATCGAAACTTTTAAATTTGGGACCGACCCATTGGCGTCCCCTCGCCATATCTTTTGTTTTGAGCGAACTGACCGTAGGCGTTCACTGTTGATCATATAAAAGTTTTCATAAAACTGCATCACGCATTCATGTACTAGTTTGCTGCATAAAAATTTTCTCATGATTTATTGGTATAATTTTTTTTCATGTATATAGTTTATGTTTTGATCAGTTTAATCATGTATTTTATGTTATACTCTCAGATGGTTCTCACACGCGAGCAGGAACAACTCAATGCAGCAGTCTAAGCTGCAATGCAAGCTATGCTTCCTCAGTTGAGGAACGAAATCAGGGTTGAGGTACAGGCTGCCAACAATCAGCAGCAACACCCAGTACTACATCCTCCTTCTCCAGCAACATTGGTCACATGGATGGATAGATTCAATAAGTTACACCCTCGAGCTTTCGAGAAAACAGATAGCCCCAGTGAAGCTGAAAGCTGGTTGTCTCACATTAAGAAGAACTTAAATGCCATGGGCTGTGACCCCGTCTTCAAGTCGAGGTTGGCCTGCTACCGGTTCGAAGGTGATGTGTTAGCATGGTGGAAGGCACTGAAGCAGTCTGAGGGAGGTGATAATTGGGTTGCTGGTTTGAATTTGGCTCAGTTCAGGGATTTGGTGATGGGACTGTTCTTTCCCAAGGATGAGCAAGACAAGCTGAAGAGAGAGTACCATGGAATCCGAGAGAGAGCTGGGGAGAATAGCAACGAGTTCATGCAGCGCTTTCTTCGCTTGGCTGGTTTTCTTAGTGCAGCAACAGGTACCCCCGAAGAGCAAGCACACCACTTCTGGTGGGCTCTTCGTACATCGGCCGCAAACAACTTGGTGTGTGATACGTTCAACACGGTGGCACAAGTGGCCGATGCAGCACGTAAGCTGGAGATACTGCAAGAAAGAGAAGAGTTCGAGGAAGCAGAGAGACCCGATAAGAGGTAAACATTCGTATTCAGCGGTGACCAAACCGTATTCTTTCAGTATATGTCAATAATTTCATCTCTTTTAAACTGTATCTTCCAGGCAGAAGACTGGGAACCGGTCTCAGCCGGCTACTCAGCAACAGCCTACTCAGCCCAAGGGAAACGGTCAGACTCATGACCGTTCTGCTACGGATAGGCGTGGCGGTAATGATAATTACCGTAACAACGATGGACACTCCAACAGCAGCAGGTCCTTATACTTACTCATTTTCTTATGATTACATGCTATAGTTCTTAATTCTGACACATTAGAGAATTTTCTACCAGGAATCATGGTAACGGGAGGGACCAGAACCAGAGAGGTTCACAGCCTAACCGTCCAGCTATCACTGGTATTCCATCTTACGAATTATCCGCATTGTCCTTTGTACCTATTATCATGTCTCATGTATATTGTTCTTATCAGGCTCTCAGCCAGTCAGGACACCTGCTGGATGATATACTCATCCTCTTTGCACTACCTGCAATCGTAGGCACCCAGGGCCATGTTGCCGTGACAACGACGGATGCTTCAAGTGTGGTCTTCTTGGCCATCGCATGAAGGACTGTCGCAAGGGCGAGATAGAGGGCACATCGGGACATGCTGATACCAAGCCGCCTCCTACTAGTGGACGCGTTTACACGACATCTCGCGATCAGGCCAACAAGTCTACAGGTACCATCACTGGAATCTTGTATATGTATGGTCAAGCTGCATGTGTTCTGTTTGACACGGGTGCTACTCATTTGGTCATTTCTACTGCTTATTCCAAGAATGTTAGGATACTCCCCATGCCACTAGAGAATATACTGAATATTTCCATGCCTTTACGAGACTCTATACGCATAACCCATGTGTATAAGAGCCTTCCCCTAGAGTTTGATGACAAGATTCGTCCTGTTGACGCACTTCCGCTGGACATGAATGATTTTGACATGATTTTGGGCATGGATTGGATATCCAAGCATCATGCTACCATAGACTGCCATTCATATCGAGTCATCTTCGGTGATGTTAATGCGCTAGAGTACATTCACAACGGGTTCGTACCCGGAAGGTCTGTACAAGTCATATCAACCCTACAAGCACGTGCATTACTTTCACATGGTTGTGAGGGCTATCTAGCTACTGTTCATGACATGGATGTTGAATCCCCATCAATTCAGAATCAGCCGATAGTGTCAGAATTTCCAGATGTATTTCCAGAAGAACTTCCGGGCATACCACATGCACGTGAAGTAGAATTTAATATCAAGCTCATCCCAGGAGCTGAGCCGATTTCCAAGGCTCCTTATCGCATGGCTCCCTTAAAGTTGAAGGAGATGAAAGATCAATTGCAAGAACTTCTGGAACGAGGCTTCATTCGACCGAGTGTATCTTTATGGGTCGCACCGGTCATATTCGTTAAGAAGAAGGACGGCAGTATGCGTCTTTGCATAGACTATCGCGAGCTCAACAAGATTACCATCAGGAATAGGCATCCTCTACCACGCATAAATGATCTGTTTGACCAACTCCGGGGGGCCAAACATTTCTCCAAGATTGATCTAAGGTCGGGCTATCATCAGCTACGGGTTAAGGGGCAGGACATCGCCAAGACTGCTTTCCGTACACGCTATGGTCACTACGAATTTGTAGTCATGCCATTTGGCCTTACCAATGCTCCAGCAGTGTTCAGGATTTGATGAACAGAATCTTTCATGAATTTTTGGACAAGTTCGTCATTGTTTTCATTGACGACATCTTGATATTCTCTAAGTCCAAGGAGGAACACGAAGACCATCTTCGTACAGTATTACAGATTCTTCGCCAGAAGCAGCTGTATACTAAATTCTCCAAGTGTGAGTTCTGGTTAGACAAGGTGGCATTCTTAGGTCACATTGTATTAGCAGAAGGAATCACGATGGATCCAACAAAGGTTGAGGCTATTACCAAGTGGCCAAGACCGACATCAGCGACTGAAGTCCGTAGTTTCCTAGGCTTAGTTGGTTACTACCGTAGGTTCGTGGAGAACTTTTCTCGTTTAGCACTACCATTGACCAAACTGATGCGGAAATGGGAGAAATTCGTCTGGACTGAAGAAGATAGAAGAGATTTAAAGACCTAAAGCAGAAGTTAGTATCTACGCCAATTCTTACTCTCCCATCTGGTACAGGTGGATTTCAGATCTACAGTGATGCATTGGGGAAGGGACTTGGTTGTGTTCTCATGCAACATGGGAAAGTGATCGCGTATGCTTTACGATAGCTTAAGCCTTATGAGGAAAATTACCCTACGCATGACTTGGAACTTGCAGAAGTCGTGTTTGCATTGAAGATATGGAGGCACTACTTGTATGGAGAATCATGCGACATTTTCACGGACCACAAGAGCTTGAAGTATATCTTCACTCAGCATGAATTGAACATGAGACAGAGGAGATGGTTAGAGCTGTTGAAGGATTATGACATTAATCTACAGTATCATCCCGGTAAGGCAAATGTAGTGGCGGATGCACTTAGCAGAAAGTCTGGAATGATAATTAAAATTGAGGAGGAAATTATAAGAGACTTGGAGCGACTAGACATAGAGATCATGGTACGTGGACAACACGGTTACTGGGCTAATCTTAGAGTGGAACCCGAGTTACTCTCTAGGATCAAGGAAGCTCAGAAAGATGATGGAGAAATATGGGCGATAATTCAGAATTTGGAGAAGCAGACATAATTTCGAGTAGACGTAGATGGTATCTTATGGCAGGGCACAAGACTTTGTGTTCCTGATGATCAAGAACTTCGGGAAGCATTGTTAGTTGAGGTTCATAGCTCCCCATTCTCTATTCATCCTGGTTCGACCAAGATGTACCATGACATCAAGCAATACTTTTGGTAGAGTGGTATGTAACAGGATGTTGTGACTTACGTCTCCAAATGTCTTACCTGCCAGCAGGTTAAGATCGAGCATCAGCGATCTGGCGGTCTTCTTCAACCGCTAGATATCCCAGAGTGGAAGTGGGACAAGATCACCATGGATTTTGTTACCGGTCTTCCGGAGACAAAGAGGAAGCACGATGCGATTTGGGTTATTGTTGATCGACTTACCAAGTCAGCTTATTTCTTACCGATCCGCAAGGAAGATTCGGTCAGTAAACTCGCCGATACTTATAGGAGGGAGATCATGAGACTTCATGGTGCTCCATCCAGCATCATCTCAGACAGAGATCCTCGGTTCACTTCACGATTCTAGAGAAGTCTGCAGAAAGCTTGGGGTACAAAACTTAAGCTTAACACGGCTTTTCATCCTCAAACAGACGGGCAATCGGAGCGAACAATTCAGACATTAGAAGACATGTTGAGGTCATGTGCGTTGGAATGGACGGGAGATTTGGATGACTACATCTGTTTGGTAGAGTTTGCATACAACCATAGTTGGCACGCAAGTATCAAGTGTGCTCCATTCTAGATGTTGTATGGCAGAAAGTGTCGCGCCCCAATCTGCTGGGATCAGGTTGGTGAGCGAACACTTGAAGGACCAGAAATGATTGAGTTGACCAACAAGGAGGTCGCAGTAGCTAAGCAGAAACTGCAGGAAGCACAGTCACGTCAGAAGAGTTATGCAGACAAGCATCGTAGGGACTTACACTTTAACGTAGGAGATCACGTTTTCCTTAAGGTTTCGCCGGTAGGTGGGGTTAGACGTTTTGGAATCAAAGGGAAGCTCAGTCCTCGATTCATCGGACCGTTTGATGTCATTGAGTGAGTCGGTGAAGTATCTTACCGTTTAGCGTTACCTCCGCAGCTTTCTCATGTTCATGATGTTTTTCATGTGTCCTTACTCAGAGGGTACAAGTATCATCCCATTCACATGGTTCAGTATCCACTGGAACAGATTCGTGAAGATCTCACTTTCATAGAAGAACCCGAACGAGTTCTTGACAGACAAGAACGAGTCATGAGAAGGAAGACGATTCCATTCGTCAAAATCCTTTCGGGGGATCATACCGAGCGGGAAGCCACTTGGGAAACAGAGGAGTCTATCCGGGCTTCTTACCCTCATTTCATATTTTGAATTTGGGTATGTTCTTCTTTTTCTAGTTTACATTATCTATAATTCGGGGACGAATTATTCTTTTTAGGGGGAAGAGTTGTAAAACCCGCATGCTTTTACCATGAATAGTACCCTTATGATCATAGGTACATGATTAGAACTTTCCTTATTTAACACGTTTACGTTTCACGAATATGAATTTCAGGTATTACGTATGTGTTATTACACGATAAGTATTTATTACGTATTGAGACGCGATAATTATTATCAACAATAATTATAATCACGAACATGAAAATCATGAACGTAAATAATCACGAACCTAATATGATGTATTTACGTATAGTTATTACGATTATGTATAAATATATTTTATGACGCGAACGGACATTAATTAAATCAAGTAAACATGACACGTTAACACGTAAATAATAGAACACGGGAAAATCAACGGGTTCCCCATGTGGGGCCCACATAGGCGCGGCATAGACACAAGGGTGGGCCAAGCCTATAAAACCCACATGCTTTTACCATGAACAGTACACTAATAATCGTACGTACAAGATTAGAACTTTCCTTTTATAGCACGGTTACGTTTCACGAATAAGATTTACAAGTATTACGTACGTGTTATAACACGATAAGTATTTAATACGTATTAAGACACAATAATTATTTCAATAATAATTATAATCATGAACATACGAATATGAAATCATGAACGTAGATAATCAACAGCTTAATATTATGTATTTACGTATATTTATTACGATTACGAATAAATATATGACGACATGAACGATAATTAAATAAATCACGTAAAACACGACACGAGAACACGTATAATATTTAGACACGGTAAAACAATGGGTTTCCCCTTGGGGGCCCACATACCCACGGCTAGAAGGAAGGAAGGGGACCAAGCCCACTTTTAATTTAGTTAAAACAAGGAAAAGGAAATCATATTTCTCATAATCACTATAAATTAGAAAAATATCAAAACCCTAATCCTTTCCTCTCTCCCTTTTGGCCGCCGGTCTAAGAACACCACAAGGGGTGTGTTGGTTGATTTTTGGTGATCAAATCTTGCAAGGGTGTTCGTGTTTTTCATCATTCCTTGTTTCACGTATTCGGTAAATTATTAAACCGCTTTTCCTTTATGTTTTTATTAAATAAAAACACATGAAATCATAGGTTATATTAAACAAGTTAACATGACATGTAATTAATAATGGGGGTAAATAAATCATGGTTTTTAGGGGTGTTTGTTCAGTCGACGCAAGGAACCGAGACCAAAAGTTATCGGCTTGCTTTTGTTCGCACCAACAACTGAGATCAAGAGGTCTCGGTGTGGGCTGTGATGTTCGGTCGCAAGAACAAGGGAACCCTGACCTTGGTCGGGGTGTGGTTCGGTGTTTGGTTGGGTCTCGGCAGAAACAAGAACACCACCGGCATAACCCGGTGGCTATATATGGTAAGCAGAGGGAACAGTCGCGACAGCAGGGGGAACCACCGGCTAACTGCCGGTGGGAACTTTGCCCAGCCGACGACTGCAGCCGAGAAAACAGGGGGAACCACCGGCTCAGTCGGTGGCTGTTTTTTTCAAAACAGTGGCAACCGGCCAAGCCGGTTTTGCCACTGTTAAGGATGCGTTTGGTTGTCCGGTTCACGGGTTCACGGGCACGGTTCATGACTTAATAAATTTTACAAGTTTAGTTATTTTACAAGATTATTTATTTACAAGCTTAAATTAAATTAATTGAACATGTACATAATTAATTTAATTATAACATGACTTAGGTTATTATTACTGTTAATAATACATGAATCTTAACCTAAGTATTTATTATTTAAGTTAGACTATATAATTAATTAATTATTAAACATGTCTTATAATTAATTAATTTACATGACTTAGGTTATATTAATAATAAATATTAATACATGTTTTAACCTAAGTATTATTACCTTTATTTAATTAAATCATGTTATATTAATTAAATACTTTAACTTATAGTTTATTTAATTTACATGTAATGATTAATAAACTATACTATATATCACATGACTTAGAATATAAATCAGTAAACACTTAAGCTTATATTATCAGCTTAATAATCCAGCTTATTTCTATTTATGGAAACTTTCTATTTTTAGAAACTTATTTAATTAAGGCAGTTAATATATTTTATGGAAACTTTCTTTTTTTAGAAACTTATCTATTTTAAGTAGTAAATCTATTTATGGAAACTTTTTATTTTTAGAAACTTATTTATTTAAGCAACTATCTATTTTTGGAAACCTACTATTTTTAGAAAGTTACTTATTATTAAACAACAAGTTTAATAATACAAGAAATACAAGTAATACTTAACCAGAATAGAAAGAATACATGATAAACACAGCATAATGTTAAAATTAGTAAAACATGACATGAACATATAAAACAAGCTATGACATGATATAAAACCAATTAAGTACCCAGTAATCAGAATACTTATACACGTATATTATTTATGTAGCATTAGTGATATCGAAGTAGGACTCTCTTCCATTCGTCTTCTTCGTTCACTTGACACAAGGTACGGATTCTCCATCTTTTCAGTATGGACATTCTTTCCTTATTAGGATTTCCCCGTATGCAGCCAACTGTTTTCCCAGTATATGTTTTATATGTTTTGATTGCATATGTTTAATTAAATGCCTAAGCCATATACATGCATGACCAGTTTCACCTAGTTATGGAGGTACCATAACCATAACACGGGAGGCACCAGTGTTACGACTTCACCACGGCAGAGTGATAGCTCGTGGCGTGTCAGCTATTGGCCATATTATTATTATCATGTGGGGCGTATGGGTGCATCCTAGGTTACATGTTTTCAGCAGATTATTCAGGTGAATGTGGTGTGTGCCTTGCATCCTTCACAAGGAGCTGATCCCTCCTACCCAAAAACTTATATTAATTAGAGGCAGCCCCTCTAATTGCATGACGAGTTCACCCCTCCAAGTATTCATGCACATTGATATTTCATGACCTATATTGGCTAAATGGTAAACATGATAAACAGTTTTTATAAGATAAACATAAGGCTTTTCAAACTATAAAACCAGTTTTACTAAGATATACCAGGCTATTCCGGACTTTTTCTTTTCCGCTGCTTTATGCTTATGTGCTTATATTATTCATGCTATACTTGTATATGTGTGCACTGAGTGTTATGCTCAGCCGTTTCCTTTCATGTTCCCAAAACGGTAGGTACTCAAGGACGCTCGTAGACTTTAAGCGTACGTGCATATGGATTGGAAGCTTCCTAGCCATCATTACTTTATGCATTTCATTATACTTTGATACTCATTTCCATCGACATTGTTTAGTCCTTTTCATTTACAGTACTTATGTTTGTGTGTGATGAGTTCTACTTTTGGGGTACCGATGTTTGTTTCCTGTATTTCCTTTATGGTCATGTGATGTTTTATACGTTTATCCTTGTATGCTTTGATGACACGCCATAATCAAGCGTGACATTCCATTTATCAAAATGGGGTATTACAATTAAGGTATCAGAGCCAAGGCTTCGACCTGTAGGCTCTAAGACTTGACCTGTGACTAGTGGGCACCAGTAGTTTCCTAAGCCAACGCTTGTTATTCCACGTATTGATGTGTTCAGCACATTGTTGTTTTAACCATGATGTTTTCAGCACCTTGATGTTTTAACCTTGAGGTTTTCATCGATGTTGTTTTACTAATATGGATGGACAACCGTCATTCATATTTAGTTATGTGTCATTGTTTGATGCATGATGTTCCTCGTGAACTGTGGCTATGTGAACTGAACCCCAGTAGTTCATAATTAGTCACATAAAAGTTTTTTCTGATAAGTGTTGACAGATGATTTTTACCTATTTATGTTTCATGTATCATTGTTGCAGGAATTTTGACTAAGTAATTGTTGGTACAGGACTGGCCCTATTTAGTCGCATGTGCTTTTATCGAAACTTTTAACTTTGGGACCGACCCATAGGCGTCCCCTCGCCATGTCTTTTGTTTGGGTAAACTGACCATTGGCGTTTACCCTCGCGCATATAAAGGTTTTCATAAACTGCATCATGCATTCACGCACTATTTTCATGCATAAATTTTTTTTCTCATAATTTATTTGGCATAAATTTAATTTTTCATGTCCCCTCATAAGTTACTATGTCTTTTATGACAAATGTGTTTCATACTATCATGGTTAACTTCGTTTCACGCTGATTATGTTGTATACTCCTTCATGTTAAGTCGTTTCATATTTCATCATGATGATTTCGTCTCCATTTTGATTATGTCTCTTTTCTTGTTTATGCCTTCATGCAAGACACTGTTGGAATTCATTTAAATCCTACTTCCATGATAGTCATGGTTGGTTTTCATTAATCATGCTTTCAGGAAAATCATCGTTGAAATTCGTTTAACCACACGTTAACATTTCTTTATGCAACCAGAATGAGGTATATACTGGCATTGCCAGGTTATCATGATGGTCTTTCTAACCGTCTAACTAATTATTTTCCTTTAAAGTCATGTCAGATGATCGACCTCATATCGATCATTTCATGTGCATTCCATATGTACTCCATGTACCGTATCCCACGTGCGTATTCCACTTGCTGATACTCTAAAAATTATTGATGTCGCTCATAGTTTGGATATGTTACTAAGGGTTGATGCTGCGGATTTTAGAGACGCTACAGGATGCTGATGTTGTGCACAACCTGGAGATCTTACAAGACGAAGACAAAGGCGTTAGATCAAAGTGATCGGACGAGAAGATGCTTCACCACCAGACGATTCCCATCAATCATTGTCCCTAATTCTTAGTTACATGTCTCACGTCATTCAGTTGTCAACCACTACTATGACAGCAACTACCCTAGCAATCGCAACCGAAGCTCCGACCGCGGACGTGATCAGAAATACAAAGGATCAGTAGTCCAACCGATCCACCAATTCTGGCATAATAACCTAATACTTGTGGTTATATTTATTTCACATCTCGAGACACATGTAAAGACATCAGTCAAGACACATGTCTTACGTATTCTTTCTGAAGACACATGTCAAGACACCAGTCAAGACACATGTCATGCTTATTTTTCCCAAGACACGAGTCAAGATACATGACTCACGTCCAATTCTGGAGCATCCCTAAGAATTTTAGGATACCCTCCAAGGGGTATATCCATTTTGTTGTGCCATGTATTAATCAGGCCACAAGAATTTCAGTACCATCACCGGCATGTCAGTGAGATCTGTCACGTTTGCTCGATGACACTTTCACTCTTGCACCCATATTTCATATATTCATGACCATAAAGGATTACATTCGTATTACCCATGTATATGAAGGTTTTCCATTAGCCTAATGACAAGATCCAAACTGCTAACGCATTACCTCAGACAGATGCGAGTTGAATTTATTCCTAATTATGGGCTACGAACAGCACACCGTGCTACGATTTATGATTTTATACAGTAATGTTTGGGCTCCTAAATACATTCAGCATGGTTTTCCATCAGGAAAATCTGTACAAATTATCTATGCTCTACAAACACGTGCTTTGTTAGTCGTGACTGCTAAAATTTTCTAGCTGTCAGTTAAGCACGACCACTAAAGTTCCTTTATGCATAACCAGCCGATTATTCCAAAATCTTCCCATACATTCTAAAAGAACCTTCAAGGAGAAGGACGGTAACATGAGATTATGTGTCGACTACCGTCGATTTAAAACAAATCACCCTTCATAACCGTTATTCTCCTCCACGTATTGACAAGATCGGATTCATTTAGGGTGTTCAACACTTTTCCAAGATCGGATTCATGATCATGCTTCCAGCAGTGATGAGTGTAAGAGCAGGGCATGTCCATGACTGCTATTCGTTCACGACTCGGTCGTGCTAGATTCATGATTTTGTATTAGTCTCATAAATGCTCCAGCAGCATTATGGACTTAATAAAATGAGTTTCTATAAACTCGTAAACAAACTCATCAGTGTTCATCAAGGATAGCCTGATTTCCTCTAAATCCAGAGAAGAGCAGGAAGACCATATTTGCACTATGTGGCAAATTATGCGACAAGAGAAATTTCACCCTGAAATTTTCCAATCTAAATTCTGGTTGATTACAGAGACATGCTGAATCACATGGATTCTCATGGTTAATCTTAAAATGACTCAGCTTATGCGTAAAGGTGAGAACCCTCCACTACGTTAGGTGTTCAAAGAAAATCCTACGCTAAGAGACGTCTAATTTCAGAGACTTATAGTTCCGCAAATTTCTATGTATCAAGTTTCTACGAAGCAAGATATAGTTACGTTCATATCTAAGTACCTGACATACCAACAGGCTAATATAGAACACCAACTGACTAGGATGTTTTCCATCATCAGAAAAAGGCGAACAGAAATAGGACAAGATCTCCATGGATTTTGGTTACCAGATAAACGCAGACTCAGAAGAAGCATGATGCTATCTGGGTTATTGCAAACAGTTTGATCAAGTTTGTAGAATCCTTTCATCCGTAAGGATTTCAGAACCAACATATTTATCGGACATGTTCAAGCCAAGGCTTATCCGGTCACTTGGTAATTCCTCAACTAACGGGCCAGACAAAGGTTCGTTTTTGTGCTCCTTATTCTAATTTCACAACTTGCTTTCACACTCACGTTCATGACACTATTCACATTCATGATTGTCTCCCACCTTACGATTTTACGTTCATTTTCATTCTGGGAAGTTTTCCAAGAACTTGAGAGACCAGACTCAAGTTTAGATAATTCTCTATCCTCAGACAGACATTTCACGTCACATCCCATGACTCACCTTATAGTGTTTGGCGTTACCGCCGCCGTATTCCATGTTCACGATATGTTTCACATGTCATGTTCATTCCACGTTTCTCATATCACGTTCATGATATGTTACACGTACCATTGATCACTATATGTTTGCTCATACTACACTCACTATATCTTCACGTATCACGTTCACAATTGTTCACGTATCACATTCACAATTGTTCACGTGCTATGTTTCAGTATGTCTCGTGCATCATGAAGACTAATATTGTTATTCCGCCGAGACCGTTTAGAGGACCGTTCTGGGCAGGAAGCCACTTGGAACGAAGGAGTACATACGGACTTCTTATCAGTTTTCTCTTATCGATTAGATATGTTCCTTCAGTCACGTCATGTTCCATGTCCTTTCTAGACATGTCACATACCATGTTCCTTTCAATCACGTCACCTCCACGTCCTTTATCTTATATACCCTCTCTGTTTGATTCGAGTATGTTCTCTTTCAGTTTACTTATCTATAATTCGGGGACGAATTATTCTTTTTAGGGGGAAAGAGTTGTAAAACCCACATGCTTTTAGAATGAACAGTACTCTAATAATCGTAGGTACAAGATTAGAACTTTCCTTTTATAGCACGGTTACGTTTCACGAATAAGACTTACAAGTATTACGTACGTGTTATAACACGACAAGTATTTAATACGTATTAAGACACAATAATTATTTCAATAGTAATTATAATCACGAACATACGAATATGAAATCATGAACGTAGATAATCACGAGCTTAATATTATGTATTTACGTATATTAATTATGATTACGAATAAATATATGACGACACGAACGATAATTAAATAAATCACATAAAACACGACACGAGAACACGTATAATATTTAGAAACGGGAAAACAATGGGTTTCCCCTTGGGGGCCCACATACCCACGGCTAGAAGGAAGGAAGGGGACCAAGCCCACTTTTAATTTAGTTAAAACAAGAAAAAGGAAATCATATTTTTCATAATCATAGTAAATTAGAAAAATATCAAAACCCTAATCCTTTCCTCTCTCCCTTTTGGCCTCCGGCATAAGAACACCACAAGGGGTGTGTTGGTTGATTTTTGGTGATCAAATCTTGCAAGGGTGTTCGTGTTTTTCATCATCCCTTGTTTCACGTATTTGGTAAATTATTAAACCCCTTCTCTTTTATGTTTTTATTAAATAAAAACACATGAAATCATAGGTTATATTAAAAAAGTTAACATGACATGTAATTAATCATGGGGCTAAATAAATCATGGTTTTTAGGGGTGTTTGTTCGGCCGACGTAAGGAACCGAGACCAGAAGGTCTCGGCTTGCTTTTGTTCGCACCAACAATCGAGACCAAGAGGTCTTGGTGTGGGCTGTGATGTTCGGTCGCAATAAAAAAGGGAACCCCCACCTTGGTTGGGGCGTGGTTTGGTGTTTGGTTGGGTCTCGGCAGAAACAAGAACACCACCGGCATGGCTATATATGGTAATCAGGGGGAACCACCGGCTAACTACCGGTGGGAACTTTGCCCAGCCGGCGGCTGCAGCCAAGAAAACAGGGGGAACCACGGGCTCAGCCGGTGGCTGTTTTTGCGAAAACAGTGGCAACCGGCCAAGCCGGTTTTGCCACTGTTAAGGGGGCGTTTGGTTGGCCGGTTCACGGGTTCACGGACACGGTTCATGACTTAATAAATTTTACAAGTTTAGTTATTTTACAAGATTATTTATTTACAAGCTTAAATTAAATCAATTTAACATGTACATAATTAATTTAATTATAACATGACTTAGGTTATTATTACTATAATAATACATAAATCTTAACCTAAGTATTTATTATTTAAGTTAGACTATATAATTAATTAATTATTAAACATGCCTTATAATTAATTAATTTACATGACTTAGGTTATATTAATAATAAATATTAATACATGTTTTAACCTAAGTATTTTTACCTTTATTTAATTAAATTATGTTATATTTAATTAAATACTTTAACCTATAGTTTATTTAATTTACATGTAATGATTAATAAACTATACTATATATCACATGACTTAGAATATAAATTAGTAAACACTTAAGCTTATATTATTAGCTTAATAATCCAGCTTATTTCTACTTATACTTTCTATTTTTAGAAACTTATTTAATTAAGGAAAATAATATATTTATGGAAACTTTCTATTTTTAGAAACTTATCTATTTTAAATAGTAATTCTATTTATGGAAACTTTCTATTTTTAGAAACTTATTTATTTAAGCAGCTAATCTATTTTTAGAAATCTACTATTTTTAGAAAGTTACTTATTATTAAACAACAAGTATAATAATACAAGAAATACAAGTAATACATAACCAGAATAGACAGAATACATGATAAACACAGCATAATGTTAAAATCAGTAAAACATGACATGAACATATAAAACAAGCTAAGACATGATAGAAAACCAGTTACGTACCCAGTAATCAGAATACTTATACACGTATATTATTTATGTAGCATTAGTGATATCGAAGTAGGACTCTCTTTCGTTCGTCTTCTTCGTTCACTGGACACAAGGTACGGATTCTCCGTCCTTTCAGTATGAACATTCTTTCCTTATTAGGATTTCCCCGTATGCAGTCAACTGTTTTCCCAGTATATGTTTTATATGTTTTGATTGCTTATGTTTAATTAAATGCCTAAGCCATATACATGCATGATCAGTTTCACCTAGTTATGGAGGTACCATAACCATAACACGGGAGGCACCAGTGTTATGACTTCACCACGGCGGAGTGATAGCTCGTGGCGCCCCTTAAGCTTTTGGCCATATTATTATTATCATGTGGGGCGTATGGGTGCATCCTAGGTTACATGTTTTCAGCAGATTATTAAGGTGAATGTGGTGCGTGTCTTGCATCCTTCACTAGGAGCTGATCCCTCCTACCCAAAAACTTATATTAATTAGAGGCAGCCCCTCTAATTGCATGACGAGGTCACCCCTCCAAGTATTCATGCACGTTGATATTTCATGACATATATTGGCTAAATGGTAAACATGTTAAACAGTTTTTATAAGATAAACATAAGGCTTTTCAAACTATAAAAACAGTTTTACTAAGATATACCAGGCTATCCAGGACTTAGTCTTTTCCGCTGCTTTATGCTTATGTGCTTATATTATTCGTGCTATACTTGTATATCCGTTCACTAAGCGTTATGCTTATCCGTTTTCCTTTCATGTTCCCAAAACGGTAGGTACTCAAGGACGCTCGTAGACTTTAAGCGTACATGCATATGGATTGGAAGCTTCCTAGCCTTCATTACTTTATGCATTTCATTATACTTTGATACTCATTTCCATGGACATTGTTTAGTCCTTTTCAATTACAGTACTTATGTTTGTGCGTGATGAGTTCTACTTTTGGGGTACCGATGTTTGTTTCCGGTATTTCCTTTATGGTCATGTGATGTTTTATACATTTATCCTTGTATGCTTTGATGACACACCATAATCACGTGTGACATTCCATTTATCAAAATAGGGTTTTACAAATCCCACCTTAAATAAATTTAACAAAAAGGAAGGGAAGGATATTTTCATTATACAGAATAATTAGAAAATCAAAACCCTGCTCCTCCTTCCTTCTCCCTTGTTGCTGCCACCTACACAACACCATCAAGGGTGTTTGGTTGATTTTGGTAGATCCAATTTATTGCTAGATCGTTCGTGTTAGTTTTTCCTTTTGATCCAAGAATCGGTAATCTTCTTAAACCTTTTCTTTTTAATTATTTATTAGATCTAAAAACATGAAAGCACGGGGTATTAAAAACAAGTCAATAAACATGTAGATCTAATCAAGTGGGATTAAAAACATATGGTTTAATGGGGGGGGGTGTTTTGGTTCGGCTATGGGTATAACCGAGAGCAAGGTCTCGCTGGTTGTGTGATCACCACCAACCGAGACCACAAGGTCTCGGTTTGGTTTTGGTGGCTCGGGCCGCAAGCAACCAAGAGACCCCGACGTATGTCGGGGTTAGCCTTGGTTGTTTAGGGGGTCTCGGCTGGAACACCACACGCACCACCGGATTAGGCCGGTGGTGGTTTGCCATGGTTAAGGGTGTAGATCCGGTTCAAGGGGTTCACGGACCGGTTCATGACATGTTTAGTTTTAAAACACGGGTTCGGTTGACGGTTTATTTTTCAAGATTAATTATTAATTTTTATAAGTTAAATAATTACAAGATTAATTAAATTAATTTAACATGCTATGTAATTAATTTAATTTGGACATGATTTAGGTTATATTATTATTATTAATAATACATGATTTTAACCTAAGTATTTTATTAGTTAATTTATACTAAGAAATTAATTAATTATTAAAACATGACTTATAATTAATTAATTTTCATGACTTAGGTTATATTAATAATAAATATTAATACATGTTTTAACCTAAGTATTATTACCTTTTATTTAGTTAAATCATGTTATATTTAATTAAATCTTATAACCTATAGTTTATTTAATTTACATTTAATAATTAATAAACTATACTATAAATCACATGACTTAGAATATTAATCAGTAAAACTTAAGCTTATATATTATTAGCTTAATAATCCAGCTTATTTCTAATCATGGAAACATTCTATTTTTAGAAACTTATTTAATTAAGGTAGCTAATTTATTTATTAAAACTTTCTATTTTTAGAAACTTATTAATTAAGGCAGCTGATCTATTTATGGAAACTTTCTATTTTTGGAAACTTTCTATTTTTGGACACTTTCTATTTTTGGAAACAATCTATTTTTGGAAACTTTCTATTTTTTGAAAACTTTCTATTTTTGGAAACTTTCTATTTTAGGAAACCTGCTATTTCTAGAAAGTTACTTATTTGTACACAACAAGTATAATAATACAAGAAATACAAGTAATACTTAATCAGAATAGACAAAATACATGATAAACGCAGTATTAAGCTAAAATCAGTAAAACATGACATGAACATATAAAACAAGCTAAGACATGATATAAAATCGGCTACGTACTCAGTAATCAAAATACTTATACACGTATATTATTTATGTAGCATTAGTGATATCGAAGTAGGACTCTCTTCCGTTCGTCTTCTTCGTTCACTAGACACAAGGTACGGATTCTCCGTCCTTTCAGTATGGACATTCCTTCCTTATTAGGATTCCCCGTATGCAACCAACCGTTTTCCCAGTATATGTTTTATATGTTTTTGAATTGCTTATGTTTAATTAGATACCTAAAGCCATATACATGCATGACCAGTTTCACCTAGTTTTGGAGGTATCATAACCATAGCACTAGAGGCACTAGTGTTATGACTTCACCACGGCAGAGTGATAACTCGTGGCGTCCCTTCAGCTTTTGGCCATATCATTATTATCATGTGGGGCGTATGGGTGCATCCTAGGTTACATGTTTTTACAGATTATTCAAGTGAATGTGGTGTATGCCTTGCATCCTTCAAGGAGCTGATCCCTCCTACCCATAAACTTATATTAATTAGAGGCAGCCCCTCTAATTGCATGACGAGGTCACGCCTCCAAGTATTCATGCACGTTGATATTTCATGACCTATATTGGCTAATGGTAAATATGTTAAACAGTTTTTATAAGATAAACATAAGGCTTTTTAAACTATAAAACCAGTTTTACTAAGATATACCAGGTTATCCAGGACTTAGTCTTTTCCGCTGCTTTATGCTTATATGCTTATATTATTCATGCAATACTTATATATCCGTGCACTGAGTGTTATGCTCAGCCGTTTTTCCTTTCATGTTCCCAAAATGGCAGGTACTCAAGGACGCTCGTAGACTTTAAGCGTACGTGCATATGGATTGGAAGCTTCCTAGCCTTCATTACTTTATGCATTTCTTCATACTTTTGACACTTATTTCTATGGACATTGTTTAGTCCTTTTCATTTACAGTACTTATGTTTGTGTGTGATGCGTTCTACTTTTGGGGTACCGATGTTTGTTTCCGGTATTTCCTTTATGGTCATGTGATGTTTTATACATTTATCCTTGTATGCTTTTATGACACGCCATAATCACGCGTGACATTCCATTTACCAAAATGGGGTGTTACAGCTGAGCTCACTTAACCTCTAACCACCACTTAACTAACAATCAACAACAGCTACGCCCCATCATTAACCATCATCATCAACTAATCAACCCCTGCTACAAGTCTGATCATGATTCTGGCTATGGCTATGAACTTCAAACGATTCTGAACATGTACAAGCTTCCAAACAAGTCTCAAATCATCTCATTGTTCCATATGAACAATGAAATCAATCATAACAACAATATAGTAACAGAATGAGGTAGAATTGAAAGTGAAATGTAGGTTTAGGGAAAGTGAAATTGCATTAATGGAGAATTCTTGTTACAAGTGCTAACTAACTCTCTCAAGTTTTTGTCAGACGCTTGAGAGAAGTTACTAACTGAAAAGGCTAACTGAAATGAGAGAAAACTAAGAAGTGTGTGTGATTTCACACTTAAGCTACAATACACAAAGTGAGGACATCTAGGGGTATTTATAGGATGAAGTTAGGTGTTGGTGAGGATGAGTGACGTGTCGTGTACAATTCCAAGCTTCCACGTGGCTTAATTCAGTTGATTGGAAATTGCTGATGAAGAACAAATTTGGGGGTTTCTTGTTGGATGGATTTCATCTTGATTAGTCAACTGGGATCACTACGTCTCTTGATTTTGAGCATATTTGATGTTGAAATCTTCTCATGAAACTCGCTCTATCATTCTCTTGATGATGGGCTCGTTCTTAGTTTGAATATCCACGTGTGATGTTGGTATTGGGTGAAAACAATTCACTCGGATCATTATCCAAACACTGAAATTTGATTGGCTGGGACTACAATTCAGATACGCCCACTAGTTATCTCTCATATTAATTGAAGGTGCTGAGGTGGTGATCCATGGTTACAAAATACAGCCATCTCATTGGTCCAATGACATATCACACGGATTGAGTTTAACTTGACTCCATTTTGGTAGATTTAGCCCCTTAAGTTGGCAGATTTGTATCTTGAGCTAGAAACTTCAATGACTTGTCATTTCTGGTCCTTTGAACTTCAAACTTGCACACAAATGATCCTTTGACTTTTTAACTTGTACTTTGACCATGTTTGACTTTGTTCTTGACTTTTCCATAATTGCACTTTAAGTCCTTCAATTTTGAAAGTTGTCAAGAAAGATCCTTTGACTTTGATTGACTTGTCACTTTTCATCCTCCTTTTGTATTTTCTTCATCAATAAAGGCTTGATTCCTTTGTTTACTTCATAATTGTATCTTTTTACCTACACAAGCACAAACAACAAAACATACCCATAATACTGCTTTTATGAATCAAAATCAGGTATTTTGCTTTGTGTTTTAGGGCTATTTGTGATATAATTGATATGAGATTTCACTCATATCAAGGTTCAAGAGACGTTTATCATCTTGCCCTTGGTCTTGATTTGGATATTGTTGTTGTGGCCTATGATGTTAAGATTTTTGTTGGAAGTTAGATGAATCGCCACCCTCATACCTTGGTTTATAACCATAATGTTGTTGTTGGGCATTATTAGGGCGATTGTCGTCATATTTCCAACGTAAATTGGGGTGATTGCGCCATCCAGGATTGTAACTTTCGTAGAATGGGTCATTTCGTGGACGACCTCCATAGACTCCATTCACCTCCTCATTTGGTGCCCCCCCCAACTTTGACAATTATCGACTGAATGACTCGGATCACCACACATTGAACACCCACTATGTGACACCTTCGACACATTTGGAACACCTTTTCCTATATTTCTAAACAAAAGATCAACTTTCTTACTTAACTCGCTAATTTCAGAATTTGTGCCATGTTCGTTAGACACAGAATTGGCGGAAGATGTGTGGTTGTTTCAATCCACTAAAGCTTGGGTATTGGAACCTTTGTTCAGTTTTTCAAAAAAACTCTCAATCTTCCTCCATAGGTCACGAGAAAAACATACCCCCACTAGTTGCCATCACAAATTGTTGGTTGTTATAATTCACCCCATCATAGAAGACTTTGACAAGCTCCCATTTTAGAACATCATGATGAGGGCATGTTCTTAATAACTCCTTAAGTCTACTAAACGCTTCATGAAACTGATCGCTTGGGATTTGATGAAAGGATTTAATCTTATTTCTAATGGCAGCAGTTTTACTTATAGAATAAAATTCATCAAGAAAAGCATATTGCATTTCAGATCATGAGTTAATACTACCTGGCTCAAGAGATTAGAACCAGTTCTTAACTTGATTTAAGAGAAAAAGGAAAAAGGAGAAGTCTTACCTCGTCTGTGGTCATGTTATTAACCTGATGTGTGTCAGCAATGGAGAATAACTCTCGCAGATGTGCGTATGGCTCCTGACGACCTCTAAACACTAGCAAGATTGCTATGAGGTTCGGCTGGATCTTGAAGTTACTTGTAACCCCTTTAGCCGAAACCGGATAGACGATAGGCGAGGGATCCTCGAAGATCCCTGACCTGTAATAAGAATCCACACCCCGTGGTGAGGATTCTCCCCCGTTGGCATCATCTTCGGCAAACATTTCAGTGAAAAGTTCTTCTAAACCTATAAATCAAGATTAGTAAAAAACTGTCGAAATGCTTTTCTCCTCGACCTTGCACTTTTCTCAACCTCAGGATCATAAGCTAATGGTGATGTACGCTCCGATCTACGTGTGCGCATAAACTAACCTGCACACTCACAAGAAACAAAACAAACAAACAAAAAAAAACAAGAAAAAGAATTTTTTTTTTTGTATTTTTGATTTTAAAAATATTAAAAAAACTTAAAACAAAAGCTCACTACTCCCCGACAGCGGCGCCAAAATTTGATCGGCATTGAAGTAGCGGTAAAAAATAAACCTATTTAACTTATACTAGATATGGCAAGCTGGTATCGAATCCACGAGGAGTATGTGGTTTTAATTTAAGTTTTGGGGTGATCGCTGATCAATAAAAGTTTTGGTTTTAAAAATCTAAATAACTAAATACTGATTAATAATTAAAAATTATTATTAAAAAATAAAATACTTATTAAACTAAAAAAATATAAATAAAGATGTAAACAATAAAAGAAAATGCAATCCCTTCCAGCTCTCAATATCTATGGTCGATCACATTTATGGATTATGAAAACTTTCGAACCAATTACAAAGATTACTTTTGACTTAATATGAATGAATTAATTTCGACACTTATTATGTTTATCAATGACTCGTAATAATAAATCTTATACTAATCCAACCAATAATTATGTTTTAATAATTTATTTAGGTACAATTTGTATCGGTTAGACAACCGTCTTTTTCTGTAGCTAAATAGAACAAGTATGAATTGTTAACTAACAATAAGGTGTCTTGCACAAATCATTAAACACAATACCAAATCTAATAATATAATATATTAATAAATTATAAATCAATGTAAAATAAATATGATAATCCAAAAGTAATTATCAAACCATAAATAAGGACACCAGAAGGAGTTACAACAAAATTAACCGGACATGGCGATGTACTCTACCCGTTGTTCACTGTTCATCGCTTCTTTTTTTTATTCTTTTGTGCGGTTGAATTGATAACTCCACCAATAATACACCAATGCCTTCGTATATTTTCCACAATGGACGAATTGCAAAATGTCTTCTATTTGTGTGAACACAAATCACAAAAGACAAGTTGATGTATTAATTGTCTCGTGCGTGCCTCCTTGCTTAAAGGATGAATTGCTTTTTCTTGTATAAATGTGACGGCTGTTCCAGGGGTCGAATTGTAGTCATCCCATTTTTTTCTTCATATAATATGCAACGTCGGTTATGACTTGTGGATATGGGCTTTTGTGTTTTTTCTCTTTTGAATGAGATAAAAGCCCACAAAAAATAACCGAACACCAAGAATTGCTCAAACGAAGCCCGAACGAATAAAAGATGATCGAAAATATTGCGACGTCTTCAAATATTCTTTTTTCAATATTTTTCTTCATTTATCGTCGCTCTCCATATCTTTTCTCCAAATATTAATAAAGCGGCAATTTTATTCCATTTCGCGCATAACCTACATAATCACAAAACACACTTAAAGTACATGTATAACAACAAATAAAAATGCAATTATGCTAAATTAACATGCTATAAGGTGTATGCAAAATACACCGATTACTTGTGGATATAGTGGAAATCTCGAGTAATGTGTACTCAAGGAGTGGAGTAGGAACGAAGAGAGAGCTTTGTTGCCGAACCACTATAAATCTTGGTGTCGTACCTTAGGTTGCTTCTTTCCTTACTATTTACTTATGCTTTCATTCTTACATTGCATTCATTGTCACTAGATATTGTTAATGCATTAGAATTGAACCTAATAACTATGAAACTAGTTTTCAAGTAAAAGTTAATTTTGTGACAAACCTAATTGAAAGGATTTTGAATTAGGACCATAAGAAGAGAAACTATTCAACCCCCCACCCCCCTTCTAGTTTCTACGCCTATGAAGACCCCCATGGCCTCGGATACTAAACTCACCATAGATGATGATTCGATAGACAATACCAAATATTGAGGTATGATTGGTAGTTTGTTATACCTTACGGAAAGTTGACCGGATATCATATTTAGTGTTTGTCTTTGTGCCCGTTTCCAAGAGGCTCCCAAAACCTCTCACCTTGAAGCGGTTAAGCGTATCTTCCAATACATAAAAGGCACTATACATTTAGGATTGTGGTATCAAAAAGACCAGCGTACAAACCATAGTTACGCCGACTCGGATCATGCGGGAAACCATGTGGACCGGAAAAGAACTAGCGGTATTTGTACCTTCATGGGTTGTTGTTTATGTAAAACCCGCATAAAATACATAATAACATTAAATTCATGAAAACACGGATATATTAAAACTTTATAATTAATTAATATATGACACGTATCATGAACATCTAATGTAAGTATTACATATATTAATTAATTAAAACAAGTATTACGTATATGAATTATTACACGATAAGTATTTACGTATAATACTTAAAACACGACAAGGATTTAAAACACGATATTAAAACACGAACACACACAATAATTTATATAGAACACGAAAAACGAAAAATATATATAAAGGGGGTGTATGGGACGACACATAAAGGAAAAGAAAGGGGCTTATGGCCCGGCCCATCAAACCATTTAACTAGTAAAATATCTTCATGGAATATCATTATTCACTTTTACAGAAAATAAACAAAACCCTAGCTTTCTTTGTCCTTGTTGCCGCCGGTTTTCACAACAAAAGGAGGGAGAAAAATCTTGTTGATCTTTGATTTGTTTACGGGTTAGTGTTCGTGTTCTTAAACCCTTAATCGTTACGCATACGGTATCACTAAAACCTCAATCCTTTTTCTTTTATTATTATTAATTTATGAGTTTATTTAAGATTAATAATAAGGACACGTGTGATTAAATTAAACATGAAATTGATTAAGGTTTGGTTTGGTTTTCAAGGGACCCAAAGCCAAAGGCTCTCGTTGGGTTTTTGGTACGGCCAGCCGAGAACACAAGGGTCTCGATGGTTGTTTTGATTTGGCAGCCGCAACACCAAACCCCCAAACAGGGGCGCGTTTGGCTTGGCTGTGGGTACCGACCAATGCTGGTGGGTATTTGTGGCACAACAGTGGCACCGGCTGTAGCCGTTGGTTGCTTTGGGTTGACGGGGACAAGGCCACAGCCTTGCGGCTGTGGTGTTTGCTGGTGGTTCTAGGAAAGCAGAAACCCCATGGTCTCGGTGTGGGATAGCTTTGGGGGCTCGGGTACACGAAAACACCTAGGGTGTTTGGATAATTGTTTTGCTAAATTAATAAAGGTTAATTTAATTATGTTATTAATTAAATCATGTTATGTTTAATTTATTTAATTTGGACTTAGGATATAATTATTTAGTATAATTATCATGACATTAAACATGGTCATATTAATTAAATTTAACTTAGGTTATATTTATAATTATTCATGGTATAAGTTACATGTTACATTAATTAATTTAATTAAGAACTTAGCTTAATTATTTAATTATATTTTAATCATGATTTAATTAAATTAACACTGTACTTTAATTTAATTATATAATTATCGGTTAAGGTAAAGTTTTATTAATATAAATCATGTTATATTATTAATTAATAATTACGTATAAATATATTATTAATTAATAATCTTTATGTTAAGACTAAAGTATTTGATTATTGATAAACTTTACTATATATGACATTTATATAATCGTGACTTATAAAATATGCTTATTAAACCTTTAGCATATATCTTATGCTTATTAATAAGCTTATTACTATTTATAGAAACATGCTAATTATGGAAACATACTAATTATGGAAACATGCTATTTATGGAAACATACCAGTTATGGGAATATACTATTTATGGAAACATACTATTTATGGAAACTTTCTATTTTTGGAAACTTACTAATTATGAACACTTTCTATTTTTGGAAACTTACTATTTATGGAAACTTAGTATTTTTAAAAAGTTGCTATATATGGAAACCTGCTATTTTTGGAAAGTTACTGTATATAGAAACCTGCTATTTTTAGGAAGTTACTCATTATGAAACAACAAGTATAATAACACATAGAACATGAAATACACTAATCAAGAACACATGAAACACTAAGAAACTACATGATAAAACATGAAATAGTAACACAAGTCAAGAACATGTAAAATAGGACAAGAACTAGTAAAACAAGTCAAGAACAAGTAAAGTAAACTCATAATCAGTAAGTATACATTAAAAATACAACTCATTTACGTCCTTTATTATGTAGCACTCGTGAAGTCGGAGTAATACTTCCGCTTTCGTCTTCATTTCATTACATGACATAAGGTACGAATATTCTGTCCTTCAGTATGAACATCCTCTTTCTATGATTAGGATTCCCTGTTTGTTGTCATCTGTTTTCCCCAGTAGTTTACATAAAACTTTTTAGTAATTACTTTGTTATTATTTTAAACTGCTTGGGCTATATACATGCATGCCATGTTTACCTAGTTATGGAGGTAACATAACCATAACACTTGAGGCACCGGTGTTATGAATCTTCCGCGACGAGAGTCATTGCTCGCGGCGTCCCTTTCAGTTATTGGCCATTTTTATTATTATCATGTGGGGCGAATGGGTGCATCCTAGTACATGTTTTGCTGATTACATGGTAACTGTGGTGTGTGCTCTACATCCGTTACATGGAGCTGATCCCTCCACCCAAACTATTATAATAAGAGGCAACCCCTCTAATTGGATGACGATGACACCACTCTATGTATTCATGCACATTGATACCTTCATGACCTATATGGGCTCTTGGGCATTTAAAATACAGTTTTTATGAATTAAACATAAGTCTTTTCAGATATAAACCAGTTTATAAAACATACTCCAGGTTTTTTAGGACTTACATTATTCCGTTGCATTTTCATGCTTTACTTATGTTTTAGTTGTTCTAATCATTGTCATATATCCGTTAACTGAGCATATTGTTCAGCCGTATTTTCTTTCCGTGTTCCCATACGGAAGGTACTAAAGGGCACACTTGAGCAATAAAGAGTACGTGCAATAGGATGGAGGCTCCCTTGACTTCATATCTTTTAATATATTTCTGCTTTGCTGGACATTGTTTAGTCCTTATTCTATTTTCTTTACTTATTCGTTGTGTGAGCTTATGTTTGGGACCGATGTTTGTTTCTGGTTTCCTTTATGGTCATTTATGTTTTTAAGACATATACCTTGCATGCTTTGATGACACGCCATAATTATCATGTAATGGTCCACTTGTCAAAGTGGGGGTGTTATAGTTTAACTCATTGGTTCTCTAAAAAAAACCGCTCTTGCTATATCCACCACGGAAGCCGAGTATGTTAGTGCCTGTAAAGCTTGTCAACAAGCTCTATGGATGAAGCAAGCGCTTGTTAATTACGGGGTTACACTCAATGATGTTCCCATCATGTCTGATAATAAGCGTGTAATAGATCTTAGTAAGAATCCCGTGCAACATTCGCGAACTAAGCACATAGAGGTTCGCCACCATTTCCTTAGGGATAATGTTCAAAAGGGGAACATGTCAATTGAGAAGGTACCCTCGGTAGAAAACTTAGCTGACATCTTCACTAAGCCACTTAAGAGTGAACCTTTTAACTACTTGCATCTAGGTCTAGGTTTAATGGAACATATACCTTGATTGTGCTTGCTTGATTGAGTCTTTTCTCTTTTGAGTCTATATATTCTATTTGAGTCTTTGAGTCTCTAAAATTTGTTTTTGAAAACTTCTTTTTCTTGATTTCAAAACCTCTCAAAGTATTTTCTTAATGGTAGAGAAATATTTGTGCATTGTTAATTCAATCTAAAAACATATTTCATAAGTTCTTGCCGTTGCTATCGGAGATACATGATTAATATGTATGTGTCACACAATCAAAGAAAGAACAACATTCACTAGTACAAAAACTGGAATACGTCACACATGCTAATTTTTGAACAGTCACACTGTCATATATTTATGTGACAAAACTCACCACAATCAAATACACAGCCACACTTGTACTTCGTATGTGTGACTATTTCGACTTTTCGCTGTCACACATTTGAATATTTATGCGACTAGGGGCAAGTGTTAATTTTTGGATGAATATTTAGCCACGCGCAATTTGAGACGTGTGACATAATGCAATAAGTTTGAAGTATTAGTCACACTATACACATACATATGTGACATTTATTTGTCACACACTTGAACAATGTGACCACATTTCATGTTTTGTCACATGAGTTAATTGTGTATGTGGCTAAATCTTATAGCCACGTTTGTCATGCATTAGTTAAACGTGACTACTTATTTTTGTTAACTACTTGGCCACATATGAATTTTTAGTGTGTGACAACTGAAGAGTAAGTTTGAAGTGTTTGTCACGTATAAATATAAGAGTAACAAATACTTGACCAAGAGTCAAATCTGGTCACACTAAACCGTCCCACGATCATGTGACTAAATGCTTTACAATAGTCACACGATTTCACAAATGTGTATCTAAATGATGTTTATGGCAACGTTATAATGTGATTATAGTGACCAATACATTCAAAACAACCACATTGTGAAATATTCATGTGACTATTATTTAAAGCAAAATGTGATCTCAGTTAACATTAACCTTGATATTAGTCACACTGAGTGTTTGTGTGGCTAAATTATTGATGCTATATATGGTTACATGAAGTGTTTGTTTATGTGGCTAAATCATACAATCATGTTTTGTCACACATTATACCGTGTAGCCAAAATCGTGTGCATATGGTCACGTAAGGTAATATGTGTGTCTAGATTTATTGTTGTGTGTTAGCTTGACAAAAGCTAATGTTTATGGTCACACTAAATCGTCACATAATCATGTGACTATATGCTTTACAATAGTCACATCATTTTTGAAATGTGTAACTAAATTATATTTATGGTCACATTATAATGTGATTATATGTGACCAATACATTCAAACATTCACATTGTGAAATATTCATGTGGTTGTTATATAGAACAAAATGTAATCTCACTTATCATTAACCTTGATATTAGTTGTGTGACTAAATTCAAGATCCTATATATGGTCACATGAAGTATTTATTTATGTGACTAAATCAAAGGGTTCAAACGCTAGACCTCGATAAAAAAATGAAAAGAAAAGCACTAGTTCATAGGGTTCAATCACTTGACTTCGCCAACTCCCAGGATGCATAAGCAACACATTTACCAACTAGACTAGGTCTTTGTTTTAGGAATAGTTTGCAATCACGTTACATATAAGGGGTGTCATGAGTGTTAGTTAAATAAATTAAAAAGAAAATAGATGGTCATGAGGTTTGAACACTAGACCTCAACAACACCAAATACGCAAAGTCAACACATTTACCAACTGGACCAAGCCTATGTTTTTGTAATATTTTGCAATTTGGTTATATAAGGGGTCTTTTAATTTAACATATTTTTTAATATATGTATATACTTAAAAAATAAATGTGATATTTTACTTATAAAAATAAAAATAATTTTTATAATCAAAAGTAGATTTTTTAATACTAATATATATTTGTATAAAATATATATTTTTACTTTTATTATTTATTTTTTATTTTAATAATTTATTTTATTTTTATGGTTATAATAATAATTATTTTAATATTAATATAATTTCACATATACTCCTCCATTGAATATCTTATATACAACACAAGCACATAGTTAAACTGAATACTAAAAAAAATGGACCAGTCATGAGGTTTGAACACTAGACCTCTACTACACCCATGATGCAAAGCCAATGCATTTACCAACTCGACTAGGCCATTGGTTTTGTAATAGTCTGCAATATGGTTATATATATATTAATGGAACAAAGTTTTAATGTATACACTTTAAAATAAGTGTGATGATTTTATTTTTTTATTATTATTGTTATTATTATTATTATTATATTTCTTTGTTTTTTTTATTAGAATAATAGGATTTACAAAAAGTTAGTGGGAAGTCGAGATACTATCTGGGCTCCCACTCCCATATATTATTATTATTATTATTATTATTATTATTATTATTATTATTATTATTATTATTATTATTATTATTATTATTAATTATCATCACTTTATTAGATTAATAGGATTTACAAAGAGTTAGTGGGAAGCCTATAAATAATTTGAGTTCCCACTCCTCTAGCAATAGCAAACTCAATCCTATTAAACATATAACAAGCACCACGTGACCCAATATCCTGAGTCATAGAGTATCTTCAAATCCGCTTTAGTAAGTTCACCGCATCGTTCTCAAGTTCCCCCAAAAAAAGAGAATTAGAAGGGGAGAAAACCACGTGTAAACAAAAAGGATATATAATTTACACGTGATTACCCGAATAATCCAAACCAAATAACCAAACAACCGGATAACCGAACCAAAGAACACCCCTATAATGGATATATAGTTTTATGGGTTATGGTTATGGGTTTAAGGTTATATATGGGTTATAGTCATTCACTTACGGATTAACGGCTATAGGTTATTGGTTCTAACTAGGGGTTATTTATTGGTTATGGTTATGGATTATGGTCAATTATTACGACTTAATGTATATATGTTATTGGTTATGGTTAGAGGTTAAGTGTCATGGTTGATGGTTACGGGGTTAGGGTTATGGGTTACAGTCAACTATTACAGCTTAATGGATATTGGGTATTGCTTAACTATTACGACTTCATGTATAACGATGCAACATAGACTACTTCATTGAACATCTAATGTACTCCGTTGAACATCTCATGTATAGAATACTCTGCTGGACATCTTATTTATAGAATATTCCACTGAACATCTCATGTAAAAAGATAACATCTCGACTCATCCATTGAACATCTCATGTAAAATGACAGCATATAGAATACTCCGTTGAACATCTCATGTAAAATAATAACACCTCGACTCATTTGTTGAAAATATCATGTACAATAATAGCATATAGAATACTCCGTTGAACATCTCATGTATAACGATAACATCTCGACTCATCTGTTGAACATCTCATGTACAAGGTTATCATAGAGAACACTCTGTTGAACATCTCATGTAAAATGATGACATCTCGACTCATCCGTTGAACATCTCGTTTACCACGATATCACATCGAATCATTTCATGAATATCTCATGTACAAAGATACCATCTCGACAAATCCGTTTAACATCACATGTACAACTATACTATCACGACCCCTCCGTTTGACGTGTTATGTACAAATACCCTCTCGAGTCCTACGTATAACATCTCATGTAGAACATAACCATCTTGACTCTTCCGAAAAACAAGTCGTGGACGAATATAGCTTTGTTATTCGTCCAATACACGGGACATGTGACTGGACTGAAATGTTTGGTCCATTTTTAGTTCGATTCAATATAGTCAATATATTTTCAAATTTTCATAATTATTTAAAAAAAAAATCGCCAAACTCTGTTCTTTCCCCTTAAAATATCTTCATTATCCCGCTTAACTTTTTCCCAAAAATCAAAATCATAATTTTAGATCGATTAATCCTTCAATTTTCTTATTCATTCCAAACCTTTCATCCTACTTGTTTTTTAAGCACCACAAAACACTAAAATTTTCCCCTCTTCGCAAAACCCGCCAATTCCCCAAAATCAAATTTTTCCTCCATCTAGGGTTATCTAAAATTTCGGATCTCAAAATCCACCTTCCCACTATTGAAAATCGAACCTCATCCCACTATTTCCTAAAATTAATACTTAATATCATGCTACCTCAAATTGATTGGTCATCAGTTTCATGTTTGACGTGACACTACAACAATTTTCTACCCTAGGGACGACTTATTCGTCCCTAGGGACGCCATTATTCGACCCTAAACTCCTAGGGACGACTAAGTCGACCCTAGGAGGTAGTGCCTAAAAAATCGTCTGTAGGATCCTAGGGACGAACTCTTCTTTGTAACCTAGGGACGACTTAGTGGGTCCCGCAACCCACTACGTTGAAAAAATTGACTAACCTAGGGACGACTCTCTTTGAAACCTAGGGTCGACAAAGTCGTCCCTAGGTTATTAATAAAAATAATCTTTTTCAAAATTTTTCTTAAAAATTCTTTTTTTTATTATTTTTAATAAAATATTTTTTATAAATATTAAGAAAAACATTTTCAGAAAATAAAAAAAATATTATTTATTACCCTAGGGACGACTTAGTCGTCCCTAGGTTTCAAAAATGCCCAGGTTTTCAAAACCTAGGGACGACTAAGTTGTCCCCAGGTTTTGACACCTGGGCATTTTGAAACCTAGGGACGACTAAGTCGTCCCTAGGTTTATAACCTGGATGATATTTAATAACCTAGGGACGACTAAGTCGTCCCTAGGTGTACCTGGGGGCTAAAAAAAACTGGGCTATTTTGCAGTTTCCAGATTTTTTCCGGAACTTTTTCCGGACAAAATCCACAATTCAAAATGGCAGAATTCTATAAATACAGAATAATAACAAATCAATAAACGTTACAATACCATATTACGATAAATTATCCAACGTCACGATACAATATTATCAAATACACTTATTCAATCCTAAATCAAATGTTTCAAACGCTACAAGTCTCAAACTTTATTAAACATGCATAATAAGAAAAATACTACCACAACCTCTACTCCGCATCCTCGTTAGGTGAAAAGTCACCTTCCCCATCGTCACCCTCCTCGTCACCCCCCTCGTCACTCCCCTCGTCATTCCCCTCGTCATCGCCTGATAAGTCGTCACCATTGTTTTGTACATTCCTATCTCGACCCAACTCGTCAATGGACCGGTAATCGTGCTCATGGGGATTTATGATTACACGAGAACCTCCGGGTATGGATTGTGAAGTAGAGCCGATCTCATGAGTCGAGTGTGTGGTGGGACGATAACAATGGTTAAATGTGTTATTGTTGGTGACGGGAGCAATAGGATAAGTGCCGGTATAGGGAGGTTGGAGTGGTTGGAGATTGTCGGGCAAAGATGGTCGGTATGGGTCGATGGAAGGAGGTTGCACTGGTTGTGCCTAAGGATAGGGGGGTTGGACTAAATGCGCCCAATCAGGAGCTAGGGTGGGCATAACAAAGGGTCGGGGCGGGGGTACAAAAGTAGGAGGTCTAATTGGGTGATCAGTATTTGAGTTGTAGTTCTGGAAAAACTCACCCAATTGACTCTGATATTGCGCCATATGCTGGTACGACGTCTGACTATATTGTTACGCCGCATCTGCCTTTAACGCTGCCAAGTAAGCCCGTTGCTGCGCCTCCTGATTCTCTTTCCTCAGCAGCTCCATCTGTCGCTCATTTCGTTCTATCAATTCCTGAAATTCACTACGAGAGGGAACATCTGGTCGACGTGGAGCACCCCGCCTGCGATAAGTTACAACAACAATGTTTCATTATATACAACAAGACATAAATATGAACAATTGATTTACATTTTGTTTTATTGAGGATATATAACCTGCGAGTTGTGTTATTGGCACCACCCGGTAACTTTCTGCCTTGTCCCGACACATTTTGCTTATTTTGACTTGGCATGATTTGAGCCACTATTTCTTTATCAGACAAGGGCGGGATTACCTTGGCTCTCACTTGGTCACTGAGGGCTTTCATCTTTTGCTGGAAAAAAAAACGATTTAAAACAAATGAAATTAGTTACTAAGGCATGTAAAGAGTTATATATTACTTACATATCTTTCCTCGTTTTCTTTACTTTTAAACGTGCCACCACTTGAGTGCCCCTTCCTCCATGTTTCAACCAGGTCCTCGTAAACCCCTTCCTTGACTTTCTGTAAAATCTCAAATAAATTAATAACGAGCTATAATAAATAAACAATATAAACGCTTTTAAATAAATCACAAAAATTATAAAGAGTCTTACGTATTCATTCCTTCCTCGGGCGAATGGTTTTTTGCCTTGAGTGGTCGGTACCGTGTTTTTGGAACGATTAACAGTATTAACCTGACTTCTTGCCACCCTCTTTGGGTCTGACCACCACTCAACCAATTCAGCCCAATCACCTTCGGTTCTACTGTCCCACACACTCGCCGGCGGTACATGTTCTTGTGCCAGTGCGGGCGTCTCATATTTCGAATAAAAATATTTCTTGATCCTGTTCTTGTATTTTCTATACAGCAACCTCAGTTGGAGTTCCAACGCAAGCCTAACCCGAGTACACACCTCATACAAACCAGTGCCACACACCACCTCAGTACGATCATTGTACCATGGCTCGAGGTCGAAATATGTCTACATAAAAACATATGAATTTAAATAAACAAACAAATTAAACATAACACACATATCTAAATGTCGATAACAATAACAATATAAGTAAAATAAACAATTTTGACCTCAATTGTAGGATAAATATGAGCTTTATCAGATTCTAGAATTTCGTCCCATTCACAGTTCAGGGGAAGACTCTGGACTAATTCCCCCATAAGATGAGACAACAGAGATGCTTAATCGCCCATAAAATGGAAGGTTTGCAGATCTTTAAATTCAAAGCCAATTGTCAAAGGTCTTTCGTGATTATCTCTGAACGCCTTCCTTAATTTTCCTAGGTTGGTCTCAAAGCGTTGATTTGAACCTACAAATGATATGTTATTTACTCGTAAAAATTCAAGTGACATAAATTATAAATATCACTGTTATAAGAAATATAATGATTTCTTACGCTGACACTCGGCCGGTACAGGACGTGTGGGCCGTCTGGGTGGACTACCACCAGCATCCCCACCGTGTGACCTAGGAGCTACACATGCCATCTGTAAAATAACAAGTTCATATCAGTATACACATTTTATCAATATACACATTTTAACATATAAAAACCTTTTCATTAAAAAACAAAATTACACAATTTAATTAACCAATTAATACTAATACACAAATTAATATCAATATACAGATTTTAACATATAAAAACGTTTTCATTAAAATACAAAATTACACATTTAAACAAATAAAAACAACTCATCATCATTTAAGCGTATAACAATTGTTTCATTCAAACTACAACTTAAGCATATAACAATCGTTTACAAATAAAAAATTACACATTAAAGCATATAACAACTGTTTCATTCAAAATACAACTTAATATCAATTGTCATCATCTTCAGAATCATCGCTAGATAAAACTTCTTGAACATCATTATTAGGGTTCACTTCATCATCATCCGACACTAAATCATCATCATCAACATCACCAATGACGTGTGCAACTACCTCATCATCTTCAATATTAATAATATCATCATCAACCGGTGGGGCGTCCACTTCTGTTGGTTGAGTATTTACACTCAAATCCATAATACCCAAATTAGGCAAAGCAACAGACAGTGTAACATCTGATGAACTGCTACCATGTATAACATCTTCATCGGACTCTACCACATCTCGATGATAAACCTGTTCGACGACCTTCCAATGAAGCGGTCGTCTAGCAAGGTCTTCAAGGTAGAATACTTGTGTTGCTTGTGTCGGGAAAATGTATGGGTTATTTTGGTGAAATAGCATATCGGTCAAAATATGATGTATGCCTTGCTCAGTGTAAGAACGTCTGTTGCGTTTGGTGCAATTGGTAGGGTTAATTGTGTCAAACCATTTACATCGAAACAACAAAACCTTGCGGTTGCGGATATAAGTGAGCTCCAGAATTTCTTCGAGTTGACCATAATACATCTCTCCATCAACCCCGGGTGTTGAAACTCCGTTGCATTGAGTGGTACGAAGTATATCGCGTTCACGTACCACAAACTTCACACCGTTCACTATGCAAGAGGGGTATGTACATGAACTAATAGGTCCACATGCCAAAGAGAATAACTCGTCACTACAGCCCACACTCACTTTTTTTTCACGAGTCTACAAAAATGAGATACAAAAAGGTTTATTAGATGAGGAATAACTCCAAGGTAATATATCTAATGTATTTACCATGTTATTAAACCACGCAGGAAAACTCGTTTCCACATTATCAGGCGCCTCTCTGCAAAGGTTCATGATATTAGCAGAAGTCATCGAGAAAGAAGAATTTTCAAAATTATAAAAAATAGGAAGAAACATACTCGCTGTAAGCTGAGATGT
The DNA here is from genome assembly GCA_025667525.1 of Glebionis coronaria. NCBI lineage: Eukaryota > Viridiplantae > Streptophyta > Magnoliopsida > Asterales > Asteraceae > Glebionis > Glebionis coronaria. The sequence goes on along the minus strand of JANFOE010000114.1, from coordinate 115,569 downwards.
CGGCTTCGACTTCAGGACTGTTGTTAAGTATAAACCACGTAACTGCCTGCATGTCGTCATTAGTTATACGAGTTGGTTTGATTCCACCCGTCGGTGTGCATACGGTCCGGAACACCTCAAATTTATCTGGTTGTCCAGGCAAATCGTCTTCATTTCTGCCAAGGCGGTTAAATCTCGTCTCGACATCCTTAAGGTAACGCGAACAAAAAGTTAATGCCTCTTCTGCAACATAACCCTCAGCAATGGAACCTTCAGGCTTTGCTTTATTTCGTACATAATTCTTTAGCTTTTTCATGTATCTTTCAAATCGATACATCCACCTGCCGCGAGTAACGGAACCTAGAATAGCCTCATCGGGTAGATGTATAACCAAATGAGTCATTATGTCGAAAAAAGCAAGAGGAAAGATTTGCTCTAAATTAACCATCATAATGATCAATTTGTTTTTAGCTTCTTTCATGTCCTGCACAGTCAAACTTCGAGCACAAAGCTGCTTAAAGAATAAGCAAATGTCGATTATAGGTTTTGCAACGTCTTTGGGCAAGTATTGTTGCACTCCATAAGGAAGTAACCGATGCATCATTATATGACAGTCATGAGATTTCAAGTTCGTTATATTGTCATCATCAGCGGTAACTTTTTTCTTGAAGTTGGATCCAAAGCCATCAGGTAGTCTGACTCCTTTAATGAATTTACAAAAAAGTTTTCTTTTTTCTGGAGTGAAAGAGAACTTTGGATGAGGCTTATCGAACTTCCCGTTATCTTTTTTAACTAACCACAACTCCTTTCGAACTCCCATTTTTTCTAAGTCTAGCCTTGCCTTTGGCGTGTCTTTGGATTTGTCGTTCTGTAACAGGGTATTCAGTAAAGCCTCAAGGAAATTCTTTTCGATGTGCATGACATCGTAACAGTGTTTTAGTAGAAGAAAGGGCCAATACTCAAGATCCCAAAAGATAGAACGCTTACTCCAGTTCAATTCAACATCTCGATTATGGGGGCGGTTGTCTTTGAGAATTGGTTTATGTTTCCCCGGTTTACGTTTAAAGACTTTACTAATCTGCAATTGAATATCACGTTCTGAAAACTTTCTTGGTTTTGGCTTATTTTTGGGAAAACCGTAGAATTCCTTGGATTTTTTCCGATCTGGATGATTTGTTCTTAACCATCTTCTGTAACCAACATAAACGATTTTGCTGTTGATACGCATCGATGGAGTGTCAACATTACAAGTAGGGCATGCGAGGTACCCTTGCCCAGTCCACCCTGACAAACTACCTCGAGCTGGAAAATCATTGATGGTCCATAAAACCGCCGCTTTCATTTTGAAATGAGTACCCGTAGTAGCGTCTTTCGTCTAAACTCCCTCCCATAAATCTTTGAGTTCTTTAATTAGAGGCTGCAAGTAAACATCAATGTCCTTTGCAGCTGATTTAGGGCCGGGAATTAACATCGTCAACATTAAAGAAGTTTCTTTCAAACACATCCACGGTGGTGTGTTGTATGTTGTCAATATAACCGGCCACATGCTGTAAGTTTGGCTCATCATGCCATAAGGATTAAAACCATCAGCAGCCAACCCTAATCGAACGTTTCTAGGGTCACAAGAGAACTCAGGTTTCATCATGTCAAAATATTTCCATGCTTTGCCGTCACAGGGGTGATTCATTTTACCGTCTTCCTTAGACTGTCCGGTCGCATGCCAAGTCATCCACTTTGCTATGTATTTTGTGTTGAACATACGTTGTAATCTAGGTGTTATCGGAAAGTAACGCACCACCTTGTTGGCGACTAATTGCGTCCCCTTTTTCTTCTTTGGGTTTTTCCATCTGCTCGCGTTAAAGATTGGACAAGTTTGCCTCTCCTTGTTTTCCGGTGATCCCCAATATAAAAAACAATCATTTATTCAAGCATGGATCGATTCGTATCCTAACCCGATCTTTTTGTATGTCTTTTTTATTTCATAGTATGAAGACGGGAAATTGTATCCTTTACTAGGGGAACATGCCTTTTGGAGAAGAGCTAGAATTTTGTTAAACCCGGCATAAGTTATTTTGTGTAAAACCTTGATGTGCGAAATCTCTGATGTAAATTCCAATGTGGTCATATCACAACCCGGGTACAACTTTTGGGCAGACCTAGCGAGTAACTCTTCAAACTCGTTACTAGGACCCGATGTTTGGGTTGGTTGAGGACCGGTTGTTTGAGTTGGTGGAGTTTGAGAGGGTGGAGTTTCAGATGGTGGATTTGGAATATTATTTGCAGAAATATCTTCGAAGAACGCATCCATGTGAATTCGATCAGGTGAATGTGGTAATAGTGGAGGTAACGGAAGAATTGCTTCACCGTGATATATCCAAGTGGTGTAATGTTTGTCAAACCCGAATTTGGATATGTGTGCCTCAAGTTGGCCGAGGGTAACCAACGTTTCACGGTTACAACAATGACTACATGGGCAACGGAGCTTTTGTGAGATGGGGTGCAAAAATTTCTCACAATCCTGGATGAATCCAAAAAGACCATCTAAAAACTCATTGGAATTACGATTGTTTACAGTGGTCCAACTCTTATCAATTGTCATAACTGCGTTGCAAATAAACATACTCAGATAAATTAATATTTTTATACGTAAAATGTCATACTAATAAAATGAATATGAACTCTTTTTTTTCTTCCTAGTGCAACTATGGAAGGCAATCCTAACCCACCTTTTGAATGTTTCGTCCCATATATGAATGTGTATAACCGGTTTACTATTTGAGTAAATTTCGGCAGCATTTCCCCTCTACTCCCCAAATATGTGTTTAAAGACATATTCGTAGGAGTAAAGGAGAAACACTGTCGAAATCATCTCAAATAATAAACCAGTTATACGCATTCATATCCTAAATGAGACGAAACATCAAAAAGCAGTCCCAAACAGGGGACTTTCCGAAAATAATTCCTAATAAATTAATTTCGGACGGGTTTTCTATAGGTTGATTAACTTCGGACGGGAATTTTCCGAAATTAATCGATAAAATCCTAAAATATTCCTAAAATTATTTACTACAAAAGACTAACAATCGTATATCATATATATATAATATAATAAACATATGCATAATATTAATTACACACCACGGTCACGATTGGAATAAGCAAAGATAGAAAGATAGAAAAAGAGATCCGGATGAGGAAGTTGTCCCGACTGTCCTGGTTCTAACCAAACACAAACATAAAATAAAGAAAACCTAAATTAGTTGGTTTCCAAAAAAATTAAACTTATGCCTATATAAGCTTAAATCTATTAAGCCTAAATCAGTTAAGCCCTAAATATAATCCGAAATCATAAGCTTAAATATAATCCGAAATCATAAATTCGTGCCTATTTCATATTAAGCTGAAATTATATTAAGCCAAAATCCCTATATAAGCCAAAACAAACACCCACCTCTCGTGGTGGTGGCTACTGCTGCTGCTATTGTCGTGGCGGTGGTGGTGATGGCTACTGCTGCTGATGTGGTGGTGGTGTTGCTGCCGACTGCCGCAACGGTGGTGGTGGTGTTGTTGCTACCATAAAAACATTATACATTATACATTATACACCAAAAATAAACATTATACCAAAATTAAAAATAGAAAAATCAATTACCTTTAAAAATAGAAAAATTAAACTAGTGGTGGTGGTGGTTTTGCTGTTGCTGACTGCCGCAACGGTGGTGGTGGTGTTGTTGTTACCATAAAAACATTATACATTATACACCAAAAATAAACATTATACCAAAATTAAAAATAGAAAAATCAATTACCTTTAAAAATAGAAAAATTAAACTAGTGGTGGTGGTGGTTTTGCTACTGTCGTACAGTCGCCGACTGCCGACTGACTATGACCATCATCGCGGTGGTGGTGGTTTTGCTACCATAACAAAAAAAACATTATACATTATTACAATTCCTAAAAATTATAGAAAAATTAAACATTATAGAAAAATTATACATTATACAAAAATTAAACATTATAAAAAAATTATAAAAACTAATAATTAAACTAATAATTATACATTATTATCAATTACCTAATTTGATGGTGGTGGTGGAAATGAGACGGTGGTGGAGACGTAGATGAGACGGAGATGAGACGGTTGGTCGGATTGATGGTGGGTGGTGGGAATGAGACGGATGGGAGTGGTCGGATTGATGGTGGGTGGTGGATGGGAGTGGTCGGATTGATGGTGGGTGGTGGAATGAGACGGATAGGAGCTCTCGGCTTTTTTTTTTTAACAGTGAAGAATGAGATTAGATGAAGATAAGGTTTACTGATATTGAAGCCTAGGGACGACCTTTCCTTTGTAACTTAGGGACGACTTAGTCGTCCCTAGGTTAATTATAAATATATTTTTTTTTCGTTTATTATTGAAACTTAGGGACGACTATTTCCACCTAGGGACGACTAAGTCGTCCCTAGATGTATACCGGGAAAACTCAAACCGGGCGGGTTATTTAAATTTTCACCAAAAAATTTCAAGTTTCCCAAAATTTGGCTAAGTGTTGGAAGGGTTTTTTTAGGGACGACTTTCTTTGATATTTAGGGACGACTAAGTCGTCCCTAGGTGTTTTTCATACATTTAAAATACATTATACCTTCTATGTAATAAAACTGATAATATAAATTAATAATAAAAATCAAAATAAATTATTATAATTAATATTAAAATATACGTTATACTTAGTTTGTAATAATTAATAACCGATGAGTCCATATGTTACAGTTATACGTTATAGGTTCAACCGATGAGTCGATATGTTACGGTTATACGTTAGAGGTTAAACCGATGAGTCCGTATGTTATGGTTATACGTTAAAGGTTCAACCGATGAGTCCATATGTTATGGTTATACGTTATAGGTTCAACCGATGAGTCCATATGTTACGGTTGTACGTTATAGGTTCAACCGATGAGTCCATATGTTACGGTTATACGTTAGAGGTTAAACCGATGAGTCCATATGTTATGGTTATACGTTAAAGGTTCAACCGATGAGTCCATATGCTATGGTTATACGTTATAGGTTCAACCGATGAGTCCATATGTTACGGTTATACTTTATAGGTTCAACCGATGAGTCCATATGTTACGGTTATACGTTAGAGGTTCAACCGATGAGTCCATATGTTACGGTTATACGTTATAGGTTAAACCGATGAGTCCATATGTTACGGTTATACGTTATAGGTTCAACCGATGAGTCCATATGTTACGGTTATACGTTATAGGTTCAACCGATGAGTCCATATGTTACGGTTATACGTTATAGGTTCAACCGATGAGTCCATATGTTACGGTTATACGTTATAGGTTCAACCGATGATTCCATATGTTAGGGTTATACGTTATTGGTTCAACCGATGAGTCCATATGTTAGGGTTATACGTTATAGGTTCAACCGACAAGTCCATATGCTAGGGTTATACGTTATAGGTTCAACCGACGAGTCCATATGTTACGGTTATACGTTATAGGTTCAACCGATGAGTTGATATGTTACGGTTATACGTTATAGGTTCAACCGATGAGTCCATATGTTAGGGTTATACGTTATAGGTTCAACCGATGAGTCCATATGTTACGGTTATACGTATAGGTTCAACCGATGAGTCCATATGTTAGGGTTATACGTTATGGGTTCAACCGACGAGTCCATATGTTACGGTTATACGTTATAGGTTCAACCGATGAGTCCATATGTTACGGTTATACGTTATAGGTTCAACCGATGAGTCCATATGCTACGGTTATACGTTATAGGTTCAACCGACGAGTCCATATGTTACGGTTATACATTATAGGTTCAACCGACGAGTCCATATGTTACGGTTATACGTTATAGGTTCAACCGATGAGTCGATATGTTACGGTTATACGTTATAGGTTCAACCAGTGAGTCGATATGTTAGGGTTATACGTTATAGGTTCAACCGACGAGTCCATATGCTAGGGTTATACGTTATAGGTTCAACTGACGAGTCCATATGTTACGGTTATACGTTATAGGTTCAACCGATGAGTCCATATGTTAGGGTTATACGTTATGGGTTCAACCGACGAGTCCATATGTTACGGTTATACGTTATAAGTTCAACCGATGAGTCGATATGATACGGTTATACGTTAGAGGTTACACCGATGAGTCCATATGTTACGGTTATACGTTATAGGTTCAACCGATGAGTCCATATGTTACGGTTATACGTTATAGGTTTAACCGTTGATTCCATATGTTACGGTTATACGTTATAGGTTCAACCGATGAGTCCATATGTTACGGTTATACGTTATAGGTTCAACCGATGATTCCATATGTTAGGGTTATACGTTATAGGTTAAACTGATGATTCCATATGTTAGGGTTATACGTTATTGGTTCAACCGATGAGTTATATGTTAGGATTATATGTTATAGGTTCAACCGACGAGTCCATATGCTAGGGTAATACGTTATAGGTTCAACCGACGAGTCCATATGTTACGGTTATACGTTATAGGTTCAACCGATGAGTCGATATGTTACGGTTATACGTTATAGGTTCAACCGGTGAGTCGATATGTTAGGGTTATATGTTATAGGTTCAACCGACGAGTCCATATGCTAGGGTTATACGTTATAGGTTCAACCGACGAGTCCATATGTTACGGTTATACGTTATAGGTTCAACCGATGAGTCCATATGTTACGGTTATACGTTATAGGTTCAACCGGTGAGTCCATATGTTAGGGTTATACGTTATAGGTTCAACCGATGATTCCATATGTTAGGGTTATACGTTATAGGTTAAACCGATGATTCCATATGTTAGGGTTATACGTTATTGGTTCAACCGATGAGTCCATATGTTAGGGTTATACGTTATAGGTTCAACCGATGAGTCCATATGTTAGGGTTATACGTTATGGGTTCAACCGATGAGTCCATATGTTACGGTTATACGTTATAGTAAGAGTGTAAGACAATATGTTATTATTGCTCTGAGGTGACCATTAAGCTAAAAATACTGAGCTTAAGCATGTTTAAGTGATCAAATATTGGCGGGAAATGTTGGCGGGAAATGCTGGCGGGAAAATGTTGGCGGGAAAGCTAGGGTCGACTAAGTCGTCCCTAAATGTGTCGACCCTAAATTTTTATCTTTATTTATGGTAGCTCTTATCCTCACAAACTCTTATCCTCTCATACCAAACTCACCACCACCACCACCCGATTTTGCATAATATGGATCCGCTTGAAGCTTATCAATGTACATGTAGAAAGGGATATATTGTGTTGAGACAGTCACATCAACCTCATAGCTTTGGTAAACTTTACTATGCATGTCCTCTTTCGAAGGTAAACAATCAAATGTTTTAGTTATGTAATACGTGTGATTATTAAAATGACATGGCATGTTATTTGTTTACTTTGTAACAGCGAAAAACAGATGATTATGGATGTAAATATTTTAAATGGAAGGATGATTTTGATCTCGAACTCCGTATAAGATCTTCTCCTGGATCTTCAACACCTCAAGGTTCACATCCAAGTTCTTCTACAGGTCCTTCTCAATCTGCACCAACTGGGTGCTCTAATTGCAAGATCAAAGATCTAAAGATAAAGATGCTAGAGACAAGACTAGAAATGGAAAGGCATCCTGAAGACCACGCATGTCAATCGGCTGCAATACTTCATGAGTTTTTAAATGATATGGAAAATCTTAGCTTTGAGTAGTAATCTATTTGTTATTTTAATGTGTTAATTTGTATTTTATTATTATGTGTTAATCTGTACGTTTAGTTTTAACTAGTTTGTAATGTGTTTTTTTCTTATTTATGAATCTATTATCGTTGTAATATATATTTATAATTAAGCGCGTGTTTAAGTGTTAAATATATATCTAAAGTTTTTTTTAAATACATATAAGTTTTTTTAAATAAATATAAAGTTTTTTTAAATATGTATAAAGTTTTTTTTAAATATGTATAAAGTTTTTTTTAAATATGTATAAAGTTATTTTTAAATATGTATAATTTTTTTTCTAAATATGTATAATTTTTTTTAAATATGTATAAAGTTTTTTTAATATGTATAAAGTTATTTTTAAATATGTATAATCTTTTTTCTAAATATATAAATTTTTTTTAAATATATATAAAGTTTTTTTTAAATATGTATAAAGTTATTTTTAACTAAATATATATATTTTTTTATATATGTATAAAGTAATTTTAAATAATTTTAAATAGATAAAGTAATTTTACTTAACCTAGGGACGACTAAGTCGTCCCTAGGATTTGTGGTCCCCACTTTCATTTTAAACTTTTTAAATAAAAAATATTTATATTAATTTTAAATATATAAAAAAGATTTAAAAATGGTAATAATAAGTTTGTTTAACCAAGGGACGACTAAGTCGTCCCTAGGATTTGTGGTCCCCACTTTCATTTTAAACTTTTTAAATAAAAAAATTTATATTAATTTTAAATATATATAAAAGATTTAAAAACGGGAATAATAAGTTTATTTAACCTAGGGACGACTTAGTCGTCCCTAGGTTTTGTGGTCCCCACTTTGTCCCCTCAGCCCTTTTGACCAAGATTTTGTTGTAAAAGTGGTGGGTCCCCCTTAATCTAGGGACGACTAAGTCGATCCTAGAAAAAGGGCGACCCTAAACTCATTTTTGTTGTAGTGTGAATAGCCATCTCAGTGCCAATGAAGCATTAAAGGCATGATGAAACTAATGAATGGAAGGAAAGTATCTTAACATACAAGACGTTGAATCGATTTTAAATGTTCTATGTTGTTGTTTCTGGTTGCAACTCTTAACATACAAGACGTTGAATCAATTTTAAGTGTTTTATGCTGTGGTTTCTGGTTGTACCTCTTAACATACAAGACGTTGAATCGTTTCTCAAGTCAGATGGGAGATTGGTCGCCTATGTTGGTCTGGAGGTACCGGCGATTCTTTTTATTTTTCTTAATTTTGATTTTTTTTTTCTCAGTTTTGATTTATGTATAATTATTTTCCACGCTAATTATCCTATAGAGAAGGATTCACCTCCATATTTAGCCATTAAAAATCGACTCGTTTAAGGTTGTTTATAAAATTTAATCCTTTGTATTAAGTACTTATGTTGATGTCATCAGGTTTCTAGCTCAATTCTATATTCCCAAGGTTTAGGTTTATGGATTTAACTATGCAAGTCTTTTTCTTTTTTCAGACTATATGATCTTCAGTTTAAAATTATGAAGAAAAAACCTGCATATCTAAACAAGTTTAGTCGCATTGTTCTAAATGGACTCTTACTTCTTTGTAGTGCCTTTCGAGGAATACGACAAGGACCCCAACATGTGGTTTCTTGATCACAACTATCACGAGGCCATGTTCTCTATGTTCAAGAGAATTGACGGTAATGCTTCTTTTTTAGATAACAGTAGAAGAGCAGTAATTGTTGCTTATTTGCTTTCCAATAATTAATGATTGTTCTGCTATTGCAAGTCTTAATGATTTGAAGCTTATTGCAGTTAAGGAACATGTGGTTGGATGGTATATCACCGGTCCAAAGCTAAGAGAGAATGATCTTGATGTTTACAGTTTATATACCGAGTAACCAACGCCATCTTAAACTAAACTTCGTAGATTTTATTTTTTATTTTGAGGCAATATCATTGTACAAACTTTTGCTCTTTTATGCTTTAACAGACAGAAATGCATGAAAATTTTAAATATCATTGAAGCTGGTGAATCTGCTTCATGACTCACAATAAAGTTAGTGTTTCAGCTGCGTGGGCTTGTTTGTTAGTTTACAGGCATCGTCTTTCTTTTTCACTTATCTTCAGATTAGATGTTATAAACTGGTGGCCTGATGCAATCCAAAGTTTTATTCATCATATGTTTTGGTTTCTATGGTTAGGAATACACAGGAGATAGAAATGAACTAGGAAAATGTGAACATGTTTGTTATAAACTTTTATTTGTTACAAATATATTACAAAAATAAGTCATATATATCTTTGAGCAATTCAAGATCTTGAAATTAGGTGTGTTTATCGAGTATAGTATTGAGCTATTAATGGCATCTATTAGCAAACTGAGGCCAAGTTAACACTAAATCGACTAGTTGTCATATAAACTTAAGCTAAAACTTAACATTACACATCTGATTCATTCAGCTCGTACTTGACTAGAGTTGGCTTGCTTGCAACCCGCCACCCTTGGTTTGATTTTGTTTCAGTTCACTGTTAAAGTTGAACACTCATTAAATAATCTCATCTGACCCCTGCATTGATATAGGTTTCTTAATACAACCAAATTTTATAAAGCGAGTTAGGTTCAGCATATAGAAGAATACTTGAAGAGTTTCTAATATGTTTATATTTTTTATGCGTGTTTATATCTTTTACTAATAAAGGTCCAGTAATGTTTTAATATATGAGTATGTTAGTTCAGTTAATTCAAAAACATGACTTTAGTAGAAAAGTCCATATCATGAAACTATCTTTATCAAGTAATTACGTCTTTTTCACAGCGTTTATTTACCAATTTAGCTAAGGTCATCTACTTTTTCATCATGTGCAGATAGATAAATGGGGAAAACTAACTTTTAATCATGTACACAATTTGATGGTTGCATTTTGTATTTCTTAACAACAGTTCTTCAAGGAGCAGATGAGAGTTCCACGTGCAGAATCTTCCCATCAGTAGGGCAACTGTTGCTGGTATTCTCAAAGATTATGTTGGCCTTAGTGTTACAGTTTTAAAAGAAGTATACACAATGGTTCTTAAAGGTTCAGCTTCTGCGTTATTACTCTCAATTACACTTGGCATTTCGGTTATATGTTTGGCTTTGATGTATTATGTTCGACCTTGTACCCAGCCTACTCTCATTATACTTGGCATTCCGGTTACATATTGGCTTCTCAGGTTAGACTTTGTGTTTTTATAGCAATAAAGTTAGTGTTTCAGATGCGTGGGCTTGTTAGTTAGTTTCGCATGCATCATCTTTTCTAGATGCCCTCAATAACGGTGCAGCGCCTATAAAGTTAGTGTTCCAGCTACGTGGACTTTGTGAAACGACATTTTTTAGGTAAGTAAGTATCGAAAGTGTGTATTTGATAATATATTTGCTTGCATCAAGCAATCTTTTCTAGATGCTCTCAATAATGATGCAATGCCTACTATTACCTCCTCATGACAGGTTAGTCCTATTATCTTTACAGTTTATTCCACTCTTTTTTTTTGCAAATGGGTGCTCGTCTCGTGTATCTTTAATTTACAGAGTCTTGAAGAAGCAAAGTGTTAAAGGGCATATGATTCGGCTGTTGAACTTTATGTGTCCATCTTTGATTGCTCAAAGCCGCTTGAAGAAATATGATTAAATTTCTTATTTCTTTTTATCTAGTACACAAGTTTTATATTATCTAACTCCCATATCACATGAAAAGGCTGTTCAAAAGGCGATGGCCACTTTTAATGTCGTCGCTGTTGGAGCAGGTTCTGCTAGGCAGAAGTATGAGAAGCTGATGCTGGGCATGTTCGCTCCGGCTCTTCGGACTTAGCCGCTGGTTCTTCGATAAACATGTGAAGTCAAGTGTTCACTAGTTCTAATAGATTGAAGGGTGAAAAGAGACAATTCATAATTGTCGTAGTCTATCTTTTTTATATTATGTTTTTCGATTTGTTTCTTTGTTTCTACTTGATTCTTGTCTTTCTCTCCAAGACAATATCATGCTATAAATGTACCTGTTAGTTTTAGGTTTAAACAGATTATGAGTTTATAAATAAGAGTGTTTCTCTTTGAAGTCCCGGTTGGGCACCCTTTTGAGGGTTCATGGAATTCCTTGTTCATTGTTATTGTGTGGTTTCTATCATTCACAATGGTCCCGCCATCATTTGATATCAAGAGCTTAGGTTGGAGAAGAAACAATACAGCTTATTGAAGCCTTATCGCGAGAAACAAAATTTTTTGTTTCCGTTCGTCATTTTCTGCACAGCCGTGAGAAAATTGACGGCACGCGTTCGTTCACCGTTGGATCTCTATAATTTTTTGGCACGATGTTCAAGACACATAGATCTATGATTCCACCGTTCGGATTTGCGATTGGAGATTTCTACAGGGAGATACACCTGGCTGAAGTGGCTGTTTTTTCTGCAGAATGGTTTTTGATATCTTTGGCTATACTTACCCCACGAATGTGTGGACGTGGAACACATTTGGTTATATAGCTCGTAGATTCGCCGGACGAGGCAACGAAACAATTAACCAAGTACCACGTGTTGTAAAGAATGAAGACCTCCTAAAACAAGTGAAGGACCTTCAAGACGGATTCCAAAATCAAGCTAACCGTAGACTCGCCGATTGAGAAAACGGTCACTTGAGTGGGGATGATGTCACTTCACCCGGATCATCTTATTGAATGGTTGGCATGATGAAACGTGATTCTCGATAGAGAAGCCGTATTAAGGAAACGGAGGGGGGTTAGAAAGTTTCAGAGTTCGAGACCTGGAAAGACAAGACTCGATGACGATTCTTTTCCAAGAGGAGGAGAATGATGCAGGGCATGTTCGCTCCGACTCCTCGGACTTAGCCGCCGGTTCTTCGGTAAACATGTGAAGTCAAGTGTTCACTAGTTCTAATAGATTGAAGGGTGAAAAGCGACAATTCATAATTGTCGTTGTCTATCTTTTTTATGTTATGTTTTTCGTTTTGTTTCTTTGTTTCTACTTGATTCTTGTCTTTCTCTCCAAGACAATATCATGCTATAAATGTACCTGTTAGTTTTAGGTTTAAACATATTATGAGTTTATAAATAAGAGTGTTTCTCTTTGAAGTCCCGGTTGGGCACCCTTTTGAGGGTTCATGGAATTCCTTGTTCATTGTTATTGTGTGGTTTCTATCATTCACAACGGTCCCTCCATCATTTGGTATCAAGAGCTTAGGTTGGAGAAGAAACAACACAGCTTATTGAAGCCTTATCGCGAGAAACAAAATTTTTTGTTTCCGTTCGTCATTTTCTGCACAGCCGTGAGAAAATTGACGGCACGAGTTCTTTCACCGTTGGATCTCTATAATTTTTTGGCACGATGTTCAAGACACATAGATCTATGATTCCACCGTTCGGATTTGCGATTGGAGATTTCTACAGGGAGATACACCTGGCTGAAGTGGCTGTTTTTTTTCTGCAGAATGGTTTTTGATATCTTTGGCTATACTTACCCCACGAATGTGTGTACGTGGAACACATTTGGTTATATAGCTCGTAGATTCGCCGGACGAGGCAACGAAACAATTAACCAAGTACCACGTGTTGTAAAGAATGAACACCTCCTAAAACAAGTGAAGGACCTTCAAGACGGATTCCAAAATAAAGCTAACCCTAGACTCGCCGATTGAGACAACGGTCACGTGAGTGAGGATGATGTCACTTCACACGGATCATCTTATTGAATGGTTGGTGATAGGTGTGTAAACACCCATCCTTTTTACCACTTAATTACAATAATAACCAAGCCAAAACGTGTATTTTATGTCATTTATGTCGGAATTATGCGTGGTTTGTGTTTTTGTTATGATTTAGGACGAAATTATGAAAGGTGGAGAAAACACAGGCATTCACGGGCTTTTATCAAAGAAAAAGATGAAAGACGAAGTCAAGAGTGCAAAAAAAGAACGGAAGTCCAAGACCAATTCTGAAGATTTATCGAAGAAAAAGTCAAAAGACGGAAGTTTACTAAAAGCCGAAGAACTCAAGTCTTATTTATTGAAGAATTAAAAGACGAGTCCAAAGAAATCCCGAGCCAAAAGTCATTAAAGTCTAAGATTTAAGAAGATTAAAAGGCTTAAGGACTAATGGTGCAATTAACAAAAGATTAAGAAGAGAAGGACCTAAGCTTGCAATTAAGAAGAAATGAAGGAGGGGAGGAAGCTTCCTAAGCACTCCTTAATCCTCCCCTATAAATAGTCATTAGGATTAATCTTTTCATTTTTGTTGGCTAATAGTGACAATTAGTTCTTCCATTTTACTTATCTTGTCATTTACTTTTCATGTCCATTTACCTTTATTGTCTTGCACCTTAATTACCATTTAATTTCAAGTAAGTGTTCTTTTAATTTTTGTTAATCATTTATCTTTATTGTTTGATCTCTCATTCTACCTTTCTTTAATCTTTAATCTTTGTCTTTATTGTTCATGTTCATGTTTATGTTTTTGAGTTTTTGTTAAATTTATTAAGTTGGTTTTGATTATTTTTATTAGTTTTGTTAGTTTGATTGTTTTGGATTGATTGTTTATGATTAATAGTTGTTTATTGATTAGTTTGATTTAATCTTGTGGTTGATTTTGTCTAGTTTTCATTAGATTCGTGTATATCTTGTTCCTTGTTCTTCGTGTGTTTGTTACTGTCATCCCAGGTACTGATCTTTTCCCAGGAAATTTCCAAATCAAGCCCAGCAAAAAGTTATTCCGAGTGAAGGTTGTTGTGGAAAATATTCCGTATCAAAGTCGTCCATCCGGAATAATTAATTATTCCGGATCAGAGTGCTCTATTCGGAATCTTCAACATTCCGGATCAAGATTTTAGCCAAGGTGGTTCATCCGGAATATCCAATATTCCGGATAAGGGAATTATTCCGGATAGACAGAACATTCCGGATAGACCAAACATTCCGGATCAGCAAGAATATTCCGGATCAAGGAGTTTATTCGGAATATTATTCCGGATCAAGAGATATTCCGAACGAAGGCAACATTCCGGATCAAGACCATATTCCGAGTGAAGACTTTATTCCGGATAAGTGACATATTCCGGATAAAGGATTTATTCCGGATCAAGGGCTTTGGTAAATATTCCGAGTGAAGAAAAACATTCCGAACGAAGGTGACATTCCGGATGAGTGTTTATTCCGAATGAGGGTATTATTCCGGATGAACTAATTTTCAGGTTTCTTTAATTTCAGTTTTTAAGTTTCTGCTTTTTAATTTCAAGCTTTAGTTTTTCCGCCTTTTTACTTAGTCGCACTTTAAGATTCCTTGCCTTAGATTTATTTTTAGCCTTGCCTTAGTTTTAAGTTTTAGTTGCGTTTTAAGTTTGTCTTAGATAGATTTAAGTTTGCGTTATTATCTTTTAGTACCTTTTAATTTCCGTCACGCTTTTAAATACTTGCACAATTTATTTTAAATTAGACTTAGATTTACTTTACCTGCCATTTTACTTTTAAGTCTTGCACATTTTATTTTAAAACCACCAAAAATATTTGTTTCACCAAAAACAATAAAGTCACACTTTGAACTGGAAATCAATTCGTTAAGATACCGAGAACGAGAACTTTAATTTTATACGGGCAAAACCCAGTTATCAAATGGCGCCGCTGCCGGCTCTTTTCGTAAAGATTAACGGTTTTCTGTGAGAGACGCGTTGCTTTTTGGGATCCGTTCACTTGTGAGCGTTATTTTCTTGCTTATAAAATTCAAAAAACCATAAAAATTAAAAATTTCAAAAAACCAAAAAGATTTAATTTTTATTGTGTATATATATTGTCTTTGCGTTTGGTATTGTTTTCTTTTGCCTTTGTAGGTGTATGCGTACTAGATCTTCTAATTATCAAGAGCCCGAGACTCGAGAAGATTTAAGTATGGCAGGTGTTAACAACAACAATAATCCACCGCACCTCAACAATAATAACAACAATGTTCAGCCACAGACCGATCTACGGACAATGGAGGAGCTTTGTCAACCTACCATGTTTGGACGAGGATGACCGATTGCGCCGATGCAAATCACGGCTCCGGAGTTTTCGTTGAAGCACCACATGATTCAGCAAGTGCAAACAAATCCTTTTAGAGGAATGCCTGATGATGATGCCAACAAACACCTCGACAAGTTCATTACAATCACTCAAAGCATGAAGTTGCCCGGTGCCACAATGGATGTTCTTCGCCTACAACTCTTCCCACATACTTTATCACATCATGCCGAGAAATGGTTTGATCGTCTTCCAAAGAATTCTATTCATACTTGGGATGACATGACTCAATGCTTTTTGTCGCGCTCCTTTCCACCATCCATGGTCACGAGCCTTCGCAATCAAATCAGCGGTTTCATGCAAGATCCCGATGAATCTCTTTTTGATGCTTGGGAAAGATATAATGTCTCGATTGATCGTTGTCCAAACCACAACATGCTTCCAGTCACATTGATTGATACTTTCTACAACGGTTTGACTTTTCGAGATCGTGATACGATTAATGCAGCCGCCGGTGGCACATTTATACGGGCAAAACCCAGTTATCAAATGGACAGTTGGCATGATGAAACGTGATTCTCGATAGAGAAGCCGTATTAAGGAAACGGAGGGGGGGTTAGAAAGTTTCAGAGTTCGAGACTTGGAAAGACAAGACTCGAGGACGAGTCTTTTCCAATAGGAAGAGAATGATGCAGGGCATGTTCGCTCCGGCTCCTCGGACTTAGCCGCCGGTTCTTCGGTAAACATGTGAAGTCAAGTGTTCACTAGTTCTAATAGATTGAAGGGTGAAAAGCGACAATTCATAATTGTCGTAGTCTATCTTTTTTATATTATGTTTTTCGATTTGTTTCCTTGTTTCTACTTGATTCTTGTCTTTCTCTCCAAGACAATATCATGCTATAAATGTACCTGTTAGTTTTAGGTTTAAACAGATTATGAGTTTATAAATAAGAGTGTTTCTCTTGAAGTCCCGGTTGGGCACCCTTTTGAGGGTTCATGGAATTCCTTGTTCATTGTTATTGTGTAGTTTCTATCATTCACAATGGTCCCGCCATCCTTTGTTATCAGAGCCTAGGTTTGGAGAAGAAATCACACAACTTATTGAAGCCATATCGCGAGACACAAATGTTTTTGTTTCCGTTCGATGTTTTCTGGGCAGCTGTGAGAAAAATGACGGCACGCGTTTGTTAACCGTTGGATCTCTATAATTTTTGGGCAGGATGTCCAAAACACGTAGATCTATGATCTGAATGTTCGGATTTGCGATTAGAGTTCTCTACAGGGAGATATAACTATTTGAAGTTGCTGGTTTTTTCTGCAGAATTGTTTTTTATTCAAGTGGCTATAGTTGCCCACAAATGTGTGGACGTGGAAAACCATTTGGTTATATAGCTCGTAGATTCGCCGGACGAGGCAGGGAAACAATTAACCAAGTATCACGTGTTGTAAAGAATGAAGACCTCCTTAAACAAGTGAAGGACCTTCAAGACGGATTCCAGAATCAAGCTAACCGTAGACTCGCCGATTGAGGCAACGGTCACGTGAGTGAGGATGAAGTCACTTCACCTGGATCATCTTATTGACTAGTTGACATGATTGAACATGATTCTCTTTAGAGAAGCCGTGTTAAGGAAACGGAGGGGGGTTAGAAAGTTTTAGAGTTCGAGACTTGGAAAGACAAGACTCGAGGACGAGTATTTTTCCAAGAGGAGGAGAATGATGCAGGGCATCTTCGATATGCAACTCCTCTTAGCTTAGCCGCCGATTCTTCGGTCAACACGAGATTCAAGAAGATCTAAGGGTGTAGATGACAATTTATAATTGCCATCAACTATCTTTTAATATTTGTTAGTATCTTATATTTTTATATAAAAATGTGTTTAGTTTTATAATAGTTATTTATTTCCTTGTTTTAGTTTTAGTAAAGATTTTTAGCTTTCTTTCTAAGACTATTATAATATAAATATATGTAATAGGCTCAGGGAAAAACGGTAGATTATGAGTTTATAAAATAAGAGTGTTTCTCTTGAAGTTCCGGTTGGGCACCCTTTTGAGGGTTCATGGAATTCCTTGATCATTGTTGTTTGTGTGGTTTCTTGCATTCACAACGGTCCCACCATCATTTGGTATCAAGAGCTTAGGTTCGAGAAGAAACAACACAACTTATCGAAGCCTTATCGTGAGAAACAAATTTTTTTGTTTCCGTTCGTCATTTTCTGCACAGCCGTGAGAAAATTGACGGCACGCGTTCGTTCACTGTTGGATCTCCATAATTTTTGGGCACGAGGTTCAAGTAACATAGATTTATGATTCCACCGTTCGGATTTGCGATTGGAGATTTCTACAGGGAGATACACCTGGCTGAAGTGGCTGTTTTTTTCTACAGAATGGTTTTTGATTTCTTTGGCTATACTTACCCCACGAATGTGTGGACGTGGAACACATTTGGTTATACAGCTCGTAGATTCGCCGGACGAGGCAACGAAACAATTAACCAAGTACCACGTGTTGTAAAGAATGAAGACCTCCTAAAACAAGTGAAGGACCTTCAAGACGGATTCCAGAATCAAGCTAACCGTAGACTCGCCGATTGAGGCAACGGTCACGTGAGTGAGGATGATGTCACTTAACCCGGATCATCTTATTGAATGGTTGGCATGATGAAACGTGATTCTCCATAGAGAAGCCGTATTAAGGAAACGGATGAGGGGTTAGAAAGTTTCAGAGTTCGAGACTTGGAAAGACAAGACTCTAGGACGAGTCTTTTCCAAGAGGAGGAGAATGATGCAGGGCATGTTCGCTCCGGCTCCTCGGACTTAGCCGCCGGTTCTTCGGTAAACATTTGAAGTCAAGTGTTCACTAGTTCTAATAGATTGAAGGGTGAAAAGCGATAATTCATAATTGTCGTAGTCTATCTTTTTTATATTAATTTTTTTCGATTTGTTTCCTTGTTTCTACTTGATTCTTGTCTTTCTCTCCAAGACAATATCATGCTATAAATGTACCTGTTAGTTTTAGGTTTAAACAGATTATGAGTTTATAAATAAGAGTGTTTCTCTTGAAGTCCTGGTTGGGCACCCTTTTGGGGGTTCATGGAATTCCTTGTTCATTGTTCTTGTGTGGTTTCTATCATTCACAACGGTCCCGCCATCATTTGGTATCAAGAGCCTAGGTTTGGAGAAGAAATCACACAACTTATTGAAGCCATATAGCGAGAAACAAATGTTTTTGTTTCCGTTCGTCGTTTTCTGCGCAGCTGTAAGAAAAATGACGGCACGCATTCGTTAGCCGTTGGATCTCTATAATTTTTGGGCAGGATGTCCAAGACAAGTAGATCTATGATCTGACCGTTCGGATTTGCGATTGGAGTTCTCTACAGGGAGATATAACTGTTTGAAGTAGCTGGTTTTTTTCTGCGGAATTTTTTTTCATTCAAGTGGCTATAGTTGCCCACAAATGTGTGGACGTGGAAAACCATTTGGTTATATAGCTCGTAGATTCACCGGACGAGGCAACGAAACAATTAACCAAGTATCACGTGTTGTAAAGAATGAAGACCTCCTTAAACAAGTGAAGGACGTTCAAGACGAATTCCAGAATCAAGCTAACCGTAGACTCGCCGATTGAGGCAACGGTTACGTGAGTGAGGATGAAGTCACTTCACCTGGATCATCTTATTGACTACTTGACATGATTGAACGTGATTCTCCATAGGGAAGTCGTGTTAAGGAAACGGAGGGGGGTTAGAAAGTTTTAGAGTTCGAGACTTGGAAAGACAAGATTCGAGGACGAGTCTTTTTCCAAGAGGAGGAGAATGATGCAGGGCATCTTCGATATCCAACTCCTCTTAGCTTAACCGCCGATTCTTCGGTCAACACGAGATTAAAGAAGATCTAAGGGTATAGATGACAATTTATAATTGCCATCAACTATCTTTTAATATTTGTTAGTATCTTATATTTTTATATAAAGATTTGTTTAGTTTTATAATACTTATTTATTTCCTTGTTTTAGTTTTAGTAAAGATTTTTAGCTTTCTTTCTAAGACTATTATAATATAAATATATGTAATAGGCTCAGGGAAAAACGGTAGATTATGAGTTTATAAAATAAGAGTGTTTCTCTTGAAGTCCCGGTTGGGCATCCTTTTTGAGGGTTCATGGAATTCCTTGATCATTTTTGTTTGTGTGGTTTCTTGCATTCACAACGGTCCCGCCATCATTTGGTATCAAGAGCTTAGGTTGGAGAAGAAACAACACAGCTTATTGAAGACTTATCGCAAGAAACAAAATTTTTGGTTTCCGTTCGTCATTATCTGCACAGCCGTGAGAAAATTGACGACACGCGTTCGTTCACCGTTGGATCTCTATAATTTTTGGGCACGAGGTTTAAGTAACATAGATCTATGATTCCACCGTTCGTATTTGTGATTGGAGTTTTCTACAGGGAGCTACACCTGGCTGAAGTGGCTGTTTTTTTTCTGCATAATGGTTTTTGATATCTTTGGCTATACTTACCCCACGAATGTGTGGACGTGGAACACATTTGGTTTTATAGCTCGTAGATTCGCCGGACAGGGCAACGAAACAATTAACCAAGTACCACGTGTTGTAAAGAATGAAGACCTCCTAAAACAAGTGAAGGACCTTCAAGACGGATTCCAAAATCAAGCTAACTGTAGACTCGCCGATTGAGGCACCGGTCACATGAGTGAGGATGATGTCACTTCACCCGGATCATTTTATTGAATGGTTAGCATGATGAAACGTGATTCTCGATAGAGAAGCCGTATTTAGGAAATGGAGGGGGGTTAGAAAGTTTTAGAGTTCGAGAGTTGGAAAGACAAGACTCGAGGACGAGTCTTTTCCAAGAGGAGGAGAATGATGCAGGGCATGTTCGCTCCGGCTCCTCGGACTTAGCCGCCGGTTCTTCGGTAAACATGTGAAGTCAAGTGTTCACTAGTTCTAATAGATTGAAGGGTGAAAAGCGACAATTCATAATTGTCGTAGTCTATCTTTTTTATATTATTTTTTTCAATTTATTTCCTTGTTTATACTTGATTCTTGTCTTTCTCTCCAAGACAATATTATGCTATAAATGTACCTGTTAGTTTTAGGTTTAAACAGATTATGAGTTTATAAATAAGAGTGTTTCTCTTGAAGTCCCGGTTGGGCACCCTTTTGAGGGTTCATGGAATTCCTTGTTCATTGTTATTGTGTGGTTTCTATCATTCACAACGGTCCCGCCATCATTTGGTATCAAGAGCCTAGGCTTGGAGAAGAAATCACACAACTTATTGAAGCCATATCGCGAGAAACAAATGTTTTTGTTTCCGTTCTTTGTTTTCTGCGCACATGTAAGAAAAATGACGACACTCGTTCGTTGACCGTTGGATCTCTATAGTTTTTGGGCAGGATGTCCAAGACACGTAGATCTATGATCTGACCGTTCAGATTTGCGATTGGAGTTCTCTATAGGGAGATATAACTGTTTGAATATGCTGGTTTTTTTCTGCAGAATTGTTTTTGATTCAAGTGGCTATAGTTGCCCACAAATGTGTGGACGTGGAAAACCATTTGGTTATATAGCTCGTAGATTCACCGGACGAGGCAACAAAACAATTAACCAAGTATCACGTGTTGTAAAGAATGAAGACCTCCTTATACAAGTGAAGAACCTTCAAGACGGATTCCAGAATCAAGCTAACCGTAGACTCGCCGATTGAGGCAACGGTCACGTGAGTGAGGATGAAGTCACTTCACCTGGATCATCTTATTGACTAGTTGACATGATTGAACGTGATTCTCCATAGAGAAGCCGTGTTAAGGAAACGAAGGGGGGTTAGAAAGTTTTAGAGTTCGAGACTTGGAAAGACAAGACTCGAGGACGAGTCTTTTTCCAAGAGGAGGAGAATGATGCAGGGCATCTTCGATATCCAACTCCTCTTAGCTTAGCCGCCGATTCTTCGGTCAACACGAGATTCAAGAAGATCTAAGGGTATAGATGACAATTTATAATTGCCATCAACTATCTTTTAATATTTGTTAGTATTTTATATTTTTATATAAAGATGTGTTTAGTTTTATAATACTTATTTATTTCCTTGTTTTTGTTTTAGTAAAGATTTTTAGCTTTCTTTCTAAGACTATTATAATATAAATATATGTAATAGGCTCAGGGAAAACGGTAGATTATGAGTTTATAAAATAAGAGTGTTTCTCTTGAAGTCCCGGTAGGGCACCCTTTTGAGGGTTCATGGAATTCATTGATCATTGTTGTTTGTGTGGTTTCTTGCATTCACAACAGTCCCGCCATCAGAAGCGTTTACATATGTTCCTAAAAAAGGCTTTTGAGGTATTTTTTTCTTTCTGTTTGGCTTGTTTAGAACTGCTAATGCATGGGAAAGAGATAAAACATAGAATTAGCTATACTCTTTTGATAATATATGTTATCATGTAACCAACAACAGGAACTCATACCAAGGCAAGAAAAACTTAGACAAGCTCACGATCATCTTGTACATAATTCAAAAAGAATATTGGCTGCTCAGGTTGGAATTTTTGTCATATAGTTGCATTCCTTACCTACAGATCCAGTTACGTTTGTGCTCTCAATATTTTCAAGGAAACCAACTCTTAATGCTTTTGGTGAAGCTCATATATTTTAGCAAGTAACATTTCCTTTTAATTGTGCTCAAGCAAGCCTTAAGTGAAATTTCCAAGAGTGTAGCTCATATTGTAGAGTAATGCGAGAGGCACGGGGTTCGATTCCCCGCACTTCTATGTTGGGAATAAAATAACCAAGTCCCTAGCCGTTGACACATAAGATTCTAGACGCTGAAAAGAATATTGTAGTCGCTGACAAGAAGTCGCTGATAAGTAGAATGTTAGCCACCGAAGGATTGCATAAGTTATGAAGATCAAAGCGTTTTGTTTAGAATAGGAAGATATGTTCAAATATTGTATTTTTTATGTTTATCTCTTCCTAAAATAATTGATTCGTAGCTTATTGTTCAAGGCTCCTTAATCTATTAAAGGAGCCCTAGGTTTTGTTATTATGTACAATACGTAATATTTTTGGTGTAATACTTTCGGAAAAGTATTACTTTTGGGTTATTTAATTTTTTTGGTGCAAATCTTAGGAAAGAGTTTGCTTTTGATGATTTTTTTATTTTTTTGGATTTTTAAGTTATGGATTTTTTTATGTTTTTAATTTTTTTAGCAAGAAAAGTAACGTTCAAAATTGAACGGATCCCAAAATCCAAAGCTTCTCACGAAAAATCGTCAATCGTAACGAGCGAAGCGGCAGCGGCGCCAATTTAATGTAGGAATTTTGCAATTCTTTAAAGATTATTTTTTTCGTTCCTCGACTCGATTCGAATTTATATCCAATTCATACGTAAGATTAATTGTTCTTGGTTAAAAGTACTTTGTTTAGTATTTAAAAACTATAAACTATTCAAACTAATTAAAAAGAAAATCTTTAATTAAAAACACTTTTTCACTATTAAAAATTCTAATTAAACAAATTTAAACAAATCTATTTAAAACTATTTTTACTAATTTAAAAAAATAAAACTATTTAAAAAAATAAAAAAAAAACTATTTTAAATTTAAACAAAACGTAAAACTAATTTTATAAAAAACTAAATTAATTAAAAAATAACATTAAAAAAAATTAAATTTCAAAAAGTTATAAAATATTTTTATTTTATTCTTTTTGTACTTTGAAACTATTTAAAAACTAAAAGTAAATTTAACTGAAATTATTAAAATAAAAACTTGTATTTAAACTAATTAATAAAACAGACAGCTAATTAAAAAACCTATATTAACGACCACGATAATAATTAAACCAAAAGAGAGCTTAGACGAGATGGTTATCTCGTTGGGTGCATGAACAGGAGGTAATGCGTTCGATTCCAGTAGTGGACAATTTTTTGGATGATTTTTTTTAACAAGCTGAACGAAAACCAAGGTTATAGTAATCACTTGTTGGCTGCTATTTTCGACAAGTAAATCAATACTAAACCAACAGACCAATGGAGTCTGCTAGCATTAGAACCTCAACAAAGCAAATGCAGCAATTCTAAATACTTGAATCAGCAAAAATGAACCATCTAAGCAATATAATCAAAACCTCATCAACTTAAAACTAAACAAGTCAATACTAGTTTATAGCAGATTAAATCAGATCTTAAACCAAAGCAAACTAAAATCAAAATCAGCTCTAAAAACAGATGAATATCAGCTTAATTCAAAACTTATTAAGTAAAACAATATGCACCCTAACTATATCAGCTAAATAGAACAAACTCAGCAATAATAATAAGCAGATAAGAAAAAACAGACTATTATCAAATCCTTTAGACAATAAACTTAAACTACTAGTACTCAAAATCAGATTATTAACCAAGCCCTAGCAATCTAAAATATATATTATAGCTAACTTTTAAAACAAGATCAAATCATATTAACTAGAATCTAAAACTCAGATCAACAAAAACAAAAGCAGCTTCAACTTATCAAATAACCAATATCAACCAAAGCAAGTTCAGGAATAAATTACACAATCAAAACAGATTTATCTAAAACATGTAAATGAAATAACAAGTAAAAAATGTAAGTGAACCTTGTGACGAATCCTTTGAGCAGTAGAGCGATGTTGAGTTGTCTATGAAACCAAATCGAGACCACCTTAACCAAACATCATCGAACCATCAACAGCAAACCATCATTCTCTCGAACCAGATTTAATATAAACTTCCTAGTGGGGGAAAATTCTTCCAATATTTATTTTATTTATTCAAAACGAGCTATTAATTAACTTGATTAAATAAAATGAAAGTTATTATAACCAAACAGATAATAGATTAAATTGTAAATAAAAATTTCTTAACAGAAAATAAGGCACGATTTAAATGAAAATAAACTTTTATTAATATTAAAAAGAGATTACAAATATTGGAAAGGAAAAATTACAATTAACCTAAAAACTATTTAGCATAAAATAACTAGGAAAAAAAAATTAAACAGAATAAAAATTACAATAATGGGGGTTTTATAGGCAAACCCTAAAACTTGCTAAGGAAGGATTGGTGAGAACGATCTACAATCTTGATCGTTCATTATACATCTTTTCTTCTCTTTCTTCCCAAAGCTTGATCAAACAGCTGAAACTCATTTACTTGCACACGGATCGCCAGGTTGGATTGGATGTGTGTTTCTTGTGCTTCTTCGATGCTGATGTGTATTTAGATGATTGGATTATTGAGGAGAGTGATGTGTATTAGCCAATCACATGAGAGAGATGAGCCACGTCACTGGATGCCCTCCATCTTCTTGATCCTAAATACTTGGGAATTAATTCCCTTGCGTGAATAACACGCGCCTCACAAAAGTAAAAAGCCCCAAATTAATTTATTAACTAGTGTTTGGGTAACAGTAAAGTTATAGGTTTTGGGGGTGAGGGTAAATGGATGTATCTGGTTATTGTGTTTTGGGAGAGAGAAGGGTAAACATTGTTTTTAACGAATGAAAGGGATGTGGTGAGTTTGACCAAATGATATCAAATAGCTTTTAACCGTCCCATGGTTTTTAACCCTAATTGGGTCATGTAAACCCAAAATACGTCCCTTGTTTATTAATTTTGTCAAGACAATGGGCTTGCAGCCCATTACACTTCATCCGTCTCATAGAAAGTTTATTAGGGCCTTGTTTTGGGCTTGTTTCCATCAAGGTAAATAAGTTGAACCCCTTATTAGGCTTTTGAGCCCAATAACCAAAAGTGGGGCCCACAAGGCTCAAATATCTTCATTAAGATTAAATCCACTAGAAAAGGATTCATTTTTGGCTTTGTCGATCTTTTCTTCAAAGTCGTGTCGATTTTGCCGGTTTTCGTGATCTTTGGTACACTTTTTGTTCTTTGACTTTGACTTTGTCTCTTTCTTTGACTTTTCTTCAACAATTGACCGTGAAATCCCGTATTTTCTTTCCTTTTGATCTTTTGTACCTATTTCACACAAAAACACAAAACCACCCGTAATTCTGACTTTTACGATATTAAACACATGATTAGGTCTTTTTTTCATTGATTTTAGTGGTAAAAGGATAAGTGTTTACACACTTATTAATGGCTTAGGAAATTATTCTAACATAAGTATCAAACATATAAAACAATACTGAGAAAACAGTTGGTTGTAAACGGGGAATCCTAATAAGGAAAGAATGTTCGTACTGAAAGGACGGGAAATCCATACCTTATGTCCAGTGAACGAAGAAGACGAAAGAATGGAAGTCCTACTTCGATCTCACTAATGCTACAATAATAGAGTACACGTATAAGTATTATGTTTACTGAGTACTTAACTGATTATATCGTGTCTTAGCTTGTTTTATATGTTCTTGTCTTGTTTTACTGATTTTAAGGTTATGATGTGCTTATCATGTATTATGTTTAAGTATTACTTGTATTTCTTGCATTATTATACTTGTTGTGTAATAATAAGTAAATTTCTAAAAATAGCAGGTTTCCTAACATAGAAAGTTTCCAAAAATATAAATTTTCCAAAAATATATTAACTTTTTAAAATAGATCAGTTTCTAAAAATAGAAAGTTTCCAAAAATAGTAAGTTTCCTGAATTAGAAAGTTTCAATATTTAGAATTAAGCTGAAATAATAAATTAATAATATAAGCTTAAGTTTACTGGTTAAATAACCAAAGGCATGTGATTATAGTATAGTTTATTAATAATATCATGTTAATTAAATAAACTATAGGTTATATGATTTAATTAAATATAAGCAAGATTTAATTTAATTAAGGTGTATAAAATACTTAGGTTAAACATGTATTAATATTATATTATATATAACCTAATTCATGTTTATTAATTAATTATATTTCATGTATTAAATAATTAATTAATACTATAGTCTAAATTAAATAAATAAATACTTAGGTTAAACATGTATTATTTCATAAATAATAATTAACCTATCTCCGTGATTAATTAAATTAATTATAAGTCTTGTTATTAATTAATTTAATCATATTGTTAAAAATAATAACTTGTAAAAAATAAAATACTTGTACAATTTTAGTCATGAACCGGACCCGTGACTTTAATTTAGACCTATCGTGAACCAGACGGAAACCCCCTGAACCGGACAAATAAAAAACACACCCTTAACAGTGGCAAACCGGCTCGGTCGGTTGCCACTTCTTGTGTGAATACACAACCGGCTGCTGCCGGTGGTCCCCTCTTGGCTAGCCGCTGACCACAGTAAGTTCCCACCGACTGTGTGTCGGTGGTTCCCCCTGCTTGACCCAACGCCGCCACCGGCTGTGTGCCGGTGATCGTGGCTGCTTGGTGCCAAGACCCCCAATCAACCACAATGCCACCCTGACGCGAGTCGGGGTCCCTTGTTCCAATTGCCGACCGATACCAACCACACTGAGACACAAGTCTCGGTTGGTGGTGCGAACCAAAACACGCCGAGAGCCTTGGGGCTCTCGGGTGGGTGTCGGCCGAACCAACCAACCTCAAAACATCCCTTAATTTCCCCCCATGACAAATCTAACATGTTTTAATTACTTTTTTTATTTAATCCCATGTTTACATGTTCATAATTAAATAAAAAGAATCAAAGAAAAGGGATAACGGATTACCGAATGCGTGTAACGAATGGAGTTTAATAACACGAACACGATGCTTGAATTAATCAACCAAAAATCAAACAAACACCACTTGTGGTGTTGTTACTGCCAGCGGCCAAAGGAGACAAAAGAGAATGAGGCTAGGGTTTTTGTTTTTTTTTTGAAACTCTGTAAAGTGAAAACATGTTAACCCTTATTTGTTTACTTAGTAAAAATAACATGGGCTTGACCCTTTTCCTCTTTGGTGTCCGCGGCATATGGGGCCCATATGGGAAAAACCCGAAGTTTTTCCCGTGTTATATTTTACGTGTTCGTGTGTTCGTGTTTTCGTGTTATAATATACCGAAATGTTCGTGTTATATATAAATACTTGTACGTAACGATCTTAATCGTATTATATTAATTAAGTACGTAATTACGTGTTCGTGATTCTTACGTTCATGATTTCATGTTCGTGATTATAATTATTATTGTTAATAATTATCGTGTACTATCACGTACTTAATACTTATCGTATAATTATACGTACATAACTTCTGTAATTAATAATCGTGACACGTGTTCATGCTATAAAAGGAAAGGTTTGATATGTACGTATGTTTACTAAGTGTACTGTTCATGGCAAAAGCATACGGGTTTTACATAATGGGAATAATTTTAACCGTGGGAACGAAGGGAACTTCAACCAAGGAAATGGCTTTCATGGTAATCAAAAAAATCAAGGTTTCCAAAACAACAATCAAAATGATTTGTCAAGCTATATCAAAACAACTGAGGCAAATTTAAAGGCTTTTCAAAACAATCTTCAAGGACAAATGAACACTTTGAAACTCGATTTTCAAAATTCGATCAAGGGGAAAATAATAAGATTGAGCTAAGTCAAGCTAGATTAGATCAAAATCAAAACCGTATTGAGGGAAATCAAGCTAAATTTTAAAATAAAATTCTTTCGATGTTTGAAGTGATAATGAACAAACCCTCCTCTTCTTCGGTTGGTTTTCCTAGCAACACCATTCCAAACCCGTAGGGTGAGATGAAAGCTATTACCACCCGTAGTGGGAAAGCTTTAGACGGACCTTTGCTTCCACAAGTTAGTACCTCTCCGGTGAGGGAAGTGGAGAAAGAACCCGAGGTGGTTAAGGAAAAGAAATTCCTAATCCACCAAAGGTAGACCATGTGCCTATTCCAGAACCCGAGATTCCGAAGACTAAACCCACACTACCCTACCCTTATAGACTTAACCAATAGAAGATCCACGAAAGATCAAATGCTCAAATGTCCACATTTCTTAAGATGTTTAAGCAACTTCATATGAATGTTAGTTTCGCGGATGCATTGCTTTATATGCCTATGTTTGCTTCGACTTTCAAGAAAATAATTAGTGATAAAGGGAAGCTAGTTGAGCTTAACCAATATCTTGATGCTAATTGTTCGATGGTTCGCACCAAAAAGATACCCGAAAAGCTTGGAGACCACGGAAGATTTCTTATTCCTTATGAATTTCCGGAAATGAAAGAATGTTTAACATTAGCAGATCTTGGCGCTAGAATTAATTTGATGCCTCTTTTCGTTTGGAAAAGGTTATCTCTTCCCGAGCTCACACCTACTAGAATGACTCTCGAGCTTGCGGATCGATCGACCGCCCTTCCGGTAGGTATAGCCGAGGATGTCTTTGATAAGGTAGGGAAGCTTCATTTTCTGGCGGATTTTGTAGTTGTGGATTACTCCGAAGATTCACGTGTACCTTTGATATTAGGAAGACCATTTTAGAGTACGGTTAGTGCCTTAATTAATATGAAAATGGAAAAATGACCTTAAGTTTTGATGATGAAACCGTTACCTTTGATATCGGGCACGTATCTAAGTATTCTTATGAGAATTTCGGGGAGTCAATCAATCTTGTCGACATGATTAACGTTTCTTGTAAAGAATATTCTCAAGAAGTGCTTGGTTTATCGGCTAATTCTGAAAGTGGCAATCCTCCTTTATCAGATCCTATTAATGGTCATTTCTTCTCCACCCCTTACTCCATTTGGGGTTAGTGATTTTATCTTGGAGGAGGTTGATGCTTTTCTTGGCACACCGGATTTGCCATCGACATATGATGAAGATTATCATGATGCGGATGGAGATATCGATTTGCTTGAAGCAATTTTAAACAAAGATCCTTTTTAATTACCTCTGATGGAAATTAAACTTATGAACGAGAATGAATCGAAAGTGAAAACCTCTCTTGAAGAAGCACCCGAACTTGAGCTTATGGATCTTCCTACTCGTTTAGAGTATGCTTTTCTCGAAGGACTAGATAAATTACCGGTGATAATATCTAAAGGATTGAAAGATGACGAAAAGGAAGCACTTATCAAGGTTTTAAATAAACATAAACGGGCCATTGCATGGAAAATCTCCGACATCAAGGGTATTGATCCAAAATTTTGTACTCATAAAATTTTGATGGAGGAAGATTATAAACCCGCTTTTCAAAGTCAAAGAAGGGTTAATCCAAAGATTCATGAGGTGATAAAAAAGGAAGTTATGAAACTTCTAGACGTCGTAAGGATCTACCATATCTCTGTTAGCCCATGGGTTAGCCCCGTGCATTGTGTTCCAAAGAAAGGAGGAATGACGGTCGTGACTAATGAAGACAATGAATTGATTCCTACTCGACTCATGACCAGATGGCGTGTTTGTATTGACTATAGAAAGCTTAATGATGCCAAAAGGAAGGATCATTTTCCATTACCTTTTATGGATCAAATGTTAGAGAGACTAGCGGGAAATGAATTCTATTGCTTTTTAGATGGATTTTCTTGCTATTTTCAAATTCCTATAGACCCTCGTGATCAAGAAAAAACCACATCACTTGTCCTTATGGAACATTTGCTTATCGTAGAATGCCTTTTGAGTTATGCAATGCTCCGAAGACTTTCCAAAGGTGTATGATGGCTATTTTTCATGATATGATTGAGAAAATCATGGAAGTCTTCATGGATGATTTCTTGGTTTTTGGGGAGTCTTTTGCTTCATGTCTCTCTAACTTGGAACGAATGCTACAACATTGTGAAAAAACAAATCTCATGCTTAACTATGAAAAATGCCATTTCATGTGCAAAGAAGGCATTGTTTTAGGAATTAAGATCTCTAAGGCCGGAATTGAGGTAGATAGGGCCAAAATCGACGTGATTGCCAAATTGCCTCCACCCACCACCGTTAAGTGAGATAGGAGTTTTATCGGCCATACCGGCTTCTATAGATGTTTTATCCAAGACTTCTATAAGATAGCTCGGCCTATGACCTATCTTTTAGCAAAAGAGACTCCATTCCTCTTTTCAAATGAGTGCATCATAACCTTTGAGATTCTTAAATAAGAAATAAAGCGAATCACCCATTATAGTTGCTCTGGATTGGGACCTACCTTTTGAAATAATGTGTGATGCTAGTGATTACGCGGTAGGTGTGGTTTTGGGGCAACGTAAGACCAAACATTTCTTGCCTATACACTATGCAAGTAAGACTATGACAGATGTTCAAACTAAGTATACTACAACGGAAAAGGAATTACTTGCCGTTTAATATCCTTTCGAAAGTTTAGACCATACCTCGTCTTGTATAAAACCATAGCGTATACGGATTACTCGGCTATAAAATATCTTCTTAATAAACAAGATGCAAAGCCGAGGTTGCTCTGGTGGATACTCCTCCTTCAAGAGTTTAATGTCAAATTCTTGACAAAAAAGGAGCCAATAATCTCGCGGCCGATCATCTATCTAGACTTTAGAATCCTTACCGAAGCGATCGAGAGAACAAGGAAGTAAATGAAACATTTCCTCTTGAGACGCTTGGTATGATTACTTTTCGTGGTGATGATAGTACCCCATGGTTTGCGGACATTGCAAATTACCATGCGGGGAATTTCTTGATTAAGGGTATGTCGTCCCAACAAAAACAGAATTTTTTCAAGGACATATATTACTATTTTTGGGACGACCCTATTTGTTTAGAGTATGCGCGGATCAAGTGATTCGTAGGTGTGTGTCTAGCAAAGAAGCTAAAGATATTCTTAAAGCTTGTCATGAAGGACCCACCAGGGGACATCATGGTGCCAACTATACCGTGAAAAAAGTTTTGATGTCGGTTTCTTTTGGACTTCCATATATCAAGATGCCCATGACTTGATCAAGACTTGTGGGTCAAGGAAAGAATTCATAAAGGGATGAAATGCCCCAAAATATAATACAAGTTTGTGAAATTTTTAATGTATGGGAATCGATTTTATGGGGTCATTTCCATCTTCAAAAGGAAATAAGTATATTCTCGTAGCCGTGGACTATTTGTCAAAATGGGTTGAAGCTAAGGCTTTGCCTACTAATGATGCTCGAGTTGTGCTGAAATTTTTAAAGTAACTTTTTGCTAGGTTTTGAACTCCGCGGGCTATAATAAGTGATCGAGGGACCTATTTTTGTAATAAAAAATTTGAAAAAGTTATAAAGAAATATGGTGTCACTCATCGAATTTCGACGGCTTATCACCCTCAAACGAGTGGTCAAGTGGAGGTTTCAAAACGAGATCTTAAGCGAATTTTGGAGCGTTCTATTGGAGAAAATCGCACTTCGTAGTCGGATAAACTAGATGATGCATTGTCGGCCTTCCGTACGGCCTATAAGACTCCCATTGTTTGTACACCATTTTGGTTGGTCTACGGAAAGGCATGCCACTTGCCAATTGAACTCGAACATAAGGCGTATTGGGCTCTAAAACATTGTAACTTCGATTTGAGGACCGCGGGTGATCATCGCAAGGTTTAAATGAATGAACTAAGTGAATTAAGGGATCAAGCTTATGAGAACTCTTTGATCTATAAAGAGAAGACTAAGAGGATTCATGACTCTAAGATCAAAAACCACATTTTCAATGTTGGTGATCAAGTACTCTTATTCAACTATAGAGTTAAGATTTTCTCGGGCTAGCTAAAGTCCCGTTGGTCCGGACCATTCACCATTTCACAAGTATTCCCTTATGGCACCATTGAACTTGTTCAAAATGACGGGCCTAACTTTAAGGTGAATGGTCATCGAGTTAAGCATTACTTTCGAGGGGACATACCTACGGAGGTTGTTCCGGATCTCCAAACATTCCGTAAGGACCAATGAATGCGGGGACCGAGTCGAGCTCATAACTCGGTTACCAAAAACGAGGTGCCTTATGGAGGATTTCCATACATTCTATCTTCTTTCTATTCTCTAACACTAATAAAGGCTTGTTCTTTCAAGCCCGTGCTCGTGTTTTTGTTGTGATGTGAATCTTAGGAATGACCTAAATTATTGAAGACTCTCGTGTTCGGTTTTTGCCTGGTCCACTCGAGCTTCATTTCTTTGATTGTCATATGTGGAATTTGATATCCTTGATTCTATCGACTAACGTTTATCTTAAAGCATAATTTAAAAACGGCATATATATTTGCGTACCCTTACCATGTTAGTACTATTGCATTCGACTTTTCGTGTTCTAGCATGGGGGTGTTATTCTTGTGCTAGGAAACATTGAGGACAATGTTTGGTTTTAGCATGGGGGATCAATCGATATAATCGCTTTCATTTGCTTTTCTCGTGTTCTTATGTAATCGTTTTATCAAAATCATAATTTTTTTTTAATTTTTAGTGCAATTTTGTGTTTAATAATAAATAAAATAAATGTTTTACACATATGTAGGCTTTTCGTTGGAGAAAATAAGAATAGTTTTTGACGCGACCGGTTTTTACCTTAGCTCATTCCTTAACCCGTTAAAATTGAGTTTTGCTGGAATTTTATATAGGGGACTTTAAAACACGAAAGTCTTAACTCGAAAGTGCTTAAGAACAAGAACTTTTCGCAAGTTCCTATAATCGATCCTAGAAATTCATTTATCAAGGGAACTTTAAAACGCAAATTCTAAACTTGAAAAAGTCTAAGAAGATGCAAGATCCTATAGATGATTTGAAAACCCAAAAATTCGATTTAATATAGTCTTAATTTAGTTGATTTCATGTTGCTAAATTTTGACTTGCAAGGCTAAGTATCCATTAGTCTCACATCTTTGAGATTTTACAATATGGAGAACAAGAGATGATAGAGTTCATCATAAGTTTTGAGGCTAAGTCTTCCTTATATAAGTTTTTGTGGCTCTGTCTCCTATTATTTGTTTTTCACACTTGAATATTTAAATATCTAATAAATGAAGTTTTTAGTGGTTTAGGTTCAATATCTTAGCTCTTAACAAACTCTTTTATTTCCCTTGTAATTAAAGTAAGAACACATTTAGGGTGTCAGCGTCATGCACTTTTTGATCATGGGATTGCGGAATTTGGCCTACTATATGTATTATAAATAAAAAACAATAAATAAAAACATGTTCTCAATGAGCCTTTGGGTGTGAGACAAGTAGCACTACCCTTGTCATTAAAGCCTTAGGGTGTATGGCATGGTAAAGTGTTAAATACAAATTGCTTCATCATTATTTCAAGGAGCCTTAGGGTGTGAAGTGATGATGAATGTCAATTCCTTTGTCTATGGTTCAAGGAGCTTTAGGGTGTGGATCATAGATGAGGACCACTTTTACATTTTAAAGAGCCTAAAGGTATATGATTTAAATGTTGCTAACTCCATTATAAATTCAAAACGACTTTGGATGAATAAATGTTGCTTAAGTAGTCCTAATAAGCCAAATTTCGGATCCGGGAATTCAGTCCTAAAATCGTGTTAAGTTATCCTTGATGTGGGCTTTCTTTAGTGACAACGGTTTTTGAAGATGAGGTTAGGTTCTAAGTGTTAGGTTTACACCGTTTTTGCCTTCATTTTTGGACTAATAATTATCAAATAAGTCAAATGATCTTATGGGTGAATGACAATCTTTTAAATCTAGATATACAATTAGGAATAAAGGAGATTGAGTTCTACACAAGTTACTTATATGAGTGGTCTTAACATTGGAAATTATGGTTAACAATTATCTTGTTTCTAAAGCTTGGCATGAAATGAGTGAAAAGTCGAGGACGATGAATCTATTCAAGTTTTATGATCCTAAAAGTTATTTTTCAATAATGAAAGCGACACATTATGTCTTCGTATAAATAAAGTGTCAAAAGTTGAAAAATAAAGTTTTTAGATGTCTTATTTTAATAGTGCGCGAGGACACGACAATTGCTTAGCAAGGGGGAGTTTGATATGAGTGGAAACACCCATATCGTTTACCTAATAAAACGGGATAAAAATGAATAAAATGCATGAATATAGCATTGTATTTGCTTGTTTCCTTGTTTCAGGTGTGTAGGTACCAAGATCACGAAACCAGCAAAAACTGACACGGGATTGAATATTTATCAAAAGCCAAATGACGAGTTCAATTTTATTCATGAAAAGTAGATTTATTAAGATAGTGGGCCTTATATTAGAAAATAAGCTTATTATCCATTAAAACAATAAATGTACAAGAAGGAAGGTGTTAAATAAATCGGGTCAAGCCCATGATAGAAGGAAGTCACGGGATGATTTTTTTCTTTGGTCAATATTCGTCAAGACATAAATAAAGGAGAGAAATAAAACGAGAAAAAGAATTTGGGGAAAAATCTCCCTTTTTTCTAGTATATGAACCTGATGTAGAAGTTTTTACTACTCTTTAGGAAAAGATAGCAAAATAGGGAAAGTATTAAGTGTCGGTTTTGGAAAACTAAGCACTAATGACCAATGTGGTTCAAGTTCGTTTTCCAAGGAGGCTTGTGTGTTGTGTAGAGAGATGATTAACTTTGTGATTATATTGATGAGAAAAGAAAATAGAAATGAGATTAGAAGATAATGACGGTTACGATTATGATTAAAACTAAGACGATAAGTCGTACGCGTAAAACCATAAAAAGTGACTAAATTAAAAATTTACCCTAAAAATTCCTAGAAAATTGCAATAAATCCAAAATAATGTAATTAGAGTTTACAAAAAATCAAAAATCACTCAAACCTTTATTGAATTAAATAATAATTTTTTAATGCTAATTAAAGCCCAAAAAATCAATATAATTAACAAAAAGCCCAAAATGAGATTTTTCAAATGTAAACCTCGAAAATGACTTAACTAAATTTAAAACTATTTTTGAAAATTTTAAAATTAATAAAAACTATTTAAAAACAATTAGAAAATATTCAAACTTAAAATAATTCTAATAATTAATCTAATGACAATAAAAATATTATAAAAATTGTAAAATTCCTAACTTAATGTATTTAACTTAAGAAAAATATAAAAACATGAAAAATCTAAATTTTAATTTTTTATAATAAAATAATAATAAAATATAAATAAAAATCCAAAATTTATAAAAAATTCTAAAAAGTTGCAAACTAGATTATTTTAACCTAATAAAACAGAAAATGAACTTGAAATACAATTGGGCCTTCAAATGGGCCAAATACCCAAACAGATCCTTAATGGGCTTAATATTGGGCCCAATAAGAAAAACTCCTCAGAATTCGCCCAAAAGCTCTAGTCAAGCTTAAAATTTGATTTTAAACACAATTTTCCAAAGGCCCAAAAGGTGAAAATAAGCTTAAGCTAGCTTATTTCAAAACAGCTTATTCTTAATGGGCTTTTTGGCCAATTAAGCTATAGGCTGATGCCATAAGCTAAGATTTTACCCACGTCCTTCTCTTTTCCTAATTAAGCTATTTGCAAAAAGAAACTTGAAATAAGCTCAAGGAATAAGCCTGAAATAAGCCAAAGCCCTCTTCACAAAACGACAAAATAGTCGTTTTTGAGTTCTAGACTATTTCATGAGCTGATTCAAGTTGCAGTAAGTTACAAATGGCTTAACTAAGCTTAATCAACAAAAAGATTTCCAATAAGCACACAAAATAAGCTGAAATAAGCAATAAGCTGATTTTGAAAAAGACAAAATAGTCGTTTTCTAGTAAAAGCTTAAAACCAAAAGCTGTAATCTTCCAGAATCACTTATAAGCTCAAAATATTAAGACTTATTACAAAAAACAAGTTGTTGCACATTGGAATAAGGTGAAATGACTTATTAATAAGCTTAACACCAATTATAACTAGAAGTGGCTAGAAGTTGGGGAAAGGAGTTCCCACTGCCTTGACTATTTGACTTGGATTTTTAGAGAGTTTCACTTGGTCTTTTTGGACAATCAAGGCACCCTTGTGATCAATGAATCACAAAGAGTCAATAAAAAGCAAATAATCACAAAATCACCCAGCCAATCAATGCAGTTAATTCAATCTTTCCCTAGATGTGTTCCAGACAAGTAATAAGCAGATCTGGCAGTTATAAGCTACTTTAAAGCTAGAATAAGCTAACCACAAACCACCAAATGCATAAACAAGCTCAATATGACTTAAAGAAACACAGATTAACACATTTCATCCAACAAATCCAACAAATGAACAAGATTCAAGCACATTCAGTTACTGATGAACAATGATGAACACAAGAACAAAGTTTGCTGATCTACTTGACACAAAATCCAAATTCAAGGCCTCAGATCTATCACATAGGTTGCAAATGCAATGATTTAACACTTTTATGCCCTAGGTAAACATGAAAACTAGGTGTGCACAAGATTTCAGAGCAAAACAACAAATATTCAAGATTTTATAGCCAAATGTTTGATTAATTGTTTCAAGGCATAATTTTGCATATATCAGACCACAATAACCTCCATAACAGATAACAACTCAAATATCACTCAAATACCAACTCTAAATCACATAAACTTGAACCAACAGTCAATCCCAAACACCCTTTTAACCTTTTAAACTCAATTTTAACAAAGTAAAAGTCTTCTCAAGATTGATTTAAGCCTAGTTTATTTTCATAACATACCACAAGTGAATAAAGAACCAATTTTCAGGCATAAAAACACATTTATACCAGCAAAATCACAAAATCACATAAATATCAAATATTAATCAGAAAAATGAAAATTTGAGAATACAAACCTCCAAGATGTACATCCACACCTTGGAATCAAAGAGCTGAGGTGCTAGAAAGAACAAGCACCAGCTTCCCCCTGCTAATAACAACAAACAAGCCATTGCCAAAGGCTTGAGCTTAGATTAGCACAAATACAGTAGATAAGGTGACAAAAGTCCAAGTCTTTGCAACACTTAGGCTCTCACAAGCCTTGTACCTTTCCTTAAGGCCTCACCACCCCTTAATCACCCAAGATTAGGAGGCTATGATCACCCCTAAGTTCAATCAACAAGCTGTTGACCAAAAGCACTTAGCAAACCACTTGACTGATTTTTGTTATAAAAACTGTTAGTGCAAACATTACGATGCTTTTTCGATATAACTTCTTTGTATTTTGTTGATGATAAACGTATAATTCGCAATACATTATGTAAAATGTTAAGGTAGTCGTAATCACTCAAGAATACATTTGTATACTTCTCTCGACACCTCCAAGACCGCATTCGACATGAATCACTCAAGGTATGTACAAACATGTCATTAACCTAACTAAGTGATCAAAGATTAATATTTCTTAAAACTCACATTTTAATCAAATGTGACAAAAGATTTAATTAACTTTATTTTTAAGAAAATGTTTTATTAAAAAGAAAATGAAAATTTGAATTTGGCATATTCCATATGCTAAAGAAATATCCTTTGAGGGTATAAACTACCCCAAATAGCATATACCCACTAAAGGACAAATTTGCACGGACTCCGACGCGGAGGTTTCTTAAAGGAACCCGCGGTTCCTTATTGATAAGGTACAACAGGTAGAGATAAGGAACCGCGGGTGTTTTTTACCGTTGCAATGTTGCCCTATAAATAGTGGATCATTTCCAGATTTTCTTTTAACCCTTTTTGCACAGTTTCTTTCAAAAACCATCTTAGATCCTTGATTAGTTAGTTTTGATTAATCTTGTTTAAGATGTGATACAATCTTCAATCTCCTCATCCTCTCAAGTGCAAAGAAAAGAACACTATCATTACCATGATGTGTTGGGTTCACTACATGATGAAGATCTTTCCTTCTATAGATCTAAGTTATGTTTTTAGTCTTACTACTATGTATATGTAGAAGATCCAAGTGTTGGGTACACTTGGATGTGTTTGTAAGGGTAGAATATCCAAGTGATGGGTATCCTTGGATTAGGTGTTAGTTATGTATATCTAAGTCTTGTTAGTACTTGGATATAGTGTTAGAGTTATAGATCTAAGTGATGTGTGCTTAGATCTATATGGTTTATGTGTTTAGGCCATAAAACACAAGGTTTGTTATGTTGGGCCATAAAACATAACTAGTTGGTAGATTAGGTTGTGTCTTGGTAGTTCTCACTAAACTCTAAAGTGATGTGGTTGTGTCTAGGTAGTTCTCACTAAACTCTAAAGTGATGTGGTTGTGTCTTGTGAGTTCTCACTTAGCTTTAAAGTGATTAGTAGTTGTGTTGCGTGAATTTCTCACTTAGCTTCAAAGTGAAGAGTAGTGAAGATTGGTTCTAGCTTTCGATTAGAACTCGACATCTAGCCTTGTGTCGTTAAATGGTGAAGTGGGAAACGTTGTGTAGCTTGGTCCTACCTAAGATTAGGACTCGACATCTAGTTTAGTGTCGGAAAGTGTGTAAGCGACGTGTATGGTTTTCTCCGCCTTGAAAGGAGTTTTGTTGACTAGTGAAGTAACTCTCGGGTAAGGTGTACTCGAGGAGTGGAGTAGGGCGAAAAGGAGCTTTGTGACCGAACCACTATAAATCATCGTGTCGATACTTTCCTTTACATTTAGGTCTTTACTATTATAGATGTATTTATATGTTGTGTCTTGTGTGCATCTCATAATCTAAACATCTAAGTTGCGGAAAAGCTAAGGCTTAGTACGTGTGTGCTTCGTGTTTATATTATGGTCAAGTGTACATTACTTAGTCTAAACATCCTAGTTGCGTAAAAGCTTATGCTTAGTACGTGTGTGCTTAGTGTTTATACTATTGCTTGATGTACTCTTGATTTGATGGGTTTGTGTGTTTACTTACTTGTTGTATTTATCTTTCAATCAAACACATCTCATATCTAGTAAAGCTTGATCGAGAATTTGATACAAAGGATTGTCAAAGTTTAACATGTAACAAAAGGTTAAGTTCACTGTCGGCGGTTCTCTAAATGGACCGGCGGTTCTTTATTGATAAAGAACCGCGGGTACACATAAGGAACCGCACACAGTGGATTAAGCCGAAATGTTTTGAAAAATGAACTAGAAACTATTCAACCCCCCTTCTAGTTTCTCCAATTGGTATCAGAGCGAGGTTATTCAAGATCTTTAAAGTATATTGTACTTTAAAGCTTGGATCGATCTTTGCTCTCTTTTTCAAAACAAATGGTTTTTAAAATGAAATCG
Source organism: Glebionis coronaria (assembly GCA_025667525.1). NCBI lineage: Eukaryota > Viridiplantae > Streptophyta > Magnoliopsida > Asterales > Asteraceae > Glebionis > Glebionis coronaria. The sequence goes on along the minus strand of JANFOE010000114.1, from coordinate 75,786 downwards.
GTTTTTAAAAATAGAGACGATCTTTGTATCAAATTGTTCATGAAGAGTGATTACTTATGAAATGTGTTTTTTTGCTACATTCGTACAAGTTTTGGTGTTAAATAAACTTTGTATAATAGCTTGAATTAAATCTTTTCATGTTTGGAAGTATAAAAATCTTTTATGACATAATTAACTCTAAAATACGAGTTCTATGTGTCTAAAATGATTTTCTAGAGTCCTAAGTCCTTCCAAAAAGTTACCAAATGATTTTGGCCAAAAATCCTATTTTTTCCCTCTGGACGCGGTTCTTTATCTCTTCCCCGAGGTTCCTTATCAATAAGGAACCGCGGCCAGTATGACTCAGACTTTTTGCAAACTTTGAAAAATCATATAAAATCAACCGTAAGTCCGTAGAAGTCGTGCCACCCGGCGTTGCGAACGTAATTGAGTTTTATTTCAATTAAAAATTCTTCCAAACCTTTATTCAAACTTTAGAATTTAAGTTTTTTATAAGTTCTATACTTTGTCCAAAGTATTGAGTCTCGGTTTGTCGTAAAACTTGTGTTTTACTATTTTATATTAAGTTGGACATCTCTTGTTGATATATCTTTGTAAATTGATATATTTATAAAGTGTTGAAATTAATTAAATTTTGAAATGTGTCAAAAACTATTTTCAAATAAGATCAAGTTATGTATACGTTGGTATATCTAACACTCAAAACATAGACGAATGCTTTTATGTGTTGAGCTAATTGTTTGTGTGTGTTTCTTTTTGTGTTATTATTATATGTGGACATTATTAAGTGTTCCTTGCTATTTGTAGTAGTATTGCTTATATGTCTAGTCTCTTGTGCCTTGCTTGGTATTGGTTAGTATCTAGTTCTTCCTAATTAGGATGTATGCTAGATTTCTTGCATTTTGGTTGCAACATTATTTATGCATTGCATATAGGATCAACATCTCTAGGTTTATATATGTTATATAAACATCATGTACACCTCGTTATGTTTATTAACACTCTTAGGTTTGAAAGCTTTGGGAGCTTATCAAATCTATTGATTTGGGTCGTCTTACTCGATCATTGTGTTATTAGTTCAAGTAGATAAATGTCTCACTATAAAACATGAAACACCCTTTGAAAATCTTAGCTATTTTCTCTTAAAAGAGTGTTTGTGGGAATCAAGAAAGATTTAGATTAAATATCAATGCATAATTCAAACTATGATTGGTATCATTATCGAATCTAATTGACAAGTTTTTTAGTGTAGACATGAATGTGATTTATTAATAATATACATCGGATCATAACTCACACTTGTGTTGATGGTGTTATATTGAATCTACTTGTTCAAATTGTTAGATATATTTTGTTTAATAATTACTTATAATGCACAATAGAGTCGGTTTGATAACTTGGATGTTTCATCTGAAATACTCAAGTAATTTACATTACTATGCAATTTATAAATGTGTCATTTATGAAAGACCAATCAAGAGTGTTCCTTTGGTTTGTGTAAACTTTGTTTATACACTTCATTGTTATTGGCCTCAAGTTCTATTAAGGTAATTAACCTTAACTAGACTTGTTTGACAAGATATGCAATGGTGAATTCTTTACCCTCATTAGGTCATGCATTGTGTCGCCATGCAAGTTTCATCCTTGCTAAACTTTATTAGGCAAATGTTGGAATTACATTTTGTCTAACTTGAGAATGACTACTAGAGAATTTATGCACTAGGGTCTTAATTTGACCTAACGGTTGAATTACTTCCATGTGGGAAGTTGAGTTGGTGTATAACTCGTAAAAATGGTCGTGTTTAGCCTTAATTGAGCACCTCTAGTGATAGTCTCATACTCATTCTCTAAATTGGCTAAATGGCTCTTCCTATATATGACAAATGATAGTTTACATTGATGAACTTTGTATGTCATTAGGAGTCTTTTTCTTTTGTAGCCATTAGGTTTTTCTTAGCTTTCCTCTTACGTGCTAATTGAACCTATGTGTATTTCCTTTGTGTGTGTTCTAGTTTTTATTGCTCTTAAGCATGACTTTATGATAAGTTAGACTAGAACATTAGGATTTATTGAATTGGAAAATCCTTCTTCACCACCTAAACCAAGCCTCACCACCTAAACCAAGCCTCTGTAGGCGGTTCTTTAAATAGACTGCGGCTCCATATCTATATGGAACCGCCGGTGGAGATAAAGAACCGCTGGCAGAAGCTCTCAAATTAGGGTTTTCTGAAATTTCCCAATTTTTGCAACACCCTTTGGAATCTTTGTTTCAAACCTTTGATCACTCCCAAAATATCTTGGGCTTTCCCTTTTTAACTCTTTACTAGTATGGATCATATCCTCACCCTTTTAAACCCTACTTGTTAGCCATGTTCTTCACACCTCAAACCATTCATCCTTACCCCTTTAACAACCCATTACTTCCATGGTTTCTACAAGAACCTCCAATTCATCCAAAACCTCCTCTTCAAAGAGGCACCTCAAAATTAAGATTAAGTTACCCAAACTTAACTCTTCACCCTTTCACACACCCAAGAATGAGATTGTTCCAATTCTGATCTCTTCATCACCCTCACCACCTCTTGCACCATGCAAGACTACCTTAACCCATGGTACCAACCATTCACATGGTTCTACCTCCTCCTCATTCCAATCTAGAATGAATGAGCTAACCTCACCCTTCACTCCTAGTACTCTCTTGGATGTGACTACCCAACCTCAACCCATCTAAAGCACTCCCATTGTGAATGACTTTGTTGAACCCTTGGTGACTTCACCTTTCACCCCACCAAATTCCGCCACCACCCTTGTCTTTCATTTAAGCATGTGGATTGCTTATTGATAAGACATCTAATTTAAGCAAATCTTAGTTTTCTAGTGTAACTAGGATTAAAATTATGCTTATGTTTTAGGCTTGAGTTTCATACATCTTTGTATGATCTTTATTCTCTTGTTTTCCCTTCATGTTTTTCAACATGATTTGTCTTTGAGTCTCGGATCTCGTTATTCTCGTGATCTTTCTTTTCTTCTTTATTTTCTCACTCGGTTGTCAAGGAAAGTTATATTTTAATCTAATTCATCTCCTAGTAAGATTGACAACTTAAATATTCTTTTGAAATATTCAAGTAATTTTAACTTGCTTTTGTAATTGTTAAAAGTCATATCCGAAGCATTGACATTCAAGCCTTTTAGCATCTTATGTTAAATTGTTTGACCAAGTGATTTTCCTTTTGAGTCGATAATCGGTTTTGGACACCCAATGTCCACGGTTCCTCAAATAACCTTGGGTCTCATTATTGATAATGAACCACGGACCTATTTAACGAACCGCGGCCATTGAGTCCCTTTGTTCGTTTTGGTCTTTTTCTCTTTTGAGTTTCTTGAAGTTATCCTTAACTTCTTTGTTGAGTATCTCTCAATTAATTTTAATCATGCATGCTCTTCTAAGTCGAGTCTCTTTCTTCTAGTCTTTCTAAACTAAGTTGAGTCGAGCCTTACCCTTTCCTCATCATGTAATTGTTCTTTGAACATCCATAATGATTGAGAAAAGCTACGAAACTTTGAGCATGTAGTTTATCGTATGCTAAACACCATTTGGTGTCGACATTCATACGCATTTTTGCCTATAATGTCCCTATATCCCGAATTTTTTCGTAAACAAGCGTCGATTTATTCGCTTTTGGTTTTCCTTTATTTTTTTGGTCAAAAATGTCTCTAGGTTGAGATATTTTTGTTTCTATTTTTGAGAGTTGATTGCGGTTAAAATTTACAGTTAGTATGGGTGATTCCATCAATTCTAAGTTTTTAACCCCTTGAGATGATATCTTCAAATTCTTGGATGTTTCTTCAAAATCCTCTCCTTGTTTTTTTTGAGAGTTGATGGTTAAATCTTGAATTTTCTTGGGGGATTCCAAAAATTCTAAGCTTTTTTACCCTTTGACATATTATCATTACAATTGGTATGGATGTTTCTTTTATATCTCTATTCCAACAATTGTTGAATTGATCTTGTCACGATCCTCTCCTTTATTTATTTTATTTTTTGTTGATAGCATCGCGTGCACACTTCTTTCTTCAATGCTTGTCATTGTTTGTGCAAACGACTTGTTTATCATCCTCTTTTTATATATGCTCTTGTCTACTAACCTTGTTTTGTAGGACACTTCTAACCCATTTTTGTAGCTCGTCACTATTCTTGCTTTGTTGGTGTCTCAAGCAAGGGGGAGCTCATATCAAGGGGGAGCATTTGAAAGAGTTCAAGTCATTACATTTGTGATCATTCATCGAATATCTTGCTAGTAATGAATTTTAGAATCTTGAAGATAAGCATTTTATTATGCATGGAGTTAGTTAACCTATGGGTGATTGAAGACTTCACTAGGATGACGCAAGCTCAATATCTTTGGATGATGGGTTTATGGTTTGGATTCTCGCCTCTCAACCGACGACCACTAGTGATGATCTACCTTTTGGATGCAAGCTCGTGTGGACGTTAATTCTTCTCCTCTTCAAAGGACGTGCTATCGATGGACGTGTGCTCTCTCGACGCTGATTCTTCTCTTCTTCAAGACGTTGACTACCTTTTTGATTTGACAAAAGGGGGAGAAGTAAGTGTAAACGAGTAACTTATGCATTTAAATATGTGTTGCAGTTTACTTGTTTGTCATCATCAAAAAGGGGGAGATTGTTAGTGCAAACATTACGATGCTTTGTCGATATAATCTCTTTGTGTTTTGTTGATGACAAACGTATAATTCGCAATACATTATGTAAAATGTTAAGGTACTCGTAATCACTCAAGAATACATTTGTATACTTCTCTCGACACCTCCAAGACCGCATTCGGCATGAATCACTCAAGGTATGTACAAACATGTCATTAACCTAACTAACTGATCAAGGATTAATATTTTCTTAAAACTCACATTTTAATCAAATGTGACAAAAGATTTTATTTAACTTTATTTTTAAGAAAATGTTTTATTAAAAAGAAAATGGAAATTTGAATTTGGCATATTCCATATGCTAAAGGAATATCCTTTGAGGGTATAAACTACCCCAGATGGCATATCCTCACTAAAAGACAAATTTGCACAGACTCCGACGCGGAGGTTCCTTAAAGGAACCCGCGGTTCCTTATTGATAAGGTACCTCGGGTAGAGATAAGGAACCGCGTGTTTTTTTTATCGTTGCAATGTTGCCCTATAAATAGTGGATCATTTCCAGATTTTCTTTTAACCCTTTTTGCACAGCTTCTTTCAAAAACCATCTTAGATCCTTTATTAGTTAGTTTTGATTAATCTTGTTTAAGATGTGATTCAATGTTCAATCTCCTCATCCTCTCAAGTGTAAAGAGAAGAACACTATCATTACCATGATGTGTTGGGTTCGCTACATGATGAAGATCTTTCCTTCTATAGATCAAAGTTATGTTTTTAGTCTTCCTACTATGTATATGTAGAAGATCTAAGTGTTGGGTACACATGGATGTGTTTGTAACGGTAGAATATCCAAGTGATGGGTGGCCTTGGATTAGGTGTTAGTTGTGTAGATCCAAGTCTTGTTAGTACTTGGATATAGTGTTAGAGTTATAGATCTAAGTGATGTGTGCTTAGATCTATATAGTTTATGTGTTTAGGCCATAAAACACAAGGTTTGTTATGTTAGGCCATAAAACATAACTAGTGGGTAGATTAGGGTGTGTCTTGGTAGTTCTCACTAAACTCTAAAGTGATGTGGTGGTGTCTAGGTAGTTCTCACTAAACTCTAAAGTGATGTGGTTGTGTCTTGTGAGTTCTCACTTAGCTTTAAAGTGATTAGTAGTTGTGTTGTGTGAAGTTCTCACTTAGCTTCAAAGTGAAGAGTCGTGAAGATTGGTTCTAGCTTTCTATTAGAACTCGACATATTGCCTTGTGTCGTTAAATGGTGAAGTGGGCAACGTTGTGTAGATTGGTCCTACCTAAGATTAGGACTCGACATCTAGCTTAGTGTCGGAAATTGTGTAAGCGACGTGTATGGTTTTCTCCGCCTTGAATGGAGTTTTGTTGACTAGTGAAGTAACTCTCGAGTAAGGTGTACTCGAGGAGTGGAGTAGGGCGAAGAGGAGCTTCGCGACCGAACCACTATAAATCATCGTGTCGGTACTTTCCTTTACATTTATGTCTTTACTATTATGGATGTATTTATATGTTGTGTGTTGTGTGCATCTCATAATCTAAACATCTAAGTTGCGGAAAAGCTAAGGCTTAGTATGTGTGTGCTTCGTATTTAGATTATGGTCAAGTGTACATCACTTAGTCTAAACATCCTAGTTGCGGAAAAGCTTATGCTTAGTACGTGTGTGCTTAGTGTTTAGACTATTGCTTGATGTACTCTTGATTTGATGGGTTTGTGTGTTTACTTACTTGTTGTATTTATCGTTCAATCAAACACATCTCATATCTAGTCAAGCTTGATCGAGAATTTGATACAAAGGATTGTCAAAGTTTAACATGTAACAAAAGGTTAAGTTCACTGTCGGCGGTTCTCTAAATGGACCGGCGGTTCTTTATTGATAAAGAACCGCGGGTACACATAAGGAACCGCACACAGTGGATTAAGCCGAAATCTTTTGAAAAATGAACTAGAAACTATTCAACCCCCCCTTCTAGTTTCTACAAAAACGTATAACCAACCTCCAATATTGCTCAAGCTAGTTGATTTGTGACTTATGTCACTTAAAGAAACACCTCAATGAACAATCCTCACCAAAGCACATGCCAAATTCTTGACCCAAGCAAGAACAAAGGGACTCAAATGCTTATAGGCTATCTTGGACTTATTCAAGGTATTGTTTAAGTACAAAAACGTGACAATACAACTACTTAACACAATAATAATCAATGGAACTCAGTTTTCAATCACAACACAATACCAAAATATTATAAATTTCAGAAAATGGCTTTACAAGGCTTGACAAAGTAAAACTGAGAACAAGAACTAAGCTATGAATAAGGGTGCCTTATATAAGGCTACAATGATTCTAGAAACATAAAGGAAAGCTGAAAACCCTAGCTAATGAAGTTCCACAAATGCCCTTGATGATTTTGAACTATCTTGAACATGTGACAGATTTTTGGCTGTTTGTATGAGTTGGAAAGTTGTAATTGCATCCAAAGGCCAAGAATGAAGCTTATAAACAAAGCTAAACAAGGTTTGTTGATTTTTTGGCAAGTCTTGGCAGTATCCCAAAAAAACGTGTGCAGTGGAATCTTGTGTGGGGTTGTGAGGTGATGAGGTGTCCATTTTTAAGGTTGGGATGTGATTAAGGATACCTCAATTACTAATCTGGATAATTTGGTGGCCTAACTACAAAAAATTAAGAAAACCCAAATGTGTTCATAATGTGAATAGTACATGTTTTGATCCGGTTTAGGATTTAAAAACATGTTAGGCGACCTTTTAATAAACTAATCACTGATTAGTTTAAATCAGTTGTGAGTCGGAAATGAGGTGGCCAAAAGGTGGATTCTGATTGGTGGGATAGGGTGAGTGGGACACGTGTAGGATGGAGAGTGGTTAAGGTATCTTCACTTGTCAGCCAGGTTTAGTCCTCACTCTTTCTTTTGCCATTCACTTTGGTTAAAACATGCAAAAATCCGTTTTCCTTTGTTAGCAAAGTTTCATTTTTCATACTTTTGCCCCAAATACTTTTCCAAAGTATTTTCAAGGGTATTTCTTGCCATTTGTTGATTCTTGAAGGGCTGATTTGGCATTTTCTTCATAGTTAATGTTCTTGACTTGTATGGTTGACTTCTTGGAGGACTGAAATTGACAAGTCATGATTTATGAGGGACCATTTTTGCCAATTCTTCAAAGTTAAGGGTCCTTTTTGTAATTTTGACAAACTTTAAGGACCAATCTTGTAATTATGAATATACAAGGGCTTAAAGTGTCAACTCTTCAATATTGGAGGACCCTTCTTGCATAATCTTCAAATCTTCAAGGTTTATTCTTCTAAAATATCACTTGGTCTTGGTTCATTGTGCGGCTTCGTTTCCCGTGTTCGTTTTTGCATGTTCTTTGTGATCTTTTGTCATTTCCTCAATATCCGTACCTAAATTACACAAGTAACAAACACAAGCATATATTTGGGTATTTTCATGATATTTTATGCATTTAAAGCCCGTTTTGGATGATGAGACCATGTATAAAAGAAGTCTCATCACTCCCCCATACTAAACCATTGCCGTGCCCTCATGCAATGCTAGAATAAAGTATCGTAGCACCTCCAAAATTCATTTTTATTCACATTTATTGAATGATAAACTAGCTACACTACTACTATTACTACTACTTGCGTTTTAGACATAATGTATGATTTTCATCGCAAAATGGGACGTTTAGGTTCATAGAACAAGAACACATGAATGCTTCGTTAGAAATAATTTCATCGTCCTCGATTTTCACCCCAATTCCATGCCAAGCGTGCAACGAGATCATTGTCATTATAAGTTAGTAATGCTAACACTACTCACATGCCCTAATCACGTACTTATCCTCCCATTTTCCTAAGTTGTATCTCTTATATTTTATTTTGTCTTGAATGTTTCACGAAGATACATTGTTTGACTTATGCGATGATAGAGATTTAGGTCAAAAAATAGAGTCCCAACGGTGTAACCAAGACCATCGAATTAATAACCCCTCCTAATAGACAACGATGTCAAAAAATTAAGTCAACAAGAAGGATCGATAAACACGGTTTTATAACGGTTTTGAACATGAGACCTATTACCAAGACTTTTATACGCCCCCTAACGGAAGGGCCTTATTATCATAGGTTTACCTCCATCTTTTATTCAACTTCGCCATGAAGCTTTTATTATGACTTCGGTCTTGCCTTGCCTTTTATTATCCGCCTCATCGGTGGTTTTATTATGGCCAAAGACGTATATCCTCACGCTAAGGCGAATTTTGGATCTTTAAAGCTTCAAAGATTAAGGCTTGATTCACTTTCAATTTTTGCATAGATTTTTCGGCCTTGTGAGCTTCAAATTGTTTGCTTGATTTAGGTGAGCACTTGAAATCTTATTATTGGGTGAAGCTTTCGATTATTCGGGTTGCCAATACTTCAAAACCGTGACGCTGGCGATACCTTAATGTCTTCCCAATTTAATTACATGGAAGCTACTAGAAAAGACTAGAAACCAACAGTCAAGACTAAACTGCTAAGTCAATATTTATTAAGCAAAAAATATATACAAGTGAAGGGAGAATAAACAAACAACGAGAACACATGAGTTTTTGAAAGAATACGAGTACTCTACGTTTAGCATAGTAACTTATAATTAACTCTATCATTTCTCGTCCTTCTTTAAGAGACTTAGCCTAATAAAAGTTAAGGAATCAAAGCTAAGTGCTCAACACGCACGGTCGAGTAAAAAATTACTCTTATTATAGCCATCGGAAAATCTACATTCGTGTCTTTAAACACTTATAAAATATGAGAAAATTTTTAAAATTTTTCCATTTTTAACCTTATTTTGAAACAAAACGATAAGAAAGCATGAAGGTTTGGCAAGGCAAGTATCTATTCACCCCCCCCCCCCCCCCCCCCATACTAAAGTTAAAATTGTCCTCAATGTTTCGAGTCTAGGGGTGCAAACACCCCCATACTAGAGACGTAGTCGAATGCCTAATCTAGGATGGAAAGGGTGCAACCATTAAATTTAAAGCCGTTTATGAAGTGTGCTATAAACCTAAGGTTAGAACATCAAGGATATATCATGGATATCGAGAAATTCTTCAAAGCAAACGATCGAGTGCTCCCATAAAACGAACACGAGAGGCTCCAACCGTGAAGATCATGATTATTTAAAAACCACATATCACAAACAACCACGGAGCAAAGGTTGGAAGGGCACAAATCCCCTCACATTAAACTAATTAGAAAGCGATAATATGTACATGGATAAGCATGGGTCTCCCCCACGAGGCACCTTGTTTTTAATAACCGAGTTAAAAGCTCGACTCGAATCCCCCACATATGTGATTATTTAGGGATAATCATGGTATGGCCAATTTTTGGTGGGGCTTACATGATAAACAAGGCCCAAAAAGCAACCAGTATTAAGGACTAAGTCCTTTGATGGTGCAAAATACTGGGGTCGAAGATGGCGTTCTCGTTTTCATTGGATAAACAAATCAACGCCACTTCAACATGTGCCAACACAAACCCGAAGGGTTTGAAGAAAATAGATGAGAAGAAATAGAAAGGTGGGACAATGGGTAAGTCACAAAAACCATGAGCTACTCGAGGTAGACTCGCACCAATCAAATAGAAAGATTTTCCATTTATTGCATCGGTGGAAGACCGAGATTTCCCTTTATAAGCAATTCCGGGATCAAATATCTCGTCCTCGGTGGAGAAAGTGGATGGAACATAAGGGGCTTCCCCCACACTAGGTCCACACAAAGCATCGTCAAAAGGAGAAGACGAGCTTGTAGCACTCAAAATACGAGGTGATGACGGAGTTATCATTGTAGAAAAATCTTTTAAATCGAATTCAAATTTTTTTCCTTTTTCATCTTTTAAACTCTCCTTATGAAAACCCAACTTGATTATGTCAAAAATATTTGGTGTTTCTAAAACAATGTTAGTCACACTAAAAATTCTCACATTTTAAAACCGTTTTGGCTTTGGTGGTGGTAAGTTCTCAAAACGTTTGTTAACAAAGAAAACTTCCCCATCGGGGTTAACACATTCATCATCCAAAGAATCATTCGTGATTGGAGACGTAGGCTTAACACTCTTAACCTCCACCGGCAGAGGGGATGGAAAATTGTTTTTATAATCAACTCCTAAAACTCTTTTTGAAATCCTTTTGCAAATGTTTTTGATGGGATTAACATTGTTCAAAGACGTGATAGAATACACATGAGAATGTGTGAAGTTTTGAGTTACATTTATGACGAGTTCTTCCTCATTGAATCGTAGAGTGATTTTCCTAGCATGCACATCGATAAGTGCTCTCGAGGTATCCAAAATGATCGACCTAAAATTAGAGGAACTTTAGGATCGATGGGAATGTAAACAACGATAAAGTCCACGGGATAGTAGAACTTTCCAACTTTTACGAAGACGTCCTCGGCTACTCCACAAGCTAGAATCGTAGAATGATCGGCCATCTCGATTGACATTCTTGAAGGAGTGAGATTAGGAATATTGAGCGACTTAAAAATCTCAAGAGGCATCAAATTTATACTAGCACCAAGATCGGCCAAGGCGTAGCATTCCTCCATATCTTTTATTGCACATGGGATTAAAAATTTACCGGGATCACCGACTTTTTGAGGTATGCGGCTAAGAAAAACCGAAGAACAACTAGACGACTTTTGCAATTTCTCTTTGTTATTCAACATACTTTTGAAGTTTGCGGCAAATCGAGGCATCATGACCAAGGCGTCGGCAAAACTTATATTAAAATGCAAGTCACGAAACATTTTCTTTATAAGTTCGAATTGATAATTATTTCATTCTTGTGCCTTTTCCTTGTTTCGTCTTGAAGGGTAAGGTAAGGGTGGTGTGGGTTGGGGCATAGGCAACGGCCTTGGAATCTCGGGTTCCACTATTGGTATTGGTTCAACCATAGGTGTGGTTTGAGCGGTACTTCGTGGGCTTGGAATTTTCTCCTTTTCTACCACCACCTCGGGTTCTTTCTCTTTTTCCTTCTCTGTAGAAGTACTTGGACGAGAAATGGGTTCTTTGAAAGTTTTACCACTACGAGTAGTAATAACTTTCAATTCTCCTTTCGGGTTTACGATGGTATCACTAGGAAGACCACCCGAAGAAGAAGGTTTACACATGATAGCTTCAAACATTTTTCCCATTCAATCTTCAAACTTAGATTGCCTAGCATCCGCTTTTAACAACTCTTGCTTAATTTCATGTTGACCTTGCTCCATTTTTTGTTGATTTTGTTGGAGACGTTGAACATTTCCTTCCATTTTATTAGCATGAGTCTTAAGTTTATTAGAAAGTTCATTTTTAAGCTCGTTTTTCAACTCGGATCTTAAGCTAACCATCTCACGTTTCTATTATCAAACTTAACATCGTTTGCTTTAGCATAATTCAAAAATTCTCCTTGAAGATTTTTGGTGTGATCATTTTGAAAACCTTGTGTGGTAGTTTGAAAATCACGGTTTTGGTTTTGGTTTAAAATTTGCCCATTTCCACTTTGATAATTACCCTTGTTGAAGTTACGTTGATTTCCTTGATAAGCACCATTTTGATTGTTGTTTCGATATTTGTTAGCATTTTGATTTTGTGGAGCTTGATTTTGGCGGGAACATTGACCGTTTTGGTTATAAGTTCCTGTGGCTACATAAGCATTCGAAGTGTTACCATCCGCGGTAATGCACTCGGAAAAATCATGAGCTCCACCACATGAAATACAACTCTTGGCAACCGCTTTAACCGATGAGGAATTCAAAGCATCTTGTGCTTTCCAATGAGTCATGAGATTAGAAAACCTATCGAAAAACTGATTCTCCTCATTTTCTTCATCTTGCAAGGCACTCATGTTACGAGACGACGATGACGAACACATAGTGGCAACACTCGGTGTGTTACGAGGGCTATAAACCTTAGAACTATTCTCAATGATTTTCAAAGCCTCATCGGTAGTTTTGCACAAAAATTACCACCCGCGGCGGCATTTAAGTAATCTCGTTCATGATCATTAAGACCATTATAAAAAGTGTCAATTTGATGCAATTCGGAAAAATCATGGTGTGGACATTCATGTAACATTTTTTTAAACCTTTCCCAAGCCATTGAAAATTTTCATTAGATCTTTGAGTAAATCGTGAAATCTCGTTTTTCAAATGTGTTGTCTTAGATGGTGGAAAAAATTAATTCACAAATTTAGAAATGAGATCACCCCACGTCAAAGTCGAATTTGGGGGTTCTTTCTCGAGCCATATCTTGGCGGGTCCATCTAACGAGTATGGAAACAACATCATCTTAATGGCATCGTGGGGTACATCCATAAACTTGCTTGTCGCGGTGAGACGATTACATTGCCTAATGTGATAATGTGGGTTGTCTTTTTCGTGTCCGCGAAACTTGTTGGCTTGAAGCATAGACATTAAACCCGTCTTGATCTCGAAGTTCTCCGCAAGGATGGCGGGAATCACAATGGCCTCTCTAAAACCCTCGGTGGGTGCTTGAAGCAACTCCATCATAGTACGATTAGCCATGATAGCTTCTTGTTCTACAACAGGTTCCTCACTTGGAGTCTCTTCACTAGAAGGTGTTGGTGTGTTTTGCTTTCGATTACGACGTTTACGTGCACGTATTGCTTGATTACGAGTTTGCATAAACGTCACGTACAACGTGGGGATAAGCAAAGAAGATTCTTTTTGGTGTTTTTGACTTTTTCAAATTTTTTGGATTTTTGATTGTTTTTACTTTTTTTTGGATTTTGGAATTGTATTAAGTAGACAAAAATCTACAAATCTCCTCCTTAATCAAATCTCTTGATTAAAGAAGCCTCAAGGAATGAAAACGATCACGTGAAGTGAACGCCTTCGATGACTTTAGAACGTTGGTGGAACACCAAAACGTTCAAGAGGGTTTAATCAAATAAAACCAAGAAAGTATATATGATACTAAATAATACTTTGGGCGGCAAAACCCTCGATTAGCTTTCAATCTCAAAATACTGACAAGCAAGCGGGGAAACGAGGCGGCGCGAAGCACTTAAGAGCCTTTTTCCTTAGGGTATATTTTATAATACCCGCCTTATACCCACCTTATAGTTTGTATTTTTCAAAATCGAGCTTCATGAAAGTATTTATCTATTTTTGTCGTTTTCTTTTGGTTTGAGATTCGAATACAGTGATTGGGTAATGACCTCCCAAGTCAAGGTTGTGTTCTCACACTTTTGGAGTACTTGTGAATTTATTGTTCTACGTATACAATATAGTAATAGTATTCACACAAAAAAACGAAAAACCGATAATACGTATTAGTAGTGCTACTAATACAAATAGATATTATGGCTATATATAAAAACAACAATTTCCAAAGCAAAACACAACACGCCTCACCGGCAGCGGCGCCAAAATTGATGTAGAAGTTTTTACTACTCTTTAGGAAAAGAGAGCAAAATAGGGAAAGTATTAAGTGTCAGTTTAGGAAAACCAAGCACTAATGAAAAATGTGGTTCAAGTTCGTTTCCCAAGGAGGCTTGTGTGTTGTGTAGAGATATTATTAATTTTGTGATTATATTAATGAGAAAAGAAAATAGAAATGAGATTAGAAGAGAATGACAGTTACTATTATGATTAAAACTAAGACGACGAGTCGTACACGTAAAACCGTAAAAAGTGACCAAATTAAAAATTTACCCTAAAAATTTATAGAAAATTGCAATAAATCCAAAATAATGTAATTAGAGTTTACAAAAAATCAAAAATCACACAAACCTTTTATTTAATTAAATAATAACTTTTTAATGCTAATTAAAGCCCAAAAGATCAATTTAATTAACAAAAAGCCCAAAATGAGATTTTTTCAATTGTAAACCTCTAAAATGACTTAACTAAATTTAGAACTATTTTTGAAAATTTTAAAATTCATAAAAACTATTTAAATCAATTAAAAAATATTCAAACTTAAAATAATTCAAAAAATTAATCTAATGACAATAAAAATATTCTAAAAATTATAAAATTCCTAACTTAATGTATTTAACTTAAGAAAAATATAAAAACTTGAAAAATCTAAATTTTAATATTTTTATAATAAAATAATAATAAAATATTAATAAAAATCCAAAATTTATAAAAAATTCTAAAAAGTTGCAAACTAGATTATTTTTAACCAAATTAAACAGAAAATAAACTTGAAATACCAAAAATGCCCCTATTGGGCCTTCAAATGGGCCAAATACCCAAACAGATCCTTAATGGGCTTAATATTGGGCCCAATAAGAAAAAGTCCTCAGAATTGACCCAAAAGCTCCAGTTAAGCTTAAAATTTGATTTTAAACACAATTTTCCAAAGGCCCAATAGCTGAAAATGAGCTTAAGCTAGCTTATTTCAAAACAGCTTATTCTTAATGGGCTTTTTGGCCCATTAAGATATAGGCTGATGCCATAAGCTAAGATTTTACCCACGTCCTTCTCTTGTCCTAATGAATCTATTTGCAAAAAGAAACTTGAAATAAGCTCAAGAAATTAGCCTGAAATAAGCCAAAGCCCTCTTCACAAAACGACAAAATAGTCGTTTTTTAGTTCTAGACTATTTCAAGAGCTGATTCAAGTTGCAATAAGTTAAAAATGGCTTAACTAAGCTTAATCAACAAAAAGATTTCCAATAAGCACACAAAATAAGCTGAAATAAGCAATAAGCTGATTTTGAAAATGACAAAATAGTCGTTTTCTAGTAAAAACTTAAAACCAAAAGCTGTAAACTTCTAGAATCACTTATAAGCTCAAAATATTAAGACCTATTACAAAGAATAAGTTGTTGCACATTGGAATAAGCTGAATTGACTTATTAATAAGCTGAACACCAATTATAACTAGAAGTGGCTAGAAGCAGGGGAAAGGAGTTCCCACTTCCTTAACTTTTTGACTTGGTTTTTTAGAGAGTTTCACTTGGTATTTTTGGACAATCAAAGCACCCTTGTGATCAGTGAATCACAAGGAG
Organism: Glebionis coronaria; assembly: GCA_025667525.1. Lineage (NCBI taxonomy): Eukaryota > Viridiplantae > Streptophyta > Magnoliopsida > Asterales > Asteraceae > Glebionis > Glebionis coronaria. The sequence continues at coordinate 60,086 of JANFOE010000114.1, read as the reverse complement.
TCAATAACAAGCAAATAATCACAAAATCACCAAGCCAATCAATGAAGTTAATTCAATCTTTCCCCAGATGTGTTCCAGACAAGTAATAAGCAGATCTGGCAGTTATAAGCTACTTTAAAGCTAGAATAAGCTAACCACAAACCACCAAATGCATACACAAGCTCGATATGACTTAAAGAAACACAGATTAACACATTTCATCGAACAAATCCAACAAATGAACAAGATTCAAGCACATTCAGTTACTGATGAACAATGATGAACACAAGAACAAAGTTTGCTGATCTACTTGACAAAAAATCCAAATTCAAGGCCTCAGATCTATCACATAGGTTGGAAATACAATGATTTAACACTTGTATGCCCTAGGTAAACATGAAAACTAGGTGTGCACAAGATTTCAGAGCAAAACAAAAAATATTCAAGATTTTATAGCCAAATGTTTGATTAAGTGTTTTAAGGCACAATTTTTGCATATATCAGACCACAATAACCTCCATAACAGATAACAACTCAAATAACACTCAAATACCAACTCTAAATCACATAAACTTGAACAATCAGTCAATCCCAAACACCCTTTTAACCTTTTAAAGTCAATTTTAACAAAGTAAAAGTCTTCTCAAGATTGATTTAAGCCCAGTTTATTATCATAACATACCACAAGTGAATCAAGAACCAATTTTCAGGCATAAAAACACATTTATACCAGCAAAATCACAAAATCACATAAATATCAAATAGAGTAGATTAGCACAAATAGAGTAAATAAGGTGACAAAAGTCCAAGTATTTGCAATACTTAGGCTCTCACAAGCCTTGTACCTTTCCTTAAGGCCTCACCACCCCTTAATCACCCAAGATTAGGAGGCTATGATCACCCTTAAGTTCAATCTACAAGCTGTTGAACCAAAAGCACTTAGCAAACCACTTGACTGATTTTTGTTATAAAAACATATAACCAACCTCCAATATTGTTCAAGCTAGTTGATTTGTGACTTATGTCACTTATAGAAACACCTCAATGAACAATCCTCACCAAAGCACATGCCAAATTCTTGACCCAAGCAAGAACAAAGGGACTCAAAGGCTTATAGGCCATCTTGGACTTGTTCAAGGTTTTGTTTAAGTACAAAAATGTGACAATACAACTACTTAACACAATAATAATAAATGGAACTCAGTTTTCAATCACAACACAATACCACAATCTTATAAATTTCAGAAAATGGCTTTACAAGGCTTGACAAAGTAAAACTGAGAACAAGAACTAAGCTATGAATAAGGGTGCCTTATATACGGCTACAATGATTCTAGAAACATAAAGGAAAGCTAAAAACCCTAGCTAATGAAGTTCCACAAATGCCCTTGACGATTTTGAACTATCTTGAACATGTGACAAATTTTTGGCTGTTTGTATGAGTTGGAAAGTTGTAATTGCATCCAAAGGCCAAGAATGAAGCTTAGAAACAAAGCTAAACAAGGTTTGTTGATTTTCTGGCAAGTCTTGGCAGTATCCAAAAAAACGTGTGTAGGGGAATCTTGTGTGGGGTTGTGAGGTGATGAGGTGTCCATATTAAGGTTGGGATGTGATTAAGGATACCTCAATCACTAATCTGGATAATTTGGTGGCCAAACTACAAAACAATTAAGAAAACCCAAATGTGTTCATAATGTGAATAGTACATGTTTTGATCCAGTTTAGGATTTAAAAACATGTTAGGCGCCCTTTTAATAAACTAATCACTAATTAGTTTAAATCAGTTGTAAGTTGGAAATGAGGTGGCCAAAAGGTGGATTCTGATTGGTGAGATAGGGTGAGTGGGACACGTGTAGGATGGAGAGTGGTTAAGGTATCGTCTCTTGTCTGCCAGGTTTAGTCCTCACACTTTCTTTTGCCTTTCCTTTGTTAGCAAAGTTTAATTTTTCATACTTTTGCCCCAAATACTTTTCCGAAGTATTTTCAGGGGTATTTCTTGCCATTTGTTGATTCTTGAAGGGCTTATTTGGCATTTGCTTCATAGTTAATGGTCTTGACTTGTATGGTTGACTTCTTGGAGGACTGAAATTGACAAGTCATGATTTATGAGGGACCATTTTTGCCAATTCTTTAAAGTTAAGGGTCCTTTTTGTAATTTTGACAAACTTTAAGGACCAATCTTGTAATTATGAATATACAAAGGTTTAAAGTGTCAACTCTTCAATATTTGAGGACCCTTCATGCATAATCTTCAAATCTTCAAGGTTTATTCTTGGAAAATCATCACTTGGGCGTGGTTCATTGTGCGGCTTTGTTTCCCGTGTTCGTTTTTGCATGTTCTTTGTGATCTTTTGTCATTTCCTCAATATCCGTACCTAAAATACACAAGTAACAAACACAAGCATATATTTGGGTATTTTCATGATATTTTATGCATTTAAAGCCCGTTTTAGACGATGAGACCATGTATAAAAGCAGTCTCATCAGAACCCTAGGTTCATCATGATCCAAATCGAAGGTTTAAATAGAGGGATTGTTAAGCACGCAAGGAGATTCAGATAAAAGAGGTAATGAAGGCGCGTTTATACACGCGAGATTCAAAGTACCAAGTGCCATCCTGGCACTTGGATTCATCACTACTTAAAGTTGATTTGTTAGATCACTGCCACATTTATTAAGAACGAATCACCTCTTGCCATGTCAGATTCAAACTAACACAAATCAAGCCACGTTGGCGATCTGTGTGATGGAGGGCAATTATCAACCGTGCGATCAAAACAAACTGGAGAGAGAAGAATGAAAGGATGATCTAAGGGCTCTGATTGAAGGTTCTCACCAACAAACTTACTACCCTCACCCTCTAGTTCAATTATAAATACCCCCTTTATTTTCATGTAATGTATCCCTTTTTCTTTCTTAAAGTTATAATGCTAGTTTGTATTTATATTTTCTTTTAATGTATTGTAATGAATTTCTGATGAAATAAAATTTATAATCTTGTTTTATTTTGGATTTGTCTTTCAATTTTTGTCTTAATTGTTTAAGTGTTTTGAAAATCTCTTATTATAAACTGCATCATTAATCATATCTATCATTCAGGCTTTATCATAGCCTAAATGGTTGATATTAGTTAGATTAAGGGAAACTGTCTATCTCATTGATAAATAGTAAAAAAAATCGTTCAAGGAATGAATATGAGGATGTTTAATGGCGATGGGTTTTTAGTGTCGAGGATCGACGATAGGTATAGATTAGTTTGATAATATAAGAAGATGTAGTCCGTGGCTCGTCAGCTACGGGTGCAAAGACCAAGCTATGTTTGAGAAATTTTTCTCTTTGTTTTGTTGAGAGATTCCAGGTTTCATCATTTTACTTTTGATTCAACTCACTTAGCATAAATAGTTTATGTTTGCTGATACTTGGATATGAATCTGTTTAGGATGATGATTGCTTAATAAATATAATAATCTGCTATTGTATTGATGAAATAATGAAATGTCAGTTTGTTTAAGTTGTTGTGGTTTTCAGATCTGTCAAACTTGATTAAATCTGTTAGCCTTGTAAGTGGTTAAGTTTTCTGTTGATTTCTAGTTGCCACTATAAGTTTCATTTTGCTGTCATTTTTCTTTAGCTACTCTCTTAATTAAGTCTTCTAATCATGTTGTTGTTCGTTGTTTAACTGTATGTCATTACTGAATTTCATTTAAGTTGGTGTTCATGTCATTATCATTTCAGATCTTGTACACTAGAAGAGAATTAGACTTAAATGTTAGTCTGATTAGGGTTTAAGCTTATAATAATATGTTAAGGTGATAATCTGCTATAAGTTTTGTGATTAATGCGTTATAATTAAATTACTTATAAAAGATTGGTTAGTTTCCGCTTTTGCTGCGTACTCTCTGTTATTTGTTATCTACTAATAAGTGTGTAAACACTTATCCTTTTACCGCTAAAATCTATGAAAACAAGACCTAATCATGTGTTTAATATCGTAAAAGTCGGAATTAAGCGTGGTTTTGTGTTTTTGTGTGAAATAGGTACAAAAGATCAAAAGGAAAGAAAACACGGGATTTCACGGTCAATTGTTGAAGAAAAGTCAAAGAAAGATACAAAGTCAAAGTCAAAGAACGAAAAGTATACCGAAGATCATGAAAACCCGGCAAAATCGACACGAGTTTGAAGAAAAATATCAACAAAGCCAAAAATCAAGTTCGTTTTAGTGGATTTTGACTTAAATGAAGATCTTTGGGCTTTGTGGTTCCCACATTCGGTTAATGGGCCCAAAATCCCATTAAGAGAACAAGAGTTGACTATGTTTGGTTATACAACCCAAATCATGGCCCAATTTTGCATTATACATAAGACGGATGGAAAATTTGCTATACTTGGGCTCAAGCCCAATACTCTTACAAAAATGGAACGTTTGTTTGGGCTTCAAATGAATGGGACAGTAAAAAAAGTTTATAAAGTAAAAAGTGGGAATTCATTTTTCACTCATTCATTCTTGGTCAACGTAACTTACCCACCACCACCCAAATAAACACACATGTTTATCACTTCGATACAAACGATGTTTTTACCCTCACCCATTCTCTCTCCCAAAAACAAAATCTTCATCTCTAACAAAATAACCAGACATCATTCTTTTTACTGTTACCAAACCCTTAATCAAAATAAATTAGGGCTTTTTGATTATTAGCGCGTGACCACTCGCGTTCTTTAAATAAATCCCCATTTTATCGGAGCAAAGAAGATGCTGCATCAATTCTACGTGACTCCTTTTCCCTGTTTTAATTCGCCAATACACCTCACCACCAATCACCCACCTATAAGATGATGCCATATCAGCTTGGAGAAAACACAACTAGCACACATCTTGACAACCTTGCAATCCGTGTGATGGAGAATGATTTTCCACCGTATGATCAAGAGAAATAAGAAAGAGAAAGAGAAAATATAGATTGAACGGCCAAGATGTTTCTCCGTGCTCACCAAGTTTTCACCAACAGCCTTGGGGGTTGGCTATAAAAACCCCCCATTCTGTAATTTTTGGCATTCCAATTTTTCTTTAGTTTTATTATGCAAAAATAGTTGTAGGATTAATTGTAATTTCTTTTTCATAGTTTTGTACTAAATTTTCAGTTATTAATAAAATTTATTTCAGTTTAATTTTTTCTCATATTTAATTTCTGTTAAAGTTTCCTACAATTTATCTTTAATCTTTTTTTGTCATAATAATTATTATTATTTGATTTAAGCTTAGTAATATTTTAAATTGTTTAATAAAAATAAATATAGGGAAAAATACTTTCCCCACTGGAAAGGTTTATTAAAACTGTTCGTATGGTGTTTGATGATTAATGGCGAATGGTGGTTAGTAAAGGTGGTCTAGATTCGGTTCAATAAGGAGGCTCAGCGCCTTCCTTCTTCACAAAGGTTTTCTACAATAGGTATGTTTCTAGTTTAAATTCAAGTTATTTTATATTAAAGTTATAAATCTGTTTTTGTGTTATGTGTTAAGTAGTTTTTATGTTTACAAAATCTGCTTGAATAATTGTGCGTATGAGTTGATCGATAGTTGAATCTGATTTAGTTTAAGCTGCTGCTTTTGAGTATACTGTCTAATATAAGTTTGGGATTTAGTTTGTTATTTAATCTGAGTAAGTCTGCTGATTTTGAAACTTATTGTTTTTAATTTTTTTCTGCATTTTTTTAGTCTGCTAGTTGAGATAACTGTCAGTTTTAAGTTGTTGAGATTTTATTATTTTACATGCTTGCTGAATCTGATAGTTTCTATAAGGGTTAGTTATTCGGTTTAGAACTTGCTGACATATCATTTAGAAAGTTATCTTTGCTTATTTTGTTGAGTTTAGATTAATTTGGTTTCTCTGCTGGTTATTTGGTTTTAACTGATTAGCTTTGTTTGTTCTTTATTTGCTGATATAGAAAGTTAGCTTTGCTGATTTTGTTGAGTTTATGTTGTGCTGAATTATTTTTGTTTATTGTTGAGCCTAATATAGCAAAAAGCTATCAGACTCTTTTGGTCTGGTAGTCTAAAACTGATTTCTATCAGTTCCAAAAAAAAATATATCGTCCAAAAATTCTACCAAGGGACTCGAGACCGTGACCTCACGGGTTGCAACCCAACGTGTTTACCACCTCCTCTAGGCTTCCTTTTTGGTATATTCACTACTTAGGTCTTTAATATAGTTTAATAGTCAGCTGTCAGTTTTTTGTGAGAAATTTAAATACTAGTTTTAATTTTTAAGTAAATATTAATATTGGTTTTTACTTTTATAAAGTTTTTTAAAAAAATAAATACATAAAAACAAAATAAAATACGTTTTATTAATTTTTAGAAAGTTAAGTTGTTTTTTAAAATTAGTTTTTAAATAAATTAGATTTAATTAATTTTGTTTTAAGTAAACTTAGATTTAATTAGAATTTCTTTAAGTAAAAGTTTTTTTTAATAGATTAATTAGTTTTAATTAGATTTAAAAATCTTAAATAGTTTTAAATTAGTTTAATTGGTTTTAGTAGAGATTTAAATAGTATAAAAGTATTTTCTTTTTAAATTGATTAAATAGTTTTTAGTTTTATATACCAAAACATGTTTTATTAACCAAGAACAATTAATCTCTACGTGTAAATTGGAAATAAATTCGAGTCGAGTCGAGGAACGATAAATAGATTAAAAATAATTGCAAAATCTATACATTAAATTGGCACCGCTGCCGCTTCGCTCGTTACGATTGACGATTTTTCGTAAGAAGATTTGGATTTTGGGATCCGTTCATTTTTGAACGTTACTTTTCTTGCTAAAAAAATCTAAAACATCAAAAAATCAAAAACTTAAAAATACAAAAAAATAATAAATCATCAAAAGCAAACTCTTTCCTATGATTTGCACCAAAAAATTAAAAAATCCAAAAGTAATACTTTTCCTAAAGTATTACACCAAAAATATTACGTATTATTGTTTTTTTCTTATTTCGATTTCTTTCGTTTTTTATTGTGAATATATCTTTTTCTAAAAAATACAAAAATATTTTTCTTTTACTATATTGTATTACGTAGAACAATCAATTTACCTACTTCCAAATAAGACCTTAGTTGGGATTTCATCACCTAGCTATTGTATTCGAATCCAAAACGAAAAAAAAGGCAAAATAGATAAATACTAGTACAAAGTTTGAACTTGATTTATACAAACTATAAGGTGGGTATAAGGTGACGCGCTATAAAAGGCCGTCTAAGGATAAAGGTTTTTAAGTGCTTTGTGCCACCTCGTTTCCCCGCTTTCTTGTGCGTATATTGAGAGGGACGACCGATTTGTTTTGCCAACTCAAGTAGTATTACGTATATATATTTTTTGTAGCTTTTTAATATTGAACCTCGAGAGGGATAATCCCTTTCCTCTCAAACTCGACCGTGGTCTCCTACCTCATTCCTCGAGTTTAATTGTATGCGCACTCGCGCGTGTGCACACATACCAAGTGGTGTACCAAATACTTCTAATTCTTCTAAAAAGAAGAAGAACAACAAAAAGACCGTCAATCAAGCCGATCCCGAGAATCAGCTTTGAACAACACGATGGCAACAGATAATCGACCAATGATTGAGATTTTACAATCTCACGTTGAAGGAAATGATGACGCGATTGTGTTTCCAGATATTGGAGCGAATAATTTTGAACTAAAAACGGGTTTTATTCAAATGGTTTCCGCTACACCATTTTTAGGCCGTACTAATGATGACCCACACGCTCATATAAAACGTTTCATACAATTGGCAAACACCATCAAATACAATGGGGTGCCACAAGAGGCCATTCGTTTACTCCTCTTTCCTTTTTCCCTCGAGGGACAAGCCCAAATTTGGCTTGATAAGGAACCACCCCGAAGTATCACCACATAGGTTGATTTAGAGACCAAGTTCATTAACTACTTTTTCCCACCATCACTGACCACCGCTTTAAGGAATGACATCATTACCTTTGAACAAAAATATTAGGAAACGTTTAGTGAGTCTTGGGACCGTTTTAAGGATCTTTTACGAAAATGTACACAACATGGATTTACAAAAGTGTATCAAATCAATACGTTTTACAATGGTTTAACTCTTAATGACCAAGAGTCACTTAATAATGCCGCGGGGGGGTAATATTCTTGTGAAATCCATGAAAGAGGCTTGGGCAATAATTGAAAACAAGGCAAAAGTTCAAACCAAGAGTGTATGGACTACAATAGCTAGTGCTAGTGATAATGAGGTGACTAATCAAATTAAGGAGCTTACTTCAATTGTGAAACACCTTGTTTTAAGAGATAACCCTCCCACTACACATGTGAATGCCTTAAAAGAGACTTGTGAAACTTGTGAGACTTGTGGTGGACCACATTCGTATTATAATTGTGACAAGGTTTACAATCAACAAATAGAAGTTTATGCTTATAATAACAATGAAAATGAGCGGGTTCATTTCAAACCAAATGTTAATGTTAACCATTTGTCTTATAAGTCTAATAACTATTTGGCTCCCCCGGGTTTTGTAGCTCCACAAAGACCACCCCCACCCGCCCAAAATAGGAACCAAGGTCCTCAACGGGGTAATTTTCAAGGGAATTCAAATACAAGGGGTTTTAATCAAAATCAAGGGAATTTTCAAGGGCAAAACCAAGGGTTTAATAATCAAAATCAAGGATTTAATAACCAAGGTTTTCAAAATCAAGGATTTAATCAAGGTTTTCAAAATTATAATCAATATCCAAACCAAGGTTTTCCTAATCAAGGGTTTAATAATCAAGGGTATAATCAAATGAACATGCATAATCCTCAAATGGACTTGGTTCTACAAAAATTAAACGAACATGAGCGAACCATGAGAGAAATGCAAGAATCGACCGATAAGAAATTTTTGCAAATTATTTAAACCCTTCGTCCCCAAGGTGCCCTCACTTCTAACACCGTGACCAATCCCGGGGCTAACGTTAATGCCATCACTACTAGGAGCGGTAAGACCACCGTAGAACCTTCTTATACCCCACCTAAACAAGGACCCGAGATTCCTTCTTCTTCTACCCACCCTCCTTCAGCTTCTACTTGTGACATACCACCCGTTATGCCTTCGTCTACACCTTATGTTCCACCTTTACCTAAATCTTATACCATACCTTCGGTTCCCAAACCGGTTCCGTCACCTTCCATCTCTCCTCCACCAAAGGATGTGAGTGAGCAATCCACTCCTAAGCCTTCATCTCAACCCAATATACCTTATCCCTCAAGGTTGAGGAAAGAGAAATTGAAGAATAAGGATGATATTCAAGTTTCAAACTTCCTAAAAATGTTCAAACAATTGAATTTTAATATCACCTTTGCCGAGGCTCTCGCTAACATGCCTAAGTATGCTAAGATGTTTAAGGACCTTTTAAGTGATAAGGAAAAGTTGCTCGATATTGCCAATACCCAATTGAATGAGAATTGTTCCGCGGTTCTTTTGAGAAAATTATCGGTTAAGTTAGGAGATCCCGGTCGATTCCTTATTCATTGCAATTTTTTGGGTGTTGATAATTGTATGGCCTTGGCGGATCTGGTAGCAAGTATAATTCTTATGCCATTGTCCGTGTGGAAACAATTATCTTTACCCGAGGTAGTCCCCACTCGTATGACCTTGGAATTAGCTAACCGTATGATTGCTTATCCGGTGGGGATAGCCGAGGATTTTTCGTAGGAGTCGACAAATTCACTTTTCCTACCGATTTCGTTGTAGTCGACTATGAGATGGATCCCCGTGTTCCCTTAATTGTGGGACGACCATTCTTGAGGACCGGGCGTACATTGATTGATGTAGCCGCGGGTGAGCTTATCATGAGGGTAGGGGATGATAAAATCGTCTTTAACATAGGTAAAATTTCCAAACTTCCTGATGAGCCTGAATCCGTGAATTACATCGATGTGCTCGACGAAGCATGTGAAGAACATTTTCACGAGGCTTGTAAGAGCGGGATTTCTCATTTAACTCATGGTGAGACCGTAGCTTCTATTGCTCCTTCATTGACTCCAGTTGGAGAAAGTGATTTTCTTTTAAAAGAATTTGAAGCAAGTTTAGGGGATGTGGATTTAAAATATGACGATTCTCCCACCAATTGGGAAGAAGACTTTCGTACCATTGAGAGAGTTCTCATTGAGGACCATATTTCTCCACCTACTCCTAAGGAAATTACAAACGATGATCCTAATTTGACTAAGCCTTCCACCCGCAATCCACCGGATTTAGAGCTTAAAGATTTACCGTCTCATTTAGAATAATGATAAGTTACCCGTCATTATTGCTAAGGACTTAAAAGAAGATGAAAAATACCGACTAATCGATGTGCTTAAAAATCATAAGAAAGCAATTGCTTGGAAAATCTCCGACATCCGCGGAATTGATCCTAACTTTTGCACTCATAAAATTCTCATGGAAGATGACTTTAAACCCGCAATCCAAAATCAAAGAAGGGTTAATCCAAAAATTCATGAAGTCATTAAGAAAGAAGTTATAAAACTTCTAGATGCCGGAATGATTTACCCTATTTCGGATTCGCCATGGGTTAGTCCCGTCCATTGTGTGCCTAAGATAGGTGGAATAACCGTTGTTCCCAATTAAAACAATGAGTTGATTCCTACTCAACTGGTAACGGGTTGGCGAGTTTGCATAGACTATCGTAAGCTCAATGATGCCACTCGTAAGGATCATTTTCCTCTTCCTTTCATGGCGGGTAATGAATACTATTGCTTCTTAAAGGTTAATTAACTAAGGTACCGGTCTTAGTCTCTCCAAATGGAGAGTTACCTTTCGAGCTCATGTGCGATGCTAGTGATTATGCGGTAGGAGCGGTTTTAGGTCAAAGAATTAACAAACACTTTCAACCAAATCATTATGCTAGTAAGACAATGACGGGGGATCAATTGCATTATACCACTACCGAAAAAGAGCTTTTAGCTGTAGTGTATGCTTTTGAGAAATTTCGCCCCTATCTTGTGATTTCCACCACCATCGTTTACACCAACCATTCCGCCTTGAAATACTTGTTGACCAAGAAAGATGCTAAACCGAGACTCCTTCGTTGGGTTTTGCTCCTACAAGAATTTAAAATCGAAATTTGTGATAAAAAGGGAGCGGAAAACCTAGCCGTGGATCATCTTAGTAGACTTGAGGATCCTTATCAAGGGGAACTTACAAATCAAGAGATTAATGAATCTTTTCCCCTTGAGACCTTAATGTCTATTAATTCCAATCTTGATGATACCCCATGGTTTGCAGACATTGCAAACTATTTGGCGGGTGGTGTTCTTATCGAAGGGTTAACGTCCAAACAAAAGAAAAAATTCTTTAAGGATGTTAAGCACTATTATTGGGACGACCCTTATCTTTTCAAGTAATGTGCGGATCTTATCATTCGTAGATGTGTTGATGGCCGGCGGATTTACAAATCCATGAAGCTTGCCACAAAGGACCCACCGATGGTCACTTTGGTCCTAACTACACCGCTAAAAAAGTTTTCGACTCCGGATTCTATTGGCCCACCATTTATCATGACGCTCATGAAATGGTTAAGCATTGTGATTCTTGCCAAAGACAATGCAAGATCACACATAAAAATGAGATGCCTCAAAATTTCATCCAAGAATGTGAAATCTTTGACGTATGAGGCATCGACTTTATGTGGCCATTTCCATCATCCAAAGGGAACAAGTACATCCTCGTAGCTGTTGACTACGTATAAAAATGGGTTGAAGCAAAGGCTTTACCTACTAACGATGCGAGGGTGGTTGTGAACTTCTTGATAAAATTGTTTGCTCGATTCGGTGTGCCTTGTGCTATTATTAGTGAACGCGAGACTCATTTTTGTAGTGATCAAATCGCACGAGTCATGGCTAAGTATGGTGTCAATCACCGAATTTCCACCGCGTATCATCCACAAACTAATGGTTAAGCCGAGGTTTCCAACCGTGGACTTAAGTGAATCTTAGAGCGTACCGTGGGAGAGCATCGTGCCTCATGGGCCGATAAATTAGATGATGCTTTGTGGGCTTTTCGTTCCGCTTATAAGACACCTATAGGATGTACTCCTTATCGCCTTGTGTACGGAAAGGCGTGCGACCTCCCCATTGAGTTAGAGCATAAGGCTTATTGGGCCTTGAAATGGGCTAATTTTGACATAAACAAAGCCGGTGATCTTAGGAAAATCCAACTCAATGAACTAAATGAACTTAGGAATGAGGCTTATGAGAATTCATTAATCTACAAGGAGAAGACTAAGCTCATTCATGATTCCAAGATTAAGAACCGAAAGTTCCACGTTGGTGATTAAGTTTTAATCTTTAACTCTCAGTTGAAAATCTTTTCGGGTAAACTTAAGAGCCGTTGGTCCGGTCCACTCACCGTGGCACAAATCTTCCCTTATGGCACCATTGAGTTATCTCAACCAAATGGGCCCAATTTTAAGGTGAATGGCCAACGGGTTAAGTTGTACTTTGGAGAGGACATCTCTCATGAGATGATTCCATCCTTCTCCATGTTTCCCGTAAACTAATTCGGGAAATCGAGTCAAGCTAGAGACTCGTGATAAATAAATAAAGAATCGTTTAACTAGGTTAGATTTTTACCTTTTCCATCCTTTCCATCCTTTTTCACCTTCACCCATTTTCACCAATAAGTGTAGGGGGGAGCCAAGTAGGTTGTTTGTGTTATGATGTTGTGCAAGGATATGTGCTTTAATGATCTACTTTTGGTGTTTTTGACGCGACCCATGATCCCGTGTACCCGGTTCTATCAAAACTATTGTGATTCATACATGTATATAAATAAGTTGAATAAATGTAATCACTTTAGTTGTCTCTTCCTTAGCTCGATTTAATCAACGTACTCAATTTCCTAAGTGTAGGGGAGTTTATTCTCCCACATGATTAAACATTGAGGGCAATGTTTATATTAAGTGTAGGGGGACTTCTATCGTATTTTAGTGGACTTTTCCAAAAATTTGACCTCATTTAACCGGAAAAGTAAAAATTTTCAACGTTTTTCAAATTTTTGATCTATTTTGGCCTAGTAGTATTTTCCATTTATTTTCATTTATTTTCTATTGTCATCGCGTCGTATGAATAAATTCCATTTCTAGAATAAAGTCAAAAATAATTGAATAAATAAAATGGTTTTAACAAGTTTAGATGTCTTTGATATATGAGGCCCGTCGTGAATATTTTGACTCAACCCGAGTTTATAATCCAAGTTTACTCTAGCTAGTATCCTTAACCATATGGACCTTAATTGGTTTATTAGGCTAAGCATCCACGAGTCTCATTCCTTGAGATTTTAAATTGTGGAGAACGAGAGATGATAGAGTTGATAATAAGTTTAAGGGTTAATTCTTGCTTATATGAGTTTTTGTGGCTCTTTCTTCCCGCTTGTATATTTAATTGCTTAATAAATGAGGATTTTTGCGGTGTAGATTCGATATCTTAGCTCTTAGCCAAATCTTTTATCTCCTTGTAATTAAAGAATGAACAGATTGAGGGTGCCAGCGTTGTGGACATCCGACTAAGGTGGCTCATAACCACTAAGTAGGAAGTATTCAGACCATGGGACCGCGGAATTTGGCCTAATATATATATCATAAATAAAGAAAGAATAAGATTAAAACATGACCTCAAGGAGCCTTAGGGTGTGGGGCATGTAGCACAAACCTTGTCATTAGAGCCTTAGGGTGTATGGCATGTTAAGTGTTAAATAAAAATTGATCTAAAATAATTCCCTTGTTTATGGTTCAAGGAGCCTTAGGGTGTGGACCATAGATGAGGAGCATTATTACATCTTAAAGAGCCTAAAGGGTGTATGATGTGAACTTGCTAAACTCCACATAAAGTCAACATGAATTTGGAGGAATAAATAATAAGTAGTACTATTGGCCAAATTTCGGATCCGGGAATTTATTACCCAAATCGTGTTAAATTATCCTTGACGTGGGCTTACTTTAGTGACAACGTTTTTGACGACGAGGTTAGGTTCTGAGTGTCGGGTTTGCACCGTTTTGCCTTCATTTTTTGACTAAAGATTATTAAATAAGTCAAATGAGCCTACGGGTGAATGACAATCTTTAAAATCTAGAGATACAACTTAGGAATTGGAGAAAGAGTATTACACAATTGTCTTATATAAGTGGTTTTAACTTAAGAACTCATGGTAAACAATGATCTTGTTTTTAAGCTTGGTATGGGGAACGCGAAACTTGAGGGTGATTAATATTCGTGACACCAAAGCCCTAATTTAAGTCTTAGATTTCTTTACGAGTTTCTTCCATCAAACAATTTCAAAGTTAATAAATTAATGGAAATTATAACTTTTATTTCCTTGAATAAAGTTTTTATCTTTTCATCGTTCTTTAGTAGTAATAGTGTATCGTAATAAAGGCCAAGATGGGTTAATTATGAGGAAAATGTAACTTTATGCTTTAAAATTATGCATTGCATGAGGTCATTGCATTGGTCAAGTGTATGAGATTTAATAAGTGTATAAACACTTATCCTTTACCACTAAAATCTATGAAAACAAGACCTAATCATGTGTTTAATATCGTAAAAGTCGGAATTACGCGTGGTTTTGTGTTTTTGTGTGAATTAGGTACAAAAGATCAAAAGGAAAGAAAACACGGGATTTCACGGTCAATTGTTGAAGAAAAGTCAAAGAAAGATACAAAGTCAAAGTCAAAGAACCAAAAGTATACCGAACATCACGAAAACCGGCAAAATCAACACGAGTTTGAAGAAAAAGATCAACAAAGCCAAAAATCAAGTTCGTTTTAGTGAATTTTAACTTAAATGAAGACATTTGGGCTTTGTGGGTCCCACATTCGGTTAATGGGCCCAAAAGCCCATTAAGAGAACAAGAGTTGATTATGTTTGGTTATAGAGCCCAAATCATGGCCCAATTTTGCATTATACATAAGACGGATGTACAATTTGCTATACTTGGGCCCAAGCCCAATACTCTTACAAAAATGGAACGTTTGTTTGGGCTTCAAATGAATGGGACAGTAAACAAAGTTTATAAAGTAAAAAGTGGGAATTCATTTTTCACTCATTCATTCTTGGTCAACGTAACTTACCCACCACCACCCAAATAAACACACACGTTTATCACTTCGATACAAACAATGTTTTTACCCTCACCCATTCTCTCTCCCAAAAACAAAAACTTCATCTCTCACAAAATAACCTGACATCATTTTTTTACTGTTACCAAACCGTAGATCAAAATAAATTGGGGATTTTTTATTATTAGCGCGTGACCACTCACGCTCTTTAAATAAGTCCCCATTTTATTTGAGCAAAGAAGATGCTGCATCAATCCTACGTGGCTCATTTTCCCTGTTTTAATTGGCCAATAAACGTCACCACCAATCACCCACCTATAAGATGATGCCATATCAGCTTGGAGAAAACACAACTATCACACATCTTGACCACCTGGTAATCTGTGTGACGGAGAATGATTTTCCACCGTATGATCAAGAGAAAGAAGAAAGAGAAAGAGAAAAGATGGATTGAGCGGCCGATGTTTCTCCGTTCTCACCAAGTTTTCATCAACAGCCTTGGGGGTTGGCTATAAAAACCCCCCATTCTGTAATTTTTGGCACTCCAATTTTTCTTTAGTTTTATTATGCAAAAATAGTTGTAGGATTAATTGTAATTTCTTTTTCATAGTTTTGTACTCAATTTTCAATTATTAATAAAATTTATTTCAGTTTAATTTTGTCTCATATTTAATTTCTGTTCAAGTTTCCTGCAATTTATCTTTAATCTGTTTTTGTCATAATAATTATTATTATTTGATTTAAGCTAAGTAACAGTTTAAATTGTTTAATAAAAATAAATATTGGTAAAAATACTTTCCTCACTGGAAAGGTTTATTAAAACTGTTCGTATGGTGTTTGATGATTAATGGCGAATGGTGGTTGTAAAGGTGGTCTAGATTCGGTTCAATAAGGAGGCTCAGCGCCTTCCTTCTTCTCAAAGGTTTTCTACAATAGGTATGTTTCTAGTTTAAATTCAAGTTATTTTATATTAAAGTTATAAATCTGTTTTTGTGTTATGTGTTAAGTAGTTTTTATGTTTACAAAATCTGCTTGAATAATTGTGCATATGAGTTGATTGATAGTTGAATCTGATTTAGTTTAGGCTGCTGCTTTTGAGTATACTTTCTAATAAAAGTTTGGTATTTAGTTTGTTATTTAATCTGAGTAAGTCTGCTGATTTTGAAACTTATTGTTTTTAATTTTTGTCTACATTTTTTTAGTCTGCTAGTTGAGATAATTGTTAGTTTTAAGTTGTTGAGATTTTATTATTTTACATGCTTGCTGAATCTGATAGTTTCTATAAGGGTTAGTTATTCGGTTTAGAACTTGCTGATATATCGTTTAGAAAGTTAGCTTTGTTGATTTTGTTGAGTTTAGATTATTTTGGTTTCTCTGCTGGTTATTTGGTTTTAACTGATTAGCTTTGTTTGTTCTTTATTTGCTGATATAGAAAGTTAGCTTTGCTGATTTTGTTGAGTTTATGTTGTGCTGAATTATTTTTGTTTATTGTTGTGCCTAATATAGCAAAAAGCTATCAGACTCTTTTGGTCTGGTAGTCTAAAACTGATTTCTATCAGTTCCAAAAAAAAATATATCTTCCAAAAAGTCCACCAAGGGGCTCGAACCCGTGACCTCACGGGTTGCAACCCAACGTGTTTACCACCTCCTCTAGGCTTCCTTTTTGGTATATTCACTACTTAGGTCTTTAATATAGTTTAATAGTCAGCTGTCAGTTTTTGTGAGAAATTTAAATACAAGTTTTAATTTTTAAGTAAATTTTAATATTGGTTTTTACTTTTATAAAGTTTTTTTTAAAAAAATATATAAAAACAAAATAAAATACGTTTTATTAATTTTAGAAAGTTAATTTGTTTTTTAGAATCAGTTTTTAAATAAATTAGATTTAATTAATTTTGTTTTAAGTAAACTTAGATTTAATTAGAATTTGTTTAAGTAAAAGTTTTTTTAATAGATTAATTAGTTTTAATTAGATTTAAAAATCTTAAATAGTTTTAAATTAGTTTAATTGGTTTTAATAGAGATTTAAATAGTATAAAATTATTTTCTTTTTAAACTGATTAAATAGTTTTTAGTTTTATATACCAAACAAGTTTTGTTAACCAAGAACAATTAATCTCTACGTATAAATTGGAAATGAATTTGAGTCGAGTCGAGGAACGATAAATAGATTATAAAGAATTGCTTAATTCTTTCATTATCTACCCTGCTGCGTACGGGTCCGTTTGGATCGTTCGATATTAAAGGAGTTTAGATGTGTGTTAAATTGTAACCATAAGACATGTTGATTATCTAGGATTGAAGTCTGAACATTTGTTGTGTTTAGGTTTGCTTTATACATTATCTCAAGTACCTCAAACTGGTTCATCGTTGTGTATTTTGAAGTTTTTTAGTAAGGATTGTTGTGATGTCGATTGGTGTTGTAGCTTTTACTGTTGTAAGGATATAGTTATTGAATCAAAGTTTGTTGATGTAGATGTGCTTTTAGTCTTTGCTGCTGATTTATTGTTTGTACTGTGTGATTCAGAGTCATTTTTCTACTGATTTTGACTTGTTAGTTGATTAGTTGTTGTATTGTATGCATGCTATTGTGGTTGTAGTTAAAATTGAGTGGATGCTATACTTGAACTAGTTAGGTGAATCTATATTAATTGGTATAAGTTGCTGTCCAAATTCATAGCTGCTGTTAAATCTTCGATCAAACCTATTCTATGAATTTAAATTTTTATCAGAAGCCTTGAATTGGTGCTTTTGTGTCCTCTGCATAAATTGTTGTTGATTTGTATGTAGTTGTTGTCATTTATTAACTCATCTTATTATAGAGTTTATTACTTGATAAGTGGCTGCGATATAATTGCCTGCCTAAGGATTAATTTGGATACGAGTCGGTGCAACATATATTGTTGATGCCTTTGACTAAATTTATTGCTGTCATTGTTGCCGCGTATTGTTGTGATGTACCGAATTTTACTAGGTTGAAAAGTTCGATTCTCGGTATCTTCTCGAATTGATCACGGTTCAAAGTGCGACTCAGTTGTTCTTGGTAGAAAAGAAATAGAATGGTTGTCGTTGTAAAGTAATTAAAAATAAAGACTTGAAACAAATAAAAATAAAGTAAAGACGGTAAAAAGAAATACTGAAAGATAAACAAAACTTGACAGGAAATTAATGACGAGAAATTAAAAACGTGACGAGAAATTAAAAGGCACTTAAAGTATATAAAGCAAACTAAAATTAAATGCAAGTAAATTAAAAGTGCGACTAAGTAAAAAGGCGGGAAAAATAAAGTTTAAAACTGAATGTATAAAATTACAAAAAACTGAAAACACTCATTCAGAATAAGTCCTTCATTCGGAATAAACAAGTTCATTCGGAATAAATCCCTCATTCGGAATAAAACAGCTTCATCCGGAATAAAACATTTATCCGGAATATTGGCTTCATCCGGAATATCCCCCTTCATTCGGAATAATTACTTATCCGGAATAAAGGGTTCATCCAGAATAATCCCTCATTCTGAATGCATGCTTCATCCGGAATATATTGCTTGATTCGGAATGTTGGTTCATCCGGAATAAAACTAGCTCATTCGGAATGTTAGACTCATCCGGAATAATTAAGCTAAAATGCTCATTCGAAATAAAAAGTGAAAATTGCTCATTCGGAATAAGAAAAAAAAGAAAGATTGATTCGGAATGTCTAAAAAACTCATGCGGAATTAATTGATTCGGAACATTTGAAAAACCTTGATTTGGAACTTAGCTTCATCCGGAATATTGACTATTCCGGATGAACAGGCTGATTCGGAATAAAATGAAAGACAATGATTGGTTAGGAATAATTGAAAGAAATGCTTGGTTCAGAACATAAAATACTGATTCAGAATCTGGGTACATAAACAGTAGGTGGGAACGAAGAACAGTAGAAAACTAGGGAAACACGAATTTGATTAAATCTAACCAAAATCAACCAAAAGATTAAACAAAACTAATCAATAATCATCTACTAACAATAATCAATCAAATCAAATCCATAAAACTAACAAATATGACCAAATCAATCAAAACCCACTTGATTGAAAACCATAACACTCAAAAACATGAACACAAAGATTAAACACAAATAAGAAAGGTAGATGAGAGATTAAACAAGAAAAGTAAAGATTCAACAACAATTAAATAAAACTTACTTGGAATTAAAAGGAATTAAAAGGTGTGATACAAGAAATTAAAGTGCAAGAATTTTAATGTGCAAAATGAAAATGGTGGAAGAAATGGGTTGTCAATCCACCCAACAACTACAAATGAAGGAAAATGGATCTATTTATAGTGGATTATGGAGGTGCTTAGTGGAAGCTTCCTCCCTCTTTCTTCTTTCTCTAATTTCATCATTAAGTCCTTAATCTTCTTAATACTTCGACTTTTGACTTTGTCTTGGGATTAATAAACTCGTCTTGTAATTTCTTCAATAAATTAGACTTGAGTTCTTCGGCTTTTAGTAAACTTCCGTCTCTTGACTTTTTCTTCGATAAATCTTCAGAATTGGTCTTGGACTTCCGTTCTTTTTGCACTCTTGATTTCTTGACTTCGTCTTTCGTTTTCTCTTCGATAAAAGTCCGTGAAATCCCGTGTTTTCTCCCCTTTTCACAATTTGATCCTAAATCACAACAAAAACACAAACCACGCATAATTCCGACATAAACGACATAAAATACACGTTTTGGCTTGGTTATTATTGCAATTAAGTGGTAAAAGGATGGGTGTTTTCTCACCTATCAAATCCCCTACACTTGACCATTGCAATGTCCTCATGCAATGCATTAGTTACAAAGCACGTTTACATTTTTCATCATAATCAATCCACATTGGCCTTTATTAAAGAGATAGAAAATTATAAACATTCAAAGGAAGAAAGAAATCAAAAACATACCTTAGGGTTTTGAAAATGTCATAAATAATCATCATCCTCAAGTTTTCACTTTCTCCAAACCAAGCTTAAAAATGAGATCATTGTTATTATAAGTTGGCAAACTAACACGAACTCATGTGGGCCAATTATTCACTTAGACTCCCTTATTACTAGGTGTATCTCTTATATTTTATTATTGTCTTGAATGATAACGAGGATGCATTGTTGACTTATTTCGACAATTATTTAGGCTGAAAATAAAGTGGGACGATTTAATCAATAGTTAGCTAAAGGACAAAATCTTTTAAAACTGCTTCCCGAGACCTCATAAAGTTCATATCTTGGCATAACTCGCTTCGCGATTTGAGACCTTTCTTGGACCGATATTTGGCAGCGACTTCATACTTCAAATCTTGAGAGACGTTCATGAAATAATGGTCTTCTCTTCATAATAGGAATTTCTTTACATGAAGTTTTGAGAGATTCTTCATACTTTGACCACGACTTCTTCATTTTTCTATAATCTTTATTTTGGACTTTGATATACAACGATCCGCCTCCTTTTTGGACTTGGATCTATTTATCCTCATACCTTGTTAGGGCCTTTTTGGATAGACTTCTCCATGACTTTTGGGGAGTTTTTGCTTTTCGTCGTGTGTCTCGATCCTTCATATTGATTTTCGATAAATGATTCTTCACATCACTTTTGGATCTTTAGCAACAAAATGTAGCGCTCATGCCTTGTTAGGGCCTTTTCGGACTCGCCAATCTTCGCATCCCGCTTCAATAAGTTATGCCTTGGCTATGAACTCTAATCCATACCGAGCAACTTTTAAACGATCTTGGGCTAGAAGCTAAGTAACTTTTCAAATCGTAAAACCTTATGTATTGTAGATAAATTTATTAGCAGCGATGGGAGAATAGGCTTATAATTAACTCACATAAATTCACGAAAGAATACTGATACTAGCGATTTGCAATGGGTTCAAGATTAATCTCGGAATCTTCTCGAATTGATCACAGCTAAAAGTGGAATGGTTTGTTCTTGGTGACAAATAGTGGGTTTGGTTTTCTTTTCTACTGAAAAGGTGAATGCATGAAGTAACTAAAAAGTAAATTAGATGCAGTTAATCAGTAATAAAACTTGAATTCAAATTTAAATAAAACAGTAACTTGAAAATAACCTTAAAAATGCTCTGTTCGGAATAAAGGCCCTATTCGGAATAATGATGGCTATTCGGAATATATTGTTATTCGGAATATTTAGGCTACTCGGAATAATACTCCTATCTGGAATAATGGTCTACTCGGAATAAAGCTCTATGCGGAATAAGATACTCTATGCGGAATAAGTGAGCTATTCAGAGTATTGTGGCTATTCGGAATATATTGCTACCCGGAATAAAAAATGCTATGCGGAATAAACGACTACTCGGAATATAAAATGATCCTATTCGGAATAAAAGGCTATGCAGAATACAAGGCTACTCGGAATAACTCACTACTCGGAATATGGTTGCCATTCGGAATAAAACACTATTCGGAATATTGGGCTATCCGGAATAATAGATATTCCAGATAAAAAATCTCTATGCGGAATAAACTAAAAAAGGGGCTATTCGGAATATTGCTGGGATTGAAGAACAGTAAACCGAAACTTAAAACAGGGGAACACGATTTAATAAAAAATCAACCAAGGTTTTAACCAAATCTTAAGCCAAACTAATAACAAATCATCTACTAACCATAAACATCAAATCCCAATCATAAAAACATAAAACCCATTAACTTTAGAAGATCAAAATCAACCAAACAAGAACTTAAGAACTTTGAATAAAAAGATGAAGATGAACAAGATGAATGAAAAGATTATATTGATGATTAAGGTTTAAACAATCAAAAGAAAGGATTAAAACTACAAGATTTGTGAACAAAACAAGAATCAAAATCACCAAACACCCTAATGGTGTTGGTGATGCCTACGAACAGAAAGGAGAGAAAAAGGGAAAATAAAAACTAAAAAACTCAATGAAAAGTGTGAAGGAAATCCTTTATATAGTCCTTGTCTTTGGTTGGTGAGTGGGCTTTCTCCCGTTCTTCTTGTCTTCTCGTCTTTTCAGAAAAGTTGACGTTTTCGATTCTGATTCGGGATTTGTCGACGATTAAATTCAACTCGTCTTTTAATTTCTTTGTTTAATAGACTTGAGTTTCTTCGACATTTGTAAATCTTCCATATTTGGTCCTTTTCTTCGATAAATTTTCAAATAGGCCCATTGACTTCCAATCTTTTGCATTTCTTGGACAATAGTCTTCGTATTGAGTCTTTTTCCTTGATAAAACCCGTGCAATCCCATGTTTTCTTCAGTATTAATCCGGTTGACTTTGAAAACACAATAAACACAAAAACCACGCATAATTCCAAACAAATGATATTAAACACGCATTTTGGTCTTGTTTTAGTAAGAAATATGTGGTAAAAGGATGGGTGTTTTCACACCTATCAAATCCCCTACACTTAACCATTGCCATGCCCTCATGCAATGCTTAGTGATAAAGCAATTTTACACTTTTCTCATAATCAATCAACCTTGGCCTTATTAAATATTACTAAACAAAAATTTAAGTACTAAGAGAAATTAAAACTTTAAAGTAAACAAAAGGATAGAAAACCATTTTCACTTGAAAATAGCTATATGGAAATAACTTGCAAAGAGATCAAGGACTTACATTAGGGCTTTGGGGCTGCGAAGATTTATCACCCTCAAGTTTCACGTTCCCCAAACTAAGCTTAAAAACGAGATCATTGTTATTATAAGTTAGCAAATCAAACACTTACACACATGGCTTAATTATATGCTTAAACTCCCTTATTCCTAGGTGTATCTCTTATATTTTATTTTTGTCTTAGAATGATCATGAAGATGCATTTTTGGACTTATTTCGACAGTTTATTAAGGCTGAAAGCAAAGTAGGACGATTTGATCAATAGTTAGCTAAAGGACAAAATCTCTTAAAACTGCTTCTCGGGATATCAAAAAGTTCATGTCTTGGCATAACTCGGTTCACGATTTGAGACCTCTCTCGGGCCGATATTTGGCATGTACTTCATACTTCATATCTTGAGAGACGTGCTTGAGCTAATGGTCTTCTCATCGTTAATAGAGTTTCTTCAATTGGAGACTTTTGAGGGGTACTCCAACTTTGTTGACCACGACTTCATGATTATTTCTTCAATCTCTAATTGTGATTTTGAGATACAACGATCCGCCTCCTTTTCGGACTTGGATCTATTTATCCTCATACCTTGTTAGGGTCTTTTCGGATAGACTTCTCCATGATCTTTATGGGAGTTGATTGCTTTTCGTCGTGAGTCTTGATCCTTCATATTGATTTTGGGAATAATGCTTTTCACATCACCTTGGATCTTTAGCAATAAGATTGAATCCTCATGCCTTGTTAGGGCCTTTTCGGACTCGCCAATCTTCGCGCCCCGCTTCATAAGTTATGCCTTGGCTATGAACTCTTATCATTACCGAGCAACTTTTAAACGATCTTGGGCTAGAAGTTAAGTAACTTTTCAAATCGTACGACCTTACTTATTGCAGATAAATTATTAGCAAGTGATGGGAGAATAGGCAAGATTACACCAAGTGAGCTTGTGCAAGAATACCGACTTATAATTGACTCTATCATTTCTCGTCCTCCACAATTTAAAATCTCAAGTAATGAGACTCGTGGATGCATAGCCTAATAAACCACTTAAGGTCTACATGGTTAAGGATACTAGCTAGAATAAACTTGGATAAGTCTATGTGGGTTGAGTCAAAATAGTCGCAACAGGCCTAATATATCAAAGATTTCAAAACTAGCTACACCACTTTATTAATATTTTTGACTTTATTGCGGGATATATACATATGAAAGCAACGATAAAAATTTAAAAATTACGACTATATGGCCAGAGTTAATAAAAAATGTTGAAAAAGATGATTTTCGGTTAAATGAAGGCATTTTCATGGAAAAGTCCACTTAAAACTTCGATAGAAGTCCCCCCTACACTTAAGATAAACATTGTCCTCAATGTTTAAGCATGTGGGAAAAGTCTCCCCTACACTTATGACATTGTGCACGTTGGTTAAATCAAGTTAAGGAAGAGACGACTAACGTGATCAATTTCAAATGTGAGTATGAAGAAAATTGAATCACGATAATTGAGAGATAGAACCGGATTTCGGATAACACGGGAGCACGGTTCTTCAAAGGTTCCGAAAGTGCATTCATCCCTGTAATCACATCACCACACAAACACAAAGAACCTATAGAAGTCCCCCTACACGTAGGAGGTTTAAACGGAAAAGGATAGATACTCGGGTTGCCTCCCGAGGAGCGCTTGTTTTTGATAACCGAGTCACGAGCCTGACTCGACCCAAAATTAGTTCATGGGGAACGTGGTGAGGGATGGAATCATCTCCTGAGAGATGTCCTCACCAAAGTACAACTTCACTCGTTGGGCATTCACCTTAAAATTAGGTCCATTTGGTTGAGCGAGCTCGAGAGTACCATATGGAAAAACTTGGGCAATGGTGAATGGGCCGGACCAACGAGATTTCAGCTTGCCCAAAAAGATTTTCAACCAAGAGTTAAAGAGTAAAACTTTGTCTCCAACTTGGAACTCTCGGTTTTTAATCTTTGAGTCGTGAATGAGCTTAGTCTTTTCCTTATAGATCAAAGAATTTTCATAAGCCTCATTACGGAGTTCATTCAGCTCATTGAGTTGGATCTTGCGTAGGTCACCGGCTTTGTTGATATCAAAATTAGCCCACTTCAAGGCCCAGTAAGCCTTGTGCTCCAACTCAATGGGAAGGTGGCATGCTTTCCCGTACACGAGACGATATGGTGTACAACCAATTGGAGTCTTGTATGCGGTACGGAAAGCCCACAAAGCATCATCAAGTTTATCAGCCCATGAGGCACGATGCTCTCCCACGGTTCTTTCAAGAATTCGCTTTAATCCTCGGTTAGAGATTTCAGCCTGGCCATTAGTTTGTGGGTGGTATGCGGTGGAAAGACGATGATTTACACCATACTTAGCCATGACTCTTGCAAATTGATCATTGCAAAAATGAGTCCCGCGATCACTAATAATGGCACGAGGCACACCGAATCTAGCAAATAGCGATTTCAAAAAGTTACAAACCACCCTTGGGTCATTAGTAGGTAAGGCTTTGGCTTCAACCCACTTGGAGACGTAGTCAACGGCTACAAGGATGTATTTGTTTCCTTTAGATGAAGGGAATGGACCCATAAAGTCGATACCCCAAACATCAAAGATTTCACATTCTTGAATGAAATTCTGAGGCATCTCGTCTTTATGTGTGATCTTGCCTTGTTTTTGGCAAGCATCACAACGTTTAACCATCTCGTGAGCGTCACGATAAATGGTGGGCCAATAAAATCCCGAGTCAAACACTTTTTTGGCGGTGTAGTTGGGACCAAAGTGACCACCGGTGGGTCCTTTGTGGCAAGCGTCAAGGATTTCTAAAGCTGTCGGTCCATCAACACATCGGCGAATAATCAAATCAGCACATTGTTTGAATAGATACGGGTCATCCCAAAAGTAAGTCTTAATGTCTTTGAAGAACTTTTTCTTTTGTTGGGATGTTAGCCCGTCAACGAGAATACCACCCGCCAAGTAGTTTGCAATGTCCGCAAACCACGGGGTTTCATCAGAAGTCAAGTTGAGAGACATTAAGGTCTCCAGGGGAAAAGAGTAATTGATCTCTTTGTTCGGATGTTCCCCTTGATAAGGATCCTCAAGTCTGTTGAGATGATCTGCGGCTAGGTTTCAGCTCCTTTCTTATCGCGAATTTCTATTTTAAATTCTTGGAGTAGCAAAACCCAGTGAAGAAGTCTTGGTTTGGAATCTTGCTTAGTTAACAAGTACTTCAACGCGGAATGATCGGTATACACAATTATGGTAGAAAGGACAAGATAGGGCGGAATTTTTCAAAAGCATAGACAACAGCTAAAAGCTCTTTTTCGGTTGTCGTGTAATGCAATTGAGCCCCTGTCATTGTCTTGCTAGCGTAATGGATCGGTTGGAAGTGTTTGTTCACTCTTTGGCCCAAAACCGCTCCAATAGCAAAGTCACTAGCATTGCACATCAACTCGAAAGGAAGCTCCCAATTAGGGGTCACCAAGACGGGTGCCTTAGTTAGCTTATCCTTAAGAAGGTTAAAGGCTTCGATACACTCTTTGGAAAAGATAAAAGGAATATCTTTTTTCCAAAAGGTGGGTCATCGGGCGAGCGATTTTAGAAAAATCTTTGATAAAGCGACGGTAGAAGCCCGCATGACCAAGGAAACTTCTCACACCCTTCACGGTTGAAGGTGGAGGTAACTTAGAAATAACATCGACTTTATCACGGTCCATTTCAAGACCGGCTTTGGAGATTTTGTGTCCTAGCACGATGCCCTCTTTTTCCATGAAATGGCAT
Source organism: Glebionis coronaria (assembly GCA_025667525.1). Classification (NCBI taxonomy): domain Eukaryota; kingdom Viridiplantae; phylum Streptophyta; class Magnoliopsida; order Asterales; family Asteraceae; genus Glebionis; species Glebionis coronaria. The sequence continues at coordinate 33,572 of JANFOE010000114.1, read as the reverse complement.
TTTTCCCAATTAAGAACAAGGCGAGTGTCTTCACACCACTTAAGCATACGTTCTAAATTGGCAAGGCAAGCAGAGAAAGAATCGCCATAAACCGAGAAATCATCCATGAATACTTCCATAGTGTCTTCCACCATGTCATGGAAGATAGCCATCATACACCTTTGGAACGTCCCAGGAGCATTGCATAAACCAAAAGGCATGCGTTTGTAAGCAAATGTTCCATAGGGACAAGTGAATGTGGTCTTTTCTTGGTCTTTGGGATCGATGGGAATTTGAAAATACCCGGAGAAACCGTCTAAAAAGTAGTCATAGTCATTACCCCACAAGACGCTCGAGCATTTGATCCATGAAAGGAAGAGGAAAGTGATATTTTCTCGTGGCATCATTGAGCTTACGATAGTCAATACAAACTCTCCACCCAGTAACGAGACGAGTGGGAATCAACTCGTTGTGTTCATTAGGAACAACGGTTATTCCGCCCTTCTTGGGCACACAATGGACGGGACTTACCCAAGGCGAATCCGAAATAGGGTAAATCAAGCCGGCATCTAGAAGTTAGATAGCCTCTTGTTTGATGACGTCGTGAATGCGAGGATTAACCCTTCTTTGGCTCTGGATTGCGGGTTTAAAGTCATCTTCCATGAGAATCTTGTGAGTACAAAAGTTCGGATCAATTCTGCGGATATTGGAAATTTTCCAAGCAATTGCCTTCTTATGATCTTTAAGCACGACAATGAGGCGAGATTTTTCGTCTTCTTTCAAGTCCTTCGCGATGATGACGGGCTACTTCTTCTTTTCGTCAAGAAACACGTACTCGAGATGGGGCGGCAACTCCTTAAGTTCTAAATCCGGAGGATTTTTGATGGGAGGTGTTTTCAAAGTCGGAGCATCGATAGCAATATCCTTGGGAGATGGTGGAGAAATATTGTCTTCTTTAAGAAGGTTCTCAATGAGGCGAATATATTCATCCCAATCGGTGGGAGAATCGTCATGTTCTAAGTTCGCATCTCCCATGGTGGCTTCCAAATCTTTCCAAAGGAAATCACTTTCTCCAAATAGAGATAGTGATGAATCAATAGAGGAAACGGTCTCAACATTGGGAAGAGAGGTAGGAATACTTTTACAAGCATCTTTGAAGTGTTCTTCACAGGCCTCATCAAGAACGTCAATACAATTAACACTCTCGTATGAATAAGGCTGTTTAGAAAGCTTTCCCATGTTGAAGACGATTTTATCGTCACCCACTCTCATGATAAGCTCACCCGCTTCAATATCGATGAGAGTGCGACCGGTCCTCAAGAATGGACGACCAACAATTAATGGCACACGAGGGTCCATATCGTAGTAGTCGACGACGAAATCGGCAGGAAAAGTGAATTTGTTGACTCCTACAAAGACGTCTTCGACTATCCCCACTGGAAAAGCAACCGTACGGTTAGCTAATTCCAAAGTCATTTTGGTGGGGACTAGCTCAGGGAGAGATAATTGCTTCCAAACGCTTAAGGGCATTAATTTAATACTGGGACCTAGAGCGGCTAGGGCCATGCAATTCTCTACTCCCGGGAAGTTGCAAGGGATTAAGAAACGACTCGAATCACCAAGCTTGGTTGGTAATTTCCTTAAGAGCACTGCAGAGCAATTCTCATTAAGTTGGGTGTTAGCAATATTAAGAAGCTTCTCCTTGTCACTAAGAAGATCTTTGAACATTTTTGCATACTTAGGCATGTGAGCGAGAGGCTCAGCGAAGGAGATGTTAAAATTCAATTGTTTAAACATTTTAAGAAAGTTTGAAACTTGAATATCATCCTTGCTTTTGAGCTTCTCTTTCCTCAACCCTAAGGGATAAGGTATATCGGAAGAAGAGGAAGGCTTTGGGATCGAAGGATCACTCACATCCTTGGGTGGAGGAGGGGTAGAAATAAGAGGTGGAGGAATTGAGGAAGTAGAAGGATGAGGAATAGGAGCAGGTGATTCGTTTTCCTTAGTCACAATCACCGGTGGAGGTATAGGAAGCTCGGGTTCCTTGGTACCTTTGCCACTGCGAGTAGTGATTGCTTTAATCTCCCCTCTTGGATTCGCAACGGTGTTACTCGGAAGAGTACCCGAAGAAGAGGATTGATTACCTTGGAAGAAACCAGCCATCATGGTCCTTAAGTCAGTCGTTTGACTTGCCAACGTGTTTCTCATATCAGCTCTCAGATCGTTTCCTTGTTTCACCATGTCTGCTTTCAAGTTGAGCACTTCCCGCTGGAGATTTTCCACGATCACATCATTGGTCCTCATGTAGGTTTCCACATCTTGGTGCAATGCGGTGGGTTGGTTGGGAGGAGGAGCATGGTAGGCTGGTGGTTGATAAGCAGGTTGTTGGTAAACTTGGTTGTTTCTTTGAGGTGGATATGGTTGTTTATGAAGTGGTTGGTATGGTGCACGAGGTTGTTGTTGAGGAGGGCGGTTGAGGTTTTGTTGTTGTTGGTTTGGGTTGTTAGGAGGAAAACCGGATGGTGAGAGAAAGTTGTTAGAGCGGTAGCTAAGCAAGTTGCGGTCACCTTGAGGACGAGCTTGATAAGCGGCCGGAGGATAGGTACCGTATGCTGCATTCAAATTCTCGGAAGGGTAGTCTTGGGTGGTGGTACAAGTGGTGTAAGAGTGAGGACCACCACATATTTCACATGGTTGGCTGACAACATTGACTTGAGCGTTTTTAGCGTTGATGCTGTTGGTGTTGCTGGCGGTTTGGGCGGCAAGCGATTCAAGAAGCGTATTAATTTTGTCAAGTCGCTTGTCGTTGTCACTAGTACTAGAACTAGCGGCATTGGTCCGAACACTTTTGGTTTGCACACGAGACTTATTCTCAATGATATCCCAAGCGGCATTGGAAGTCTTAACCAAAATATTACCCCCCGTGGCACTATTTAGTGAATCTTGGTCATTCATGCTTAAACCATTATAAAAAGTATTAATTTGGTGCACTTTGGTAAAACCATGTTGTGGGCACTTTCTCAAAAGGTCTTTAAAACGGTCCCAAGATTCACTAAAAGACTCATCGTACTTTTGTTCAAAATTGATAATTTCATTCCGCAAAGCGGTAGTACGAGAGGGTGGGAAAAAGTAGTTTATAAACTTGGTCTCCAAATCCGTCCACGTAAGAATACTTTGTGGCGGTTCCTTTGCAAGCCAATGTCGGGCTTGTCCCTCTAAAGAAAAGGGAAAAAGTTGTAAACGGATTACCTCTTGTGGAACACCATTGAATTTGACCATATTCGTGAGTTGCGAGAATCTCTTGATGTGGTCATGTGGATCATCAATGGTACATCCCAAGAATGGTTGAGCAGAGACCATCTGGATAAAGCCGGATTTTAGCTCAAAGTTGTTGGCTGCAATCACGGGTATGACAATTGGATCATTGTTGCCCTCCACATGTGCTTGTAACAGTTTAATCATAGGGCGATTGTCCGGTAAAGGTTCATTGTTGTTGTTATTATTGTTGTTGAGAGGTGGGTTGTTATTGTTATTGTTTTGAGGTGGATTGTTGTTTTTGTTTTGTACACCGGCCATGTTTAAGTCTTCGAGAGGCTCGGGCTCTTGATAAGACGTTGATCGTGTACGCATGCACCTGCAAAAGAACTAACAAGGCAAACAAGAAATATTTTTGGTTTTTATGGTTTTTTTTAATTTTTTTTTGTATTTTTGAAATTTTTATATTTTTTAGGGTTTTTGAAATTTTTTATGAAAAAATAACGTTCACGGTGAACGGATCCCAAAATCCAAGTTCTCACCAAAAACTGGTAATCTTAACGAGAAGAACCGGCAGCGGCGCCATTTGATACTAGCGATTTGCAATGGGTTCAAGATTAATCTCGGAATCTTCTTGAATTGATCACAGCTAAAAGTGGAATGATTTGTTCTTGGTGACAAATAGTGGGTTTGGTTTTCTATTCTACTAAAAAGGTGAATGCATGAAGTAACTAAAAGGTAAATTAGAAGCAGTTAATCAATAATAAAACTTGAATTCAAATTTAAATAAAACAGTAACTTGAAAATAACCTTAAAAATGCTCTATTCGGAATAAAGGCCCTATTCGGAATAATGATGGCTATTCGTAATATATTGTTATTCGGAATATTTAGGCTACTCGGAATAATACTCCTATCCGGAATAATGGTCTACTCGGAATAAAGCTCTATGCGGAATAAGATACTCTATGCGGAATAAGTGAGCTATTCGGAATATTGTGGCTATTCGAAATATATTGCTACCCGGAATAAAAAATGCTATGTGGAATAAACGACTACTCGGAATATAAAATGATCCTATTCGGAATTAAAGGCTATGCGGAATACAAGGCTACTCGGAATAACTCACTACTCGGAATATGGTTGCCATTCGGAATAAAACACTATTCGGAATATTGGGCTATCCGGAATAATAGATATTCCGGATAAAAAATCTCTATGCGGAATAAACTAAAAAAGGGGCTATTAGGAATATTGCTGGGATTGAAGAATAGTAAACCAAAACTTAAAATAGGGGAACACGATTTAATCAAAAATCAACCAAGGTTTTAACCAAATCTTAAGCCAAACTAATAACAAATCATCTACTAACCATAAACATCAAATCCCAATCATAAAAACACAAAACCCATTAACTTTAGAAGATCAAAATCAACCAAACAAGAACTTATGAACTTTAAATAAAAAGATGAAGATGACCAAGATGAATGAAAAGATTATATTGATGATTAAGGTTTAAACAATCAAAAGAAAGGATTAAAACTACAAGATTTGTGAACAAAACAAGAATCAAAATCACCAAACACCCTAATGGTGTTGGTGATACCTACGAACAGAAAGGAGAGAAAAAGGGAAAATAAAAACTAAAAAACTGAATTAAATGTGTGAAGGGAATCCTTTATATAGTCCTTGTCTTTGGTTGGTGAGTGGGCTTTCTCCCGTTCTTCTTGTCTTCTTGTCTTTTCAGAAAAGTTGACGTTTTCGATTCTGATTCGGGATTTGTCGAAGATTAAATTCAACTCGTCTTTTAATTTCTTCGTTTAATAGACTTGAGTTTCTTCGACATTTGTAAATCTTCCATCTTTGGTTCTTTTCTTAGATAAATCTTCAAATAGGCCCATTGACTTCCAATCTTTTGCATTTCTTGGACAATAGACTTCGTCTTGAGTCTTTTTCCTTGATAAAACCCGTGCAATCCCATGTTTTCTTCAGTATACATCCGATTGACTTTGAAAACACAATAAACACAAAAACCACGCATAATTCCAAACAAATGATATTAAACACGCATTTTGGTCTTGTTTTAGTAAGAAATAAGTGGTAAAAGGATGGGTGTTTTAACACCTATCAAATACCAAACTTATAATTGACTCTATCATCTCTTGTTCTCCATAGTTTAAAATCTCAAGGAATGAGACTCGTGGATGCTTAGCCTATTAAATCAATGTTTTAGGTTTTCGAGTCGTCTATAGGATCTTGCAAACTCTTAGACTTTTTCAAGTTTAGAAATCGCATTTTAAAGTTCCCTTGATAAACGACTCTCTGGGATCAATTATAGGAACTTGCGAAAAGTTCTTGTTCTTAACCCGTGAGAGTTAAGACTTTCGCGTTTTAAAGCTCCCTATATAAAAGCCTAGCAAAACTTGACTTAAACACGTTAAGGATACTAGCTAGAGTAAACTTAGATAAGTAAACTCGGGTTGAGTCAAAAGATTCACAACGTTTGAAAACTAAAACCACTTTATTAAAAATTTATTCTAATAAGGAAAGAAAATAACTATACAAAGGGAAAAAACTAATAGGCCAAAATAGATCAAAAATTTTGAAAAATGTCGAAAAATTGATTTTCCGGTTAAAATGAGGACAAATACAAGGAAAAGGCCACTTACCTTCGATAGAAGTCCCCCCTACACTTAATATAAACATTGTCCTTAATGTTTAAGCATGTGGGAGTAAACTCCCCTACACTTAGGACATTGTGCACGTTGTTTAAATCTCGCTAAGGAAGAGATAACTAAAGAGATTCCTATTTTAATATTGGAAAATATAAAATAGTGAATCGAAAAGAGATTAGGATACAACCGGGAAGATGGAAACACGGAATCACGGTTCGTCAAAAGTCATTAAGAGTTTGTCTTGGAAGCTCTAATCCCTGCACATGGTAAGAAAGAAAACAAGAAACACCAACGGGGCTCCCCCTACACTTATGGTGAAAACAAGTAAAGATAGATAGATAATTGGGTTGCCTCCCAAAAAGCGCTTGTTTATATTAACCGAGTCACGAGCCTGACTCGTCCCCGAATTAAATGGTCCATGGGGATGCCTCAAATGTAATACCGGGATCAAAGACCTTGTCCTCGTTCCCGGTGGACATCAACAAAGCAGAGGCGGGGGGATAAGTCTTGAATGGGAGAAAGGTTCTTTCAACATACGAAAAGTATGTGAAATCAAGATCCATGGGAGGTGGGGTGGGTAAAGTAAGCACATTGTCATCCCCCAAAGACAATGGATGCTGAGCACTCGGCAAATCCGTAATGTTATCAATTATGAAATAGTGAATGTCACCTCCCGGGTCAAAGAACTCATCCTCTGTGATAGTGGCTAAAGGGGAGGATGAAAGGTGCTCGGGAGGGTTGGGACAATACCTTCCTGCAGCAAATTATCAAGAATAATATCCCCCTCCGTGTCATCATCATCTATACCCGGAGGTATTGAGTGAATGTCGATTTCTTCCAGCAATAGGTCACTATCTTCAACAGGAGGAATAGATGTAGGTAAAGACTCGGAAAGAGGAGGAGAAGTCTACTCTTCGATTTGAGCAATAAGAAGATGCACTTTCCGTAATCTGTCGCGGAGAATCACGTCTTCCACCTCATCTTCAAGAGCAAGTTCATCGGTGAACTTCTCGTAAGCCGGAGAGAATAAATCGTCATTGCCCGCATCGCCCGGTGGAGATTGAGAAATTTCAAAAGTGAAATTCTCATAGCGTGGAGAAAAATCGTCATCATTAGGATCGACCTCTTCCGTAAGAGCAATGTCGTCCTTAGACTCCATAGCAGTAGGCATGTCACAAACCTCATCATCAAAGAATTTGTCGAGACCAAACTCGCTAAGCTCACTTATTGAATCATCATCCTTAGACGCATTAGGAATATCGAGAATAGGAGTAGCAACTTCAGTAGATGGGTCGAGAGCGTAGACATCATCGTCGTCATCATCATCATAATAGTATTGACGCGCAATAGGAGGGGTATAATCACTAAGATTAGATACTTGCTCTTGTTGTCGCTCTTGTTGCTGTCGCTTTTGTTCCTTCAATGCCTCGGTCAGTTGAAGTAAGCCGTCATGCAGTTTCCAAAGAATGGCTTGTCTTTCTTCATTCAGAGTAGTGAGTTGTTGAATTCTCTGAGAGGATTGATGATTGAGGTTGGGGTGTGGGGGCTCACAGTTATGAAAACCAGAATTATAGCAAGGATGTGGCTCATAGTAAGTCATCGGTTGAGAAGAATTATAACACGGAGTTGGTTCATAATAATCCATCGGTGAAGAAAAATGAGAACACGGATCTGGCTCATAATAATCCATTGGCTGACAATAAGAAGTATCGTGAGGGCCCCCACAATTTTGGCAACATGGGTATGGAGAAAAATCTGGTGCTTCTTGTAGATAGCTATTACCATTGTCATAATTGTAACCCAGTTCTTGCTCGCCATGAGGCGGGTATCGAACTGGACACGAAACATGCCAATGAGAATCGCTTCCACAATATATGCAAGGGGGAACAGGAGGTGGATTAGAAAAGAACGAATTAGTCGAGTTGCACGATGGACAAAATCCGAATCCGAATTGTGTATTGTCGATATCGTTTCCGCACCGCTCACATGTACACCATTGACATGAGTCGTTCCCGTATAATCTTCTCCCACACCCGACGCAATGGACATAAGAATCCATAAAGAAAAATAGATAAGCAAGAAGAATATTTTTGGTGCAAAACTTTGAAAAATAAATGCTTTTTATGATTTTCCAAATGTTTTTGGGTTTTTTTGAAAATTTTGGACACGAAAAATAACGTTCACAAGTGAACGGATCCCAAAAGCCAACGCGTGTCTCACAAAAAACCTTAATCTTTGTAGAATCTTGATAACCTATGAATCTATGAAGTGGGTTGATGATTTCTAGACAGATAAACTAGAGAGAGAAAGTGAGAGAAAACTATGTGTTATTTCAATAAATGGAACTAGAAAAATGACAACAACCAACCCATTTCCATGGTGGAAAGGGGTATTTATACTTCCAAGCTACATTGGGCTTGGGCCGGTCCATGACAAGCCCATGGACCGGTTCTTACTTAACTAAATAAGTAATTAATAACTATTTGTTAACTACGAGCTATTACAACATAAATAATATTGTGGAGTGACCGATACTTCTAATATACGTAAAAACGTATTTCTAACAATCTCCCCCTAAGGGAGGTCACTCCACGTTACAAAGTTCTAAACCTAGCATACTATACTAAGTCTTCGTTCTTTAGCTCGTAGTCTTTTCTTCTTTTCTTTCTTTTGTTGTGAATATGTTGGTTTGATCTTTTTGGCTTTGGCTTGAGAGCATTGTTCTTTTGGCCTTTCACGTGCGATCTTTTGCCTTCTTGTGAATTTTGCCTCCTTGTGACTCCATGTTCCACACACTTATGTCTTTTTGTTGAATTCTCGAATGTTTCAGAGTTTGGTACAGCGGAAGACTTTATCTTGTACTTTCTTGAATTTTTGTTAAACTTTGATGCAGAAAAACATAAGCATGTGGGAACGACTTCTACAGGTAAACCGCAACACCACCGTCTTCACTGGTACACAGCAACGCCACCGTCTTCAACAGGTACACAGCAACGCCACCGTCTTTAACAGGTACACAGCAACGACACGAATAAAATGGCTTTGAACATTTTATTCTAATTCGGTAGCAATTTACCTCCGGTCGGTGAAGACCGTTGGACGATATTAGATATCGTACCCGTGACGGATAGTTTCAATTAAGTAACTTCCTGACAGGATTTCGCGGGTAAACCCGTTCTCTTTATTCGACCGTGCAAAGCTGACTGCGAACATAAAGAGTGAATCACTTGGATAAATTATCCTTGTGATTTGAAGCCGTCAATTCATGGAACCTGGAACAAGTGAATTTCAATTAACATTTTCACCATCGTTGCTTTCCAGTTGTCACGAGCTCAATTCATAACGAATCTTGCACGTCACCTACCAAGTGCTGTTTGATGTTAACACTAGAAGGATTTCCACTCGTCACTGTGATCAATAAAGAGTCACTCTGAGTGTTCTGGCAAGATCATATGATAATGCGAAGAGGCCTGGAACGAGTTTAAGTTCAATTAAGAGTTAAACCACTGTTTCTTTCCAGTTTTTCACAAGATTGGTTCTAAAAGAACCGCACGTGTAACCTACGATGAGCTTGTTTGATGTTGGCTCAAGCAGGATTTCCATCTTCATTGTAATACTTGCGTATCACTCAGATGTTCTGGCAATATTACAGGAATACTGCGTAGGACTCATGAAAATCTCTTACTTTTCACAGTGTGTGAGAAAGCAAGGAATAAATGGAAAGTGTCCTAATGAGACTTTTGATGATCTCTTGGCTCTAGACTCGATTGTGCGTTTTGATTTAGTGAGCGATGGCTGGAGAGGAGTGCCACCTTTTCAATACCAGTCTATTCGGAGTGAATAAACCAATAGATAACGTGTTGATCTCCGTGTGATTAAAACAAATACCTTTTGAGAGATATTTGAGTTAGCTGGGAAGGGTTGTGCATTGCATCACTGGGTCCATGACGTCTTTCTTCAATATCGAGAATCATTAACAAAAATGATCTCAATAGCATATGTATTGACCCGGTTTCTGCCTAAAGTTGTAAGGAGGGCTTCTTTCTTTACACCCTTTATCTTTACAATTCTTTTTCATTCTTCAACCCCTTCAATGCTTACCAATACGTCATCACTAGCACCTTGTTGTGATTGTTCCAGTTCTAGCTTAAGTACTTGGTCGGCATTCAGCTACGTTCACATTCTTTCTCCATCTTTCCTAGGACTTCTAATTCTATCTAGGGAATTGTCCTTGGGAAGATTCCATCAGCTCTGATGAATCATTGGACTAAACCTATTCCTACCACCCTTTTGTCACCACATTCGTGTGAATTAAGCGTGTTTTGGGAAGGAAATGCCACCATGAAAAATCATTGAAAATCACATAAGGTACTTGTGATATTAAAATCAAAAGTTTTGTACCTTAGGTGTTTTGTTCATCAAAAACGCTCCCCCTTAACACGTGCTTTACACATATTAAGTTGGATTATCGTTAAGTCTTTTTTCATCTTTTAGCCAAGTATCACTTAAGTCTCCTTAATCCCATTTTCTCCCCTTATCCAAAATGTTAACCATTAATATTTGGGATATTGAATGGATTAACCGGTCTTTGGGTAAAAATGAAATCGATGTTTGGCCATAGAACAAGTTATTGCTCCCCCTTAATTTAATAAGGGATAGATGTAGTGCTTTAGTATGATATATTTTGAAAGATTTAGAATCTCGTGAGAAATTCTTGAAAAATTATCATACCTTAACACTACATCAAGCCATTAAAGCACAATATTCACAAATATACATATTCACAATTGAAAAACCAATATAAAATGGACCTGAAATGTACGACCCATTAGATGGATCGTTGTAGTAGCTTGTGGTGCACTAAATATGGTCTCCCACCAACGAATCTTTCCAAGCTCCTCATCAATCTACGTTCACGGAGCTTTTGATCAATCTTCTTGATCACATACTTCGCCATCTGCCGGTAACCCGGATGCCAATCCTCCGTCATCTCTGGCAAAGTCCCACCCGAGTTAAGATGTTCCAACTTTCCTCTGACTTGTAGAAGGGTCCCATCACTGTACTTGTATAGCTCACCCACCCTCATAAACTTCATTAAACCTCGACTGTTCAAGTAGAAAATACCGCAATTCGGAACAGAAATGCCGGTATAAGGACATCTATCTACATGTTGAGGTAGAACTTGATTCACTGGACGGGTTAAGTTGAGCTTCCTTTGGTAGCTTTCGACTCCCAACTGCAGATCTTCAACTCGTTTCTTGATAACAACGCTTCGTGTGAACATACGAAGTGCCGTGTTCAAGGCAATGAGGTCTTCACGAGGAATATGTGTGAGTTGATCACGAGTCATCAGAAGCAACATATCTTCAATATCCTCAAGACGAATGATAGAAAAATCTCCCTGCTGGATTTTGTATTCTCTGTCATCCTCCCTTTTCAAACGAATCTCCGTCACATGATAATAGCCATTCTTGGCTTCAGTTTTCAGCCCTAAGATGCTGGAGATGCGGATATCGGATCTAACGTTGCTTCCAGAATTGACTAGGCAGCAACCCCTGTACGCCCTTCGGACTCATTCGCCCCAATGAGATGCACCTATAACAGCATACATATCATAATTACGAGTTACCCTTGGGACCCAGAGTCTGTTTACCTTTTCCTCGATCCAGGGTATTGTCCCCCAGTTGGCAGCTTTCAACAAGGTCAAGGATGTTGCGTACTTTGATGAACCCTTCAGAAGATACTCAAGATCATAGGTGACGAAGAAGTCGAGAGCTATCTGATTATCTTGAGTAGGATCAAGTGGAGGTGGAGCTCTTTCTGATTCATGAAGACCTGGCCGTTGAACGGTATTCAGAGCCTTCAGGATCTCATCGGCATAATACTCGAACTCCATTCGGGTTAACCGGGTTTTGGCGCGAAGTCTCTTATCCTTCAGCGCTTTCTTCACCAAAGATGGAGTAACCGAAGTCTTATACTCATGAGCAAGAAATGCACATAAGTCAATCGGACTGCGGATACGAAGATACAACACATCTTTGTCTGCGTCTGTGATCGGATCATATTGCGCCGCTGCCGTGATCCAAGCCTGTGGCGGTGCAGTCTCGTCAATTTCCAACGTGTCTGCCCGGTCTCGTGTGCTTGGTTCAGGAACCGTAGATTGTTGTGCTTGTTGTAGAGGAGTAGAAATGCGAACATCTGCTGGTTCTGATTCAAGCATTTCGGCAGTGTCGTGAACGGGTGAGTGTTGTGCAGCTTCAGGTTCAGTTACCGATTCTGCAATCACAGGAGCAACAACAACAGAACTAATGGGGTTAGTGGTAATAGGTAAAGATACATCAATAGAGGTACCAGGAATCGATGACACTGTAGTAGCATTCACATCGTGGCGCCACTTAGATCGTCTTGATTCCGATGATGTTGATTTGTCCTTCTGTGCTGCATCTTTCTTGGACTTGGTTCCAGACTTAGCAGCTTTCTTGGAACTGGTAACCTTATCTCCCTCTTTAGGCTGTTCACCCCCATCATCATCCTCATTGTTATCCCCGTTGCTCCCCCTTGCACTCTCCTCATTACCATCACCACCATCATCGCCATCATCATCATCATCATCATCATCATCATCCTCATCCTCATCATCATCACCATTATCGTCATCTTCATCATCCTTTTCTTCTTCTTCTTCTTCCTCTTCTTCTTCACCAGTACCCTCTTCCTGTTCACTATCATCTTTGTCCTCCTCAGGTAGAATGTGATAAGGTACCACACTTCCAAACGTTTTGAATAACCTATCATCCTCCATGATAGCGTCATTCAGGGATTTATAAAGAGCCCGTTGAATCCTAGACTTATCAAACGATCCAAGTTCCACCATACGAGCTTTGAGGATCTTCTTTAATTCAAAATCCGTTAACTCATAAGCAATTTTGTAGGCGGATTCTGAAGGATTGGATGACTTGATCATCAAGTTATCAGCTGCTAGTGTCTTCAACTCATCACGCAGTTTAGGCATAATGGATTCAACGGATTCTTGCACTCTTTCTTCAACCGAAGCTTCAAGTGCTTCTTTCTGCTCCTTGTATTTATCCCTCATCGCTTGAAGTCTGGTGATACGTGCAGCATGCTTATCAGGCTCAGCCTGCTTAACCCGAGCTAGTTCTTCTGCATGAGCTTTTCGCGTCAATTCCATATCTGCAGCGAACTTAGCAAGCATCTCTTCCTGGGCTTTCCTAGATGCTTCTTCACTTTGAACTCGTCTATGTAGCTCTTGGCGAAGTTCATCCATTTCTCTCTTGTGATTATCCACATGTTTATCCAACATTTCGGCCATCACCAATGCAGCCATTGTAGATGTTGCAGAGCTGCTCTGGGTTGATTGAAGAGGCTCGGTTGTTACTACGGTACTAAGGATGGGAGTTATAGGTGGTGGAAGGAATGGTGTTGAAGCCGGTCTGGTTGGTAAGGGTTGTATTGTTGGAGGTTGAGTTGCTATAGGTTGAGTTACTAACGGTTGAGTTGACACCATGATTGTAGGAGCACCGGACTCCTTTTCAACACTTGCTGAAACAGGGATTGATGGCTCCTTCGAGGTGGAATACCGTTCAGGTGACCCAAACTCATCAATATCATCTGGTTCCTCATACTCTTCTTCAACATTTACCCTTGCACCTGAACCACTACCGCCAGTATCTTTCCTACTCCTTTGAATTGCTATCTTCATCATTTGTCTCTCTGCTTTGTCAAGAGTAGGATCAACAACATCTTCTTCGTCACGTAGACGTAACTCATCAGCCTTACCCTTTCCCTTCTTAACCTCAATCTTTTTCTTCTTGGTTTCGGGTTCAGGTAAAGCAGCTGGTTGCTTGCGTTTACCTTTACTCTTCACTGTAGTAGACGAATCTTCTCCAGTCTGAAGGTTTGCTTTCAGCTTCTTGATTTCTAGCAGCAGTAGCTTGTAATCAGCAGAACCTTTGATTTTATCTGTCAGAAGATAATCAGGAATAGGACCAGGAATCACACCACCAGATGGTCCTTCATGCCTTAAATCCACAGTATCATCAGCTTCTTCAGTGTGATAACGACTTGTTGCACGCCTATCAATAGTAGCATCATTCTTCATAAAATAATGAATGATAAGCTTGATAAACCGAGGATAAGGAAAGAAGTTAGTCTTTAGCTTCTTGTTATGGAAGAGTTGAAAGGTGAATTCTTCCCATATCAACAATGCATAATTTGCATTTGCAGCTTTGTACATGCCATAGAAGAGGTTTATAATAGGACTGCGCAAAGCATCATGGCCACTTGTTTTTGGTGTAAGACATCTACTAAGAATTCCCAACAATGCTCTCCAAGGTTGTCCTACTTTAGCAGTGGTAAACTCAGACGCGACTCGTATGTCAGGACATCCAAGAGCGTCAAATAACTCCATGAGTTCATCTTTAGTAGGATCCCTCGAAAATGACATGCCTTTGGGTGTATCCCGTATACCAAAAATCTTACGGAAGTCTGAAACTGTGAGCGTCTGCTGCTTGTTGTCGATGGTGAAGGTGATCTTGTTTGAAGTGATTTCCTTGGTAGCCCAAAATTCATACATATAATCATAAGGCACCGAGGCACTACTTCTTAAAGCATTCTTAAAATGGGATTGATCAAGGATTGCTATGGCTACTTTAAATCCATGGTGAGTGGATTTTGAGACTTGCTTCAGCCGGTAATTGTTGGGTATGAACTTGAGGGTTCGTGCTTTAGCAATAGCGGCTTCTCTAGAGTCTTGGATTGCTTGTACCGTTGGATTAGTCATTGTATCTGCTTAAGATAAGACATGAAAGGTTGATGCACAAAAACATATAGATATATATCATTCTTACTTCTAAGCATAACACATTTCATAACATAATACAACAAGTACATATAACAGGTAAACAATATCAAACAAAACAACTCTTCATTCGGAACTTTCCTTCATTTGGAACTTATTCATTCGGAACATTCCTTCATTCGGAACTTCCTTCATTCGGAACTTCTTCATTCAGAACATTCCTTCATTCGGAACTTCCTTCATTCGGAACTTCTTCATTCGGAACATTCCTTCATTCGGAACTTCCTTCATTCGGAAGTTCTTCATTCGGAACTTCCTTCATTCGGAAGTTCTTCATTCGGAACTTCCTTCATTCGGAAGTTCTTCATTCGGAACTTCCTTCATTCGGAAGTTATTCATTCGGAACTTCCTTCATTCGGAAGTTCTTCATTCAGAACTTCTTCATTCGGAAGTTCTTCATTCGGAACTTCCTTCATTCGGAAGTTCTTCATTCGGAACTTCTTCATTCGGAAGTTCTTCATTCGGAACTCCTTCGTTCGGAAGTTCTTCATTCGGAACTTCTTTCATTCGGAAGTTCTTCATTCGGAACTTCTTCATTCGGAAGTCCTTCATTCGGAACATCTTCGTTCGGAAGTTCTTCATTCGGAACTTCTTCATTCGGAAGTTCTTCATTCGGAACTTCCTTCATTCGGAAGTCCTTCATTCGGAACTTCCTCATTCGGAAGTTTTTCAGAAAAATCCTTCATTCGGAAGTTTATATCCATGTTCATCCGGAACTTTTCAAACGTAGCTATGATGATTAATTCTAAGCGCGTTTGTGAGTTTCTAAGGCAATCTAAGGCAATTAAACATCATCTAATGCTAATCCACACAAAACCCACCAAAAATCCCTAGTTAATTAACCCTAAATTAATCATAAACCCTAAGTTGATTTAAACTGATTAATCGAGCACTTTTAACAGAATTAAAGGATAAGTAAGGTGAATTAGAAGTTTAAATATTGATGTAATTACCTTATTAATCGAATGAATGGAACGGATTGATGAATAGACGAAAGATTCGAGAGCTTGTGTGTGTATTTTAACAATGGCAGCAAAGTGAGAAGATAAACAGTGAAGAAGAATAGAAGGGGGGCGGGGGTTTTGTTTGACTAGGTCAAGTTTTTGACAAGTTTAAACAAATATCACCATAAGTCCCTATATTTATCTATTCTTTTCCTTTTTGTTTATGACTTTTCATTTCATTTTTCCTTTCCATTGATAAGCTTAGTCAACTTAATTTTGCTTAGTTAAACTAAACTCGAAAATCTCACACAACTTAAGTATCGCATCTAACTAGCATATCTCCAAGCACTAAAGCAAGTCCTATCACCTTGAACGAACACAAGTCGTATTCTAAAGCAAAACCACTCTATTACCATTTAGCCATTAATTTTTCACAATCACTTTTGAAAATCAATTTAATGATGAAGATGATTTTAATATTTTCTCCGCCTTAAACGATGACCCGTTTTCTATTTACAGAGCTGTAGTCATTGTTTAAAGAGTCAAATATTGATGAAAGCATTTCCAATTTATATCTTGAAAAAGTTTGATTCATGGTGTCAATAAGATTTCTCTTATTTTAACAAATTAATGCACTGAGACGTACACAAATTTGTGTTAGACCAAGTTGTAAAGTAAACTTGATCCCTTTGCATGATTTGGCTTGTAAATCATGCCCGAGAAAATTAATTCCTGTTATGAGCCAACGTTTTCCAAGGAAATACGTGACTTTAATATGAAAACCTGGTTGCAGTCAGAAATAACTACAAGCCATGATGGGCATGTTTTAAAAATGTACAACTTTTATACGGACTCTATTTATGGCACCATGTCAATATTAATCGACATTTCTAAGGCCGTAAATATTATCGTACTAAAAGACATGCCCGTTTTTAAAAACGAAAAATATTTTTGGTTTTTCTTGATTTTATAATTTTTATGGTTTTTCTTGGTTTTATATTTTTTATGGTTTTTGTTGGTTTTATATTTTTGTATTTTCTTTTTGTGGTTTATATATATACGATAATATACATGATCACGAACAAAGGATACTCTGAATAGTTTACCACGACTATTCAGCTGATTCTTCTGCCAACTCTTTGAGAGTCGCTGGAGTGAATGATTTCATGCCAAGCTCGTCGATCAAAAACTCGATTCGTCCTCGATCTAAGGCTTTGGTGAACATATCCGCCAGCTGGTACTCAGTAGTGACAAAATACAGCTCGATCATTCCGTTCTCCACCTGCTCTTTAATGAAATGGTAGCGAATGTCTATGTGCTTGGCCCGGGAGTGTTGAACATAGTTGCAGCAAAGGGCAATGGCGCTCTTGTTGTCACAATACATCGGGATTTTGTTGAATCCCAAACCGTAGTCAGTTAATTGTGATTCCATCCAAAGGACTTGAGCACAACAACCGGACATGGCGATGTATTCAGCCTCCGTGCTTGATATTGCAGCGCTTTTCTGCCTTTTTGAAGACCAACTGATCAATCTATCTCCAAGGAGTTGCACAGATCCAGACGTGCTACGCCTCGTGTCTTGACATCCAGCATGATCGGCATCTGCGTATGATATTAAAGCAATCGAGGAATCTTTCAGATACCATAGACCACGGTGAAGTGTTCCTTTTAGATACCGAAAGATCCTTTTAACTACATGTAGGTGCTTTTCGGTAGGCCGAGCCTGATACCGGGCACACATGCATACAGCAAATTGCAAATCAGGCCTGCTAGCAGTCAGATATAGAAGGGTGCCGATCATCCCACGGTAAAGTTTTGGATCGACAATAGTCCCATTCCTATCTTCATCTAACTTGGATTTCTCCACCATTGGAGTGTCCACGGGGTCACAATTATCAAAGTTATATTTCTTTAGAGATTCTAGAGCATATTTGGATTGATTAATAAAGATGCCTCTGGGATTTTGAGAAATCTGTAATCCTAAGAAAAATGAAATTTTTCCTATCATCGACATCTGAAAGCGTGTGGACATTATCTTCTCAAATCGATTTGACAATTCTATGTTAGTGGCAGCAAATATTATATCATCAACATAAATTTGTACCAGAATCATGTCGTTGCCTTCCTTGAGAGTGAATAGAGTGGGGTCCACCTTGCCTTTGGAGAAGCCTTCCGAAATGAGATATGTGGACAGGAAATCATACCACGCGCGTGGAGCTTGTTTCAACCCATAGAGAGCCTTCTTAAGCTTGTACACATGATTAGGAAACTCCGTGCTAACGAACCCATCCGGTTGACTAACATAGACTTCTTCCCTTAGTTCACCGTTAAAAAATGCCGTCTTCACATCCATTTGATAGACGATCATGTTCATATGAGCAGCATACGCAAGGAATAGTCTAATTGCCTCCAATCTTGCCACAGGAGCAAAATATTCTTCAAAGTCTATACCCAAGGCTTGTTTATATCCTCTAGCAACCAATCTAGCCTTATTCTTTAATACTGCACCCATCTCATCAAGTTTAACCTTATAAACCCACAACAAAGTAAGGATGTTGGCCTTGTCAGGGAGAGGAACTAATTCCCATACTTCAAGTCTTTGAAATTCATTTAGTTCCTCTTGCATGGCTTCAATCCAAGATGATTGGGTCATAGCCTGCTGCCAATTTTTAGGTTCAACTTCAGAGAGAAATGCATCAAAGTAGCAATAAAGTGCACTCTCTTGTAATTGATGGCGTGTAGAGACTGGTCGATCTAGATCTCCAATAACATTCCTAATTGGGTGATCTTTTGTCCATTTAGTGCTATGGTTTTCAATCCTAGGTGGTCTGGAGTGAACAATAGAAGGAGCTTCTTCTGAGGTAGACGCGGCTGAAGGGTTTTCAGGTATCGCTACACCAAAGAAAGGAAGCTCTTGTAGGTGAGCATATTCCAAGTCGTGATCAATAGAATCCTCTTCCACATCATTAGGCACAAGTAGGGGTGACGATTCAGGTGTAGTTTGAGAATCACTTGGTGAAGGTGCATCCGGTTCAATGTGAATTGAAGATGCATTAGATAAAGCTTCATTGGCTGGAGCAACAACTTCAGGTATTGGATCTATCACTACGGGTGCTGGAACTTCATCATTTGGGGGATCAAAAAATTCGTCAAACAACGGTTGAAACAGTTTATCCCACTCGGGCCTTGATGGTGGTAAAAATGATGTAGAAGTAGGATTATTGGGAGCTAATCCGGAACTAATAGCACCGGTTCCCATCTCATGAAGCGCGGGTTCAGAGCTATGTTGCTCAGAAGCCATCGCTGTCAGCTCATCGAAATCTGCATCCATAGTTTCTACAATCTTGCCAAGACGACGGTTATAGATTCGGTATGCTTTCTTGGACGGTGAGTAACCAATGAAAATACCTATATCGGCTTTCGGTTAAAGCTTACCCAAGTTCTCACTATTGATGTTTGGATAACAAAGAGCACCAACCACGTGAAAAAATGAAACATCGGGTTTACGGTCATGTAGAAGCTCATAAGGTGTTTTTCCATGGCGTTTCTGAATGATAGAACGGTTTTGGGTGAAACATGCAGTAGATATAGCCTCTGCCCACAAGAACAATGGAGCGTTCGCGTAAATAAGCATAGTCCTAGCAGCTTCCATAAGTGTACGATTCCGTCTTTCAACGACACCGTTTTGTTGTGGAGTGCGTGCAGCGGATGTTTCATGTGAGATACCAACTCCTTCATAATAATCACGAAGAGTCTGGTTGACGAACTCTGTACCATTGTCTGTACGAATACGGCGGACAGTAGTATTCAAACGTACCTGAATGAATTTCAGAAAAGTGATAATAGCCTTCGGTGCTTCATCCTTTGTACGTAGAAATCTAACCCATGTAAACCTGGAGAAATCATCCACAATCACCAGAATGAATTTCTTACCGCTCACACTTTCAGTTCTCATTGGCCCACAAAGATCCATATGCAAAAGATAAAGTTTTTCTTGATTGGTGTCTTTAGCTTTGGGCTTGTAAGATTTCTTGGTACTTTTCCCCCTTGAATACGCGGAACATAAATGGTCCTTGTGAAATTTAAGCTTTGGAAGACCACAAACTAATTCGGTTTTAGCCAGATGATTAATAGCATCAAAGTTAAGATGAGATAATCTGCGATGCCATAACCATGACTTGGTCTTAGATGCTTTAGAGAGAAGACATACTGGAGAGGCGGCCATCATGTCTTGTAAGGACAAGGTATAAAGATTTGCACCACGAGATCCCTTCAACAAATCTTTTCCTTCCAAGTTGCGGATGAAACAAGTGTGTTGTCGAAAAGCAACCTCAAGGTTGGAATCACAAAACTGTCCTACGGAGAATAAATTATGACCAATACCTTCTACATAGTATACCCTTGAAATCGTCACGTTTCCAATCTGATATTCACCATACCCCATTATCTTTGCAATATGATCATTCCCGAATTTAACCGTACCAAGAAACTTGCTGACGAAATTTCGGAGCATCGAGCGATCTCCGGTCATATGTTTTGAACAACCGGAGTCCAAATACCACAGGATGATTTGGACCACCTGAAAATATCACCACACGAAGACAATGTAGAGGTATCGGAATCTGAGTGTTCCTTGTTATTAGCAGGTACAGATTTAATAATCTTAGATTTGCTAACTCTAGGTTTCTTAGATTTCCTAGCCTTTTTCTTCCTAGTTGGTAGTGTAGATTCTAGTTGGCTTAAATCCTGAGGTATTTCTTCACTGATAGGCACTATAGTGGGGGCTGACCTAATTAAAGGGCGTTGTTTCCATACTTGAGTGCGAGTGTTCCTAACTAAAGGACGCTCAGACCTAACCTCAATGGATGCATTCCTAGTTAAAGGGCACATTTTTCCATCTAATGTAAAGGTCCTACCAGTGGGACGCCATTGCCAGCCAACTTGGGCACGAGTTCTACCCGTTGGCTTCCATTCAAGACCATTCTTAATGGCATTCATTTCGTTCACATGATCAATCAGACACAAATCATGACGTTGGGAAAACATACATTCATTACAATTCCAACAATTCAAATTAGAATTCACGAATGGTTTAGGCTTCTGCACAGGCGCAGAGCCTTTAGTCTTAACATGATTCTTTTTATTTAAAACTGAACTAGCATTCCTATGGTGAGCTTCTACGTTCTTCTTTTTGGCACTACTAGTGGAGGGCTTGATCTTATCTTTCTTGAGTGGCGATCCTTTAGCCTTAGTAGTCTCTTTTAATCCTGTAGAAGGCAAAGTGGGAATATTAGCAACAGATTTTAAAGGTGCCTTACTTGATTGTGCCAATGACGGTTTTGCTCCTGGAGTCTTATTAAATGGAGTTACAGCAATGGGCATATTAGTAAGTAGTGCAGAACCTGGTGTACCTATGTATTGCAAATATGCTAAGCAATATTGAACTCGCTTAATATATTCATGAGCCGAATAATAGTCGCTACTTGAGGGATCTAAGGCATAAAGATCGTCTAAGATGTCCCTAACAAGATCTACATGCTTAATGGCATTCCTCATATAATCATCGTAGGTAACCGGGTTTCTCTTATGAAGCGGATTCTTATAAAGCACTACTGACTTGGTTGTAGGAGCACTAGTGGACGGTGCAGAGTCGGTAGCTAAGTTATCAACAACTTCTTGTCGGGTGAGAAGAAGTGTCTCCTTTAACTCGGCCAAAACCATATTTTTGTCAATGAGCAGGATGTTCAAGTCAGAGATTTCCTCGCACTTTTGGTTCAGTTGTTCAACATAAGATTGTTGTTGTGCCGCATTAAAAGCGAAGCGTTCTTCTAGTGAACCATAAAGAGCGGATAGTCCCTGTCTTGTCCGATCCATCTCCCCTAGAATAGACGAAAGTCTAATTTCTAAGACCTGGGTTTTAGACTCTGCAGCCTCTAGTTCCAATTTGAGTGTTTCATTTGATGACACATCTCTCTTCAATCTCATAATCTCTTCCTCTAAGGCCTTAACAATTGCAATCATCTTGTCACTCGTCTCAACACCGTTTTCACAACCATTTGATATCAAAAGATCTTCATTTTGAGTTTGTTGTTTTAATTCTAAAGATATACAATGTTGTTCTAGTTGATTAAAGCGTTTTGAAAGTAAATTGTAAGAATCTTGTAGCTTTAAAAACTCAGCGTTAGATTCGTGACAAGAATGATTATCTACCTCATTTACAGTATCAGTAACATTTACAGAGAGATTACAAACATCATCACATATATGCACAGCATCACAATTAATCATAGCGGATGTAAGCTCATTCGAATAATTAACATTTACAGTAGTAAGCACATCACACGAGATTACTGCAGACAAAAATCGGTCATATTCGGTTAAAATCTTTTCTTTTTCAATTAGTTGTAGTTCGTAGGCGGTGTCCATTTCATAAAACACTTTTTGAACTTCATCAATTTCAAACACAAGATTTTCCTTAAGAGATGTAAAACTTCCTTTTAGACTTTCGACAAATGGGTTGATCTCATTTTTAAACACCTCGTTCATGTGTTCGAAAGCCCATTCTCCGGCGTTTAGGCCATTTGAAGTCGTACATTCCAAAATGACCTTGTCAAAGTTAGTAAAGTATTGATTAATCTCTTGCAAGTTTAACCATACAGTGCTAACAGGTGGGAGATCCTTTGGAATTTCCTTAGGACCTTCCATGTTGACAAGTGTAGGAAATGTACTAGGGTCTTCTTCATTCAACTTGTAGGTTGGTGCTGTAATGAGATCTTTGTCCATATGGAAGCGAATTCTAAAATCCGTTTTAGCAAGCTCCTTGTTTAATTTAAACTAATCACACTCGGGATATTTTGTAGAATTGTATGACCGATCCTCATCAACTAGATCCTTACTTGTTCGATCATCGGAAAAACAATCGGGTCTAAGGCCAATCCTAATTGAGTTGCATTATAAAGTCTAGGACTATGTCTTAAAGCTTGTTTTGCATACCGTGGATTAGGGGGAAGGCCTTTTTGACGTGATAAGTTAAATTCTCTAAACGAAGCATCAAATAAGTGTACTAGTTGAGAAGCAGCGTATTGTCTTAAAAGCAAGTAATCTAGACTTCTAATCTTATTAGTATCATTAATCTCCATTTCATTCTTCTTAGACTTGAGTGATTCAAAATCCGTTTGAAGTTTTTGAAAATTAGTGACCACTGACTCCTTTTCTTTAAGTTCATTAGACAGATTTGCTCTTAAGTTTTCAATTTCTTGCAAGTGACCCATTTGTTTGTTTCGAAAGTGATCATATTCGGGATTTGTTAGAACACTAGATGAAGGCACTAATTCCAAAGTTTGAACTTTCTCGTTGCTTAAGGCAAGCTCATCAGACAAATTCTTATTCTTAGCTAGGGTTTCTAAGAGAGCAGAATTCATTTGGCTAAGTAATGTAGCAGGAACCATAACCAAATCTTGTTGAGCAGGAGTAGGCGTATGCGAAATGGCTCCCGGTTGTGATTCACTCAAAGTCTGGGGACTCACATTGATATTGCTATCATTGATTGTCTCCTCATTTGAAAGACTCACCACCGAAGAATCATTCGAATCAGCACTCTCTTGCACAACTTGATGTGGTTGAATACTAGCATCAGTGGTATTATCAGTGGTATTAATAAGTACCTCAGATCTCTTTTCTGGCCCTAAGCTGGAGATAGTTGCCATGAGAGCAGCCTTTGCAGATTGAAAGTCATCACAGTCTGAGTCATACGCATCGAGATCATCTGCTTGGTATGCTGCATTCTGTGTGGTGATAGTGTCTTGTTCAGCAATCCCTGGATCAACAAGAAATGCAAGCTCCTCTTCATTAAGTTCCCTTCCTTGTGCCTGAGCATTCACCAGATAGATCTTCTCTGCAAACCATTGTCCATCCCTTCTCCTCTTGGGTTTTTTACAATCCCTGGACATGTGACCCTCTTCCTTACAATTGTAGCATGTAATCATTCTCAACTTGCCTGTGGAATTAGCCCGTGGAGCAGGATTGACCATTGGAGCCTGATTGACCGTGCGAGCATTGGTAGTTGATGTGGTAGGTCTCCCCTGATATGGTTGAATAGGCTGAACCATTACCCTGACATTCTCAATAGTAGCTTGTTGGCGAGAATTGGATGAATTCCTCAACTGATTGTTGGTAGGAGCTGATCCCCTAAATCCTCGTTTGCTTAAAGTCCTTGTGAGATAAGCAGACATAGTGGTTAACACTTCAACTGGGTCAGCACCTTGTTTGAATACAGGAACGGGGACTTCCTCATCATCACAGTACATTGCTTGGTCTTGATGAGCTGCATAATCACTAGAAGGAATACTCATTTGATCAGGGTAGCTTGTTGGATATGCTGCATTCTTTTGATAAGAAGAATATGAAGATTGAGCATAAGGTGCAATACTTGCTAGGTGAGGTTGTGTAGCATATTGTGATGAAGGTGCACTGAACCGATATTGTTGCTGATGTGAGGTGGGTGGTTGCGGTAAAATCGAGTATTGGGGAAAGGTTGGTGTCATGTAAGGTGATGGATGGTAGGCTTGATGTCCCAAAATATAAGGAGTGTTGTTGTGAGACAAGCTTGGTTGATTCGCCATCAAAGCTAATGAATCAGGGTACATACCTCGAGGCGAACGGTGCATGATCACATATTTCTCATGTTGCTGAAGAAAAACATATAGTTGATCCAAATTGCACTTATGCAAATCCCTGGTTAACTTAACATCGGTAATATACTCACCCCATTCAGCTTGAGGTAAAGTATTCAAGAATTTGGTGTTAACCTGGAATGGTGCAATCACGAGATTGTATACATTCAGATCATTCATGAGTGTGGTGAATCTGAAGTAATAATCGTGAAGCGTTTCCCCTGGGTTGTACGTGAATCTATCAAACAGATCATACAACTGACATTCCCTTTCCTGTTTGGTGAGAGACGTACCTTGTAGCAACACCTTAAGACGTTCCCATAAATCCTTTGCCACCGTATACTGACTTACCATCCTATAGATGTCATGGGGAAGAGCTTGGAGAATTGTCTGAAGAGCTTTTTCGTCTGCATCGGCAACAAGTTGTTGAGCTGGTGTAAGTTCTTCAAATTCTCTTGGTCGAGACACATTGTTAGCCACGATGGTACCATATTCAAGTGGACCATTTAAAATTGACTTAACCATAAGCCTCCCATAAACCGGTTTTCCCTTAAGGTAAGACATCATCCGACCTTGCCATGCTTCAAAAACGTCTTTGATGAGCATTGGCGGGCGATTATCCGTTCCCGTAATGACGGAAATATCCGTAAGTGATGTCATCTGAGGCATTACTGAATTCGGATTCATTTTGTTAACTTCAAAGAGACAAAGATTATCGGTTGATCGAGCAGTGAAGTAAAGCTTGTGAATTGTGTTGAGTTTTTGTTGTAAGAAACCAAGATTAAATCCTCTAAAAAATCGTCGAAAAAACAAGCAAAATAACCCTTGATTCGGAACTTTCGTTGATTCGGAAGTGTTGATTCGGAACTTCTTGGTTCGGAACTTCTTGGTTCGGAACTTCTTGGTTCGGAACTTCTAGCTTGATCCGGAACTTCTTGGTTCAGAACTTTTGGCTTGATCCGGAACTTCTTGGTTCGGAACTTCTTGGTTCGGAAGTTCTTGGTTCGAAAGTTCTTGATTCGGAACTTTCCTTGGTTCGGAACTTTCCTTGGTTCGGAACTTTCCTTGGTTTGGAACTTTCGTTGGTTCGGAACTTTCCTTGGTTCGGAACTTTTGGCTTGATCCGGAACTTTCTTGATCCGGAACTTTCTTGATCCGGAACTTTTTGGTTCGGAACTTTTTCGTTCGGAACTTCTTGGTTCGGAACTTTTTGGTGATCCGGAACTTGTTGGTTCGGAACTTTTGCTGGGTAATCAGAAGTTGTTACGGATGAACAGTCGACCACAAAAAGAAAGATTAAACCCAGATTTTGACCAAATGACCCAAAAAGTTTTGTGATTTCAACAATAATAAGTAAAAACTAATACTTATCCACTAATCCCAATGACAAAAACACCAAAAACACCAAGAATCAAGATGGATTTTCTTAAAGAACACTAATACAATCAAAAACTAAAAAACCACACAAATCACTACCTTAAATCACCCCATAGCTCTTGATACCAAATGTAGAATCTTGATAACCTATGAATCTATGAAGTGGGTTGATGATTTATAGAGAGAGAAACTAGAGAGAGAAAGTGAGAGAAAACTATGTGTTATTTCAATAAATGGAACTAGAAAAATGACAACAACCAACCCCTTTCCATGGTGGAAAGGGGTATTTATACTTCCAAGCTACATTGGGCTTGGACCGGTCCATGACAAGCCCATGGACCGGTTCTTACTTAACTAAATAAGTAACTAATAACTATTTGTTAACTACGAGCTATTACAACATAAATAATATTGTGGAGTGACCGATACTTCTAATATACGTAAAAACGTATTTCTAACAATCTTCATGAAAAGAGCTGGCAGCGGCGCCATTTTAATGCGACTAATTAAAAATAATGACTTGAAACAAATAAAAATAAAGTAAAGACGGTAAAAAGAAATACTGAAAGATAAAAAAAACTTGACAGGAAATTAATGACGAGAAATTAAAAACGTGACGAGAAATTAAAAGGCACTTAAAGTAAATAACGCAAACTAAAATTAAATGCAAGTAAATTAAAAGTGCGACTAAGTAAAAAGGCGAGAAAAATAAAGTTTAAAACTGAATGTATAAAATTACAAAAAACTGAAAACACTCATTCGGAATAAGTCCTTCATTCGGAATAAACAAGTTCATCCGGAATAAATCGCTCATTCGGAATAAAACAGCTTCATCCGGAATAAAACATTTATCCGGAATAAAACATTTATCCGGAATATTGGCTTCATCCGGAATATCCCCCTTCATTCGGAATAATTACTTATCCGGAATAAAGGGTTCATCCGGAATAATCCCTCATTCGGAATACATGCTTCATCCGGAATATATTGCTTGATTCGGAATGTTGGTTCATCCGGAGTAAAACTAGCTCATTCGGAATGTTAGACTCATCCGGAATAATTAAGCTAAAATGCTCATTCAGAATAAAAAGTGAAAATTGCTCATTCGGAATAAAAAAACAAGAAAGATTGATTCGGAATGTCTAAAAAACTCATGCGGAATAAATTGATTCGGAACATTTGAAAAACCTTGATTCGGAACTTAGCTTCATCCGGAATATTGATTATTCCGGATGAACAGGCTGATCCAGAATAAAATGAAAGACAATTCTTGGTTCGGAATAATTGAAAGAAATGCTTGGTTCGGAACATAAAATACTGATTCGAAATCGGGGCACATAAACAGTAGGTGGGAACGAAGAACAGTAGAAAACTAGGGAAACACGAATTTGATTAAATCTAACCAAAATCAGCCAAAAGATTAAACAAAACAAATCAATAATCATCTACTAACAATAATCAATCAAATCAAATCCATAAAACTAACAAATATGACCAAATAAATCAAAACCCACTTGATTGAAAACCATAACACTCAAGAACATGAACACAAAGATTAAACACAAATAAGAAAGGTAGATGAGAGATTAAACAAGAAAAGTAAAGATTCAACAACAATTAAATAAAACTTACTTGGAATTAAAAGGAATTAAAAGGTGCGATACAAGAAATTAAAGTGCAAGAATTTTAAGGTGCAAAATGAAAATGGTGGAAGAAATGGGTTATCAATCCACCCAACAACTACAAATGAAGGAAAATGGATCTATTTATAGTGGATTAGGGAGGTGCTTAGTGGAAGCTTCCTCCCTCTTTCTTCTTTCTCTAATTGCATCATTAAGTACTTAATCTTCTTAATACTTTGACTTTTGACTTTGTCTTGGGATTAATAAACTCGTCTTGTAATTTCTTCAATAAATTAGAGTTGAGTTTTTCGGCTTTTAGTAAACTTCCGTCTCTTGACTTTTTCTTCGATAAATCTTCAGAATTGGTCTTGGACTTCCGTTCTTTTTGCACTCTTGATTTCTTGACTTCTTTTTTCGTCTTTTTCTTCGATAAAAGCCCGTGAAATCCCGTGTTTTCTCCCCTTTTCACAATTTGATCCTAAATCACAACAAAAACACAAACCACACATAATTCCGACATAAACGACATAAAATACACGTTTTGGCTTGGTTATTATTGAAATTAAGTGGTAAAAGGATGGGTGTTTTCACACCTATCATGTTGCTATTAGTTTGAGCTGTTATATTTACGGGTTTAGCGTTGATCAGTAACTTCTTTGGTTGTGTTAGTTGGTATCATGTATTTGAATGGCTTAATGCTAAGTTTGCTTCTGCGTCCGCTGTACTTGGTATTGTTGTAAGCCTGTGCAAACAGGGGTGTTTTGGGTAAATTGTTTCTAGCAGCCTGCATTTAGATCAAATCTATTTGATTGAGTGAATAGTCTGTTTTAGGATGTTGGAGTTTGAGTAGTTAATTTGTGGATTGTGATATATCTCAACATATAATTGTTAATTTATTTTCATATATATTTTTTTATCTTTTGTGTTAAACTGAATTTGATATAGTTGTTGAAATGTCAATTCTTTTGATCTGCTATAGTGTAGTTAGCATGTTAGGATAGTTAGGTTTTTTTTTAATCTTTAAAATAGTGTAGAATTTTAGGAGCTGACGTTTGCTTGCTTATACATTGCTATAAATAATGATTAAATGTCTTTCAATATTCAGATAAGATTATAAGAGTAGGAATGTAACCCTCTTTAAAAAATCAAATTAAAAAAGGCCCTTTGCCAAGCTCGAACTCGTAACCTTGCGTTTAATATGACAACACCTCAACCATTTTGCTAGTTGTTTGTTTTTGTTATACTCTTCCACTTAATAGATATTAAATGTTAACAAATTCACTTAAACTTTTAAATAAATTTGTTTTACCTTAATCTCTTGTAATGGTTTAATATTTTTTTTAGAATATGTTTTTGTTTTCAAATGTTAGTATCTAAGAAAAAAATAAACTTAAAAAAATATATATAATAAAAAATATATAGATTTTAAATCATTTTAAATATTTTAGATTTATAAAAATAATTTAGGAGATTATTACTTGTGAGATATAATTTACATCTCTTTCATCTAGATTGACATAACTAGTTTGTTTTTTTTGTTTCGTCATTTACATTTCAAATCATAGGATTTTAGATACAGCGATTTATAGATTTATTTTTCGATTCATGCACTTTAATAAAGACATAGGCTTTTTATTTTAATAAAACGAATCAATTCAATTCGATTGTCCAAACCAAAACAAAAAGTCTCAAATTCACAAATTCTTCGTGTATGACAAATCGGGATCACTCTCGTGTTTAATTAATCCGTCTTTGTTGAGTTTTAGATTATTACTTTTTCTTAAAGGTAATTTCTACTACTTGCTCTATAACGTATTATATTAAAATACACCGACACGTTTCCCACACATCAATACTGCAGATTAATGTCATAATCCTTCAACAGCTCTAACCACCTTCTTTTCCTCATGTTTAGTTCACGCTAATTGAAGATGTATTTCAGGCTCTTGTGATCCGTGAAGATATCACATGATTCACCATACAGGTAATGCCTCCAAATCTTTGATAGGTGTGAAAACACCCATCCTTTTTCCACTTAGTTCTTGCTAAAACAAGACCAAGACGCGTATTTAATGTCATTTGTTTGGAATTATGCGTGGTTGGTGTGTTTGTTGTGTTTTCAGAGCCAACCGGATAAATATTAAAGAAAATATGGAATTGCACGGGTTTTATCGAGGAAAAAGACGAAAAGACGAAGTCTATAGTCCAAGAGATGCAAAAGATTTGAAGTCAATGGGCCTATTTGAAGATTTATCGAAGAAAAGGACCAAATATGGAAGATTTACATATTTCGAAGAAACTCAAGTCTATTAAATGAAGAAATTAAAAGACGAGTTGAATTTATTCGTCGACAAATCCCGAATCGAAATCGAAAACGTCAACTTTTCTGAAAAGACGAGAAGACAAAAAGAAAGGGAGAAAGCCCACTCACCAACCAAGGAGGAAGCCTATAAATACTCCTCCCATTCACAATTTTCCACTAGTTTTTCTTTTTGTTACATTTTCTCCTAGTTCGTAGGAACCATCTCCCTTAAGGAGTGGTTTTCATTTTCTTTGATTTCTTCCTCAATCTTGTAAGTTTAATCTTTCCATTTTGTTTGTTGAATCTTAATCATCAATACAAGTTTACATTTAATCTTTCTATCATCTTGTTCTTCATCTCTTTGTGATTCAAAGTTCTTAAGTTTCATTTTATTGGTTTGATCATAAAAAGTAAGTGGTTTTTGATGTTTTGGATTGATGTTTATCATTGGTAAATGATTAGTGGTTAAATTGGTTTAAGTTTTGATTAAAAACTTGGTGAATTTTGGGTTAAATTCGTGTGTAAAGTAATCCCCTGTTCTTCGCTATTTTTACTGTTCTTGCCCAGATTCCGGATAAAGGTTTTGTGATTTTAGTGTTGGTTCGGAATATCCATTATTCCGGATCAAGGTTTTGTGATTTTGTTGTTGGTTCGGAATATCCATTATTCCGGATCAAGGGTTTTTCTAATTTTATTCCGGATCAAGCTAATTGGTTCAGAATATTTAATATTCCGGATCAGCTACTTTATTTCGGATCAAGGTTTATTCCGAGAAAAAAATTTATTCCGCATCAACTTGTTCATCCGGAATAATCAATATTCCGGATGAGTAGTTATTCCGAATAAGGGTTTTTTCTAAAAACATTCCTAATCAGTCATTTATTCCGGGTCAGTCATTTATTCCGCATAAGCACATTATTTCGGATCAAGGATTATTCCGAACGAAGGCCATATTCCGCATGAAGCATTATTCTGCATGAAGACCATTATTCCGGATCAAGTTTTATTCCGCATGAAGCACTTACTCCGCATCAACCATTATTCTGCATCAAATGAACATTCCGAATGAAGCAATTTTCCATGTATTCC
The DNA here is from genome assembly GCA_025667525.1 of Glebionis coronaria. Taxonomy (NCBI): domain Eukaryota; kingdom Viridiplantae; phylum Streptophyta; class Magnoliopsida; order Asterales; family Asteraceae; genus Glebionis; species Glebionis coronaria. Next base: position 2,780 of record JANFOE010000114.1, on the reverse strand, counting down.
GGATCAAGCAAATGTTCCGAATAAGCTGTTTTCCAAGTTTAGGTATTTACTGTTTGATTTTTATTCAAGTTTATTTCCAGTAATTGCTTTTAGTTTAATTTTATTACTTCCTGCGCTTATCATTTTAGTAGTTATAGACCAAAGCTCCCCCTTTTTATTCACAAAGTACAACAATTCCACTTTTTACCGTGATCGATTCGAGAAGATACCGAGAACGAAACAATGACATATATCAATTGGGTACGAGCAACACAAAGAAAGATCTTGCAAGCAAACCTTTTTATTAACTAACCAAAAATCAGTTATTAAAATGGCGCCGTTGCCGGCTCTTTTCGTAAGGATCAACGGTTTCTTGTGAGAAAAATTGGATTTTGGGATCCGTTCTTTCGGGAACGTTATTTTCAAGCACAAAAATTGTCAAAAAACCCATAAAAATATAAAATTTTCAAAAATACAAAAACATTAAAAAACCTATAAAAACCAAAAATATTTTCTCTTGCATTTTCTTTTTAGTGTATGCGTACTCCATCAACGTCTTATTCAGAGCCCGAGACTCTCGAAGATTTAGACATAGCCGGTGTACACAACAACAACAATAATAATCCACCCCTCCCCAACAATAATAATCCACCCCACCCAAACATGAATAATCCACCCTTACCCGACCTACGAACCATGGAGGAGCTATGTCAACCCACCATGAACGGACGTGGAGGCCCGATTGCGTCGATGCATGTCACGGCTCAGGAGTTTTCGTTAAAGCATCACATGATCCAACAAGTGCAAACTAACCCATTTCGCGGAATTCCAGATGATGATGCCAACAAACACCTCGACAAATTCATTACCATCACCCAAAGAATGAAGTCCCCCGGTGTTTCTATGGATGACCTTCGCCTCCAACTATTTCCCCACTCGCTTTCTCACCATGCCGAAAAATGGTTTGACCGTCTCCCAAAGAACTCTATTCATACTTTGGACGACATGACTCAACGATTTTTGTCGCGCTACTTCCCACCATCCATGGTCACGAGCCTTCGTAACCAAATTAGTGGATTCATGCAAGACAATGATGAATCGCTCTTTGATGCTTGGGAACGATACAATGATTTGATCGACCGCTGTCCAAATCACAACATGCTCCCCGTCACTCTCATTGATACTTTCTACAATGGTCTCACATTTCGTGATCGTGACACGATCAACGCCGCCGTCGGTGGTACTTTTATGAAAAGGAGACTGGAGGAGTGTAGAGAGTTGATTGAAAACATGACTACTCACCACATGAATTGGGATTCATCCGCATCCTCAAGATATAACTCGAGAGTCAATGTTTCTTCTACTACTTCCAATCCCGAGATAACCGAACTTACTCAAAAAATCGCAGAGATGAACAAGAATTTCATGACTATGGCCACAAACCACTTTCAACAAGCTAAAGCCGTTTCTATTTTTTGTGACACATGTTGTGGTCCTCATTCCTACAATGATTGTCCTTCCACTCAAGGCAATTTTTCTGAAAACGTTAACGCGGCATACGGTACTTATCCCACGGGAGGCTATCAAGCTCGTCCTCAAGGAGACCGTAGCTTGCTAAGTTATCGTTCAAACAACTATCTTGCTCCACCCGGTTTCCTTCCTCCAAACCAAAACCAACAACAAAGCTATAACCGAAACAACCAATCCCATCCTCGTGCTAACAATCAATATCAATCCCAAAGAAACCCATACCCACCTCAAGGAAATTCTCAAGCTTACCAAGCTCCACTTCTCAATCAACCGATGGTATTGAATCAAGACGTCGAGACGTTCATGAAGACTAATAGAGAGATGGTGACGAATCTTCAGAGTCAATTCGTCAACTTGAAGAATGACATGGCGAAACAAGGGAGCGATATTCGAGCCGAGCTAAGGAATGACATGGCAAAACAAAGCAATGAGATTCGTGCAGACATGAGAGACTCTTTCAGCACTCAAGCGGTTAACATTCGTGATATGATCGGTTCGCTCTTCCAAGGTAATCAACCCTCTTCTTCGGGTACTCTTCCGAGTAACACCGTTGCGAATCCAAGAGGGGAGATGAAAGCAATCACCACTCGTAGTGGAAAAGGTTATACGGAACCCGAGCTTCCTACACCTCCACCCGTGATTGTGAACAAGGAAAAAGAGCAACTTTCCTCACCTTCTTCACCTTCTATCCCCATTTCCCACCACCCGTGGTTGTGAGTGATCCTACTCCCTAAAGCCTTCTTCTTCATCCAATATACCTTATCCTTCAAGGTTGAGGAAAGAGAAGCAAAAGAGCAAGGATGTTATTCAAGTTTCAAACTTTCTTAAAATGTTTAAACAATTGAATTTTAACATCTCCTTTGCCGAGGCTCTCGCTCACATGCCTAAATATGCGAAGATGTTTAAAGATCTTCTTAGTGACAAGGAGAAGCTTCTTGAAATTGCTCAGACCCAACTTAATGAGAATTGCTCCGCCGTTCTCTTAAGGAAATTACCCACCAAACTTGGTGATCCGGGTCGCTTCTTGATTCCTTGCAACTTCCCGGGAGTAGAGAATTGCATGGCCCTAGCCGATCTAGGTGCCAGTATAAACTTAATGCCTTTAAGTGTTTGGAAGAAATTATCTCTCCCCGAGCTAGTCCCCACCAAAATGACTTTGGAATTAGCTAACCGTACGGTTGCTTATCCAGTGGGGATAGCCGAAGACGTCTTTGTTTGCGTCGACAAATTCACCTTCCTGGCGGATTTTGTTGTCGTTGACTATGAGATGG